>JARQAD010000005.1:44561695-45131695 GCA_029955455.1 Quercus agrifolia | reverse complement strand
TACATAAACCATTCCCGTTCTAAGCTTGAAAAACAATGAATTTACCTTAAATTTTGAGAAAATACCTTGGTGGAAATTTGCATTTAAAGAGAAAGTGAAAGGCGAGAATCGGAAAAGGGTTAAAGTAGTTGAAAATTTGAAAAGGCTACAAGTGTCAAATTCTCTTCAAAAAAAAAAAAAAAATCACTCCATTTTTTAGTATAGTAGTAATATTGTCATCATATGAGCATATTGTCGAGAAATAGCTATGGTGTGAATCCTGTGGATATCTCTTTTTTTGTTCTTTCTACCAAGTATTTTTCCAGTTTGCTTTGATTTTCCATATCCAATTCTTTCTTAGCCCTCACCCTATGGCTTGTCATTACAACCTTGATTAAAGACCTTTTGATCTCTGATTTTGGTGTTTGATTACATTAGTGGAGAGGATTTCTGAAAATTGGACTTATGGGGTTAAGTTTTGAGAGAATTCTTCTGATTTTAATTGTTCTACTGTTATCTAAATTTGCTGGTGGTTTGGAGTTAAATTGACTATTACACACACACACTCAAGGACTTAGCTTTAGGTTGAAGTAAATGCTTAACTCTTGCTTGACAAATTGCTAAATTTTTTAGTGATTTTCCTGCCATCTTTGATGTTAAAAGAGTAAGTTACTAGTGATGAAATCTAAATTCAGATCATGGCTAGGTGAGTGATGATATTGCGCTATGGGGTTTAGCTGATAGTGTATATAGTTGTCTTTTATTTTATTTTCTTTTTGTTTGAGGACAAACAAAGTTCTAAGTTTGGGGGTGTTTGATGACTTGCGTAATTGAGTGTAATTTATCACTTCTCAACTTTAAACTTTAGTCTAATTTTATTTATTTTGTTGATTTTAGACCTGATTTTTGTTATTTAAATTTTATTCCATATTTGAAGAAAATAAAGATTTATTCAAATAAAAGAGATGTGAAGCAACTAGAGAGTATATTGGGTCTTGGATGAACGGAACTAAAGGAAGATTTCTTTATGGCCTTAGAAGTTGGCAAGGAACTAAGAAGGAGGCACGCACAAAAAGAGCTAAACACGT
Source organism: Quercus agrifolia (assembly GCA_029955455.1). Lineage (NCBI taxonomy): Eukaryota > Viridiplantae > Streptophyta > Magnoliopsida > Fagales > Fagaceae > Quercus > Quercus agrifolia. The sequence continues at coordinate 45,130,628 of JARQAD010000005.1, read as the reverse complement.
TTGTGGGCTTTTAGAGGGCAACACGTGAAACAAAAAGAACAAAGGCTGAAACAAAACAAAAAGAGGCTGAAACAGTGGTGCGGGCTAAACAAAAAGGCAAGCACTGAAAGAGAAGAAAGGGGTTGAACTAAAAGTATCTTGGGCTGAAGAAGGGCTGAAACACGTTTTGGGCTGAAAAATAAAGGGCAACACGTCTAAAGAAAGAGAAACAGGCGCTGAAAAAGAAAGAAGAAAGGTGCGGCACTGAAGCTGAAAGAAAAGGAGGGCTGGAATGGAGAAAGGGTGCTGAACAAAGAGGGCTGAATAGATAATTTTTCAGCATTTATTTTCCTTCGAATCTTCTCAAAAAAATGATGGTGAAAAGAGAGGGACGCTGAAGAGAAAAGAGAAGGCGCCGAAACTGAAAAGAAAAGGGGGGCACTGGAGAAAAGAAAAGAGACTGAAAAACAAGGAAGGCAGACGCTGAAGCTGATAGAGGCTGAAGGAGATTCTTTTCCATTCATTTTTTCCTTCAAATCTTCTTAGAAAAATTATGGTGAATTCGTTTATGTTGAATTTAATTTTTAGCATGAACTAAATTTTCTTTATTCTAGGAAAACGATGTAATCTAGTTCCGAACTATGCTTGCTTTTCTATGTTAATTTGAACAAATTCTCTTCATGTTTGTCTGATTTATTCTAAGCTTATTGCTTCTAATTAACTGGCCATTAATTAGATGATTTTAATCTTGTGATTTGCTGTCGAAAGAGGGAATTATAGGATATATTTTGAATATTTCAGCATAGGTAAATATAGAGATCGAAAGACTTGTATGAACCTATGTAGTATTAAAATCATTGGTCTTAATGCTTTCTTGCTTTATTAAATTGCATACTCTTGTGTAAAATGATGAACAAGAATGTTTCCAATTGACTGTCGAAAAAGGCTTTTAAATGAGTTTGGAGATTGCTATCAAATAGAGAGAGTTAAATTAAATTAGCTAGATGAGTAAAGCATAGTGAGGAATTAGGTGAAATCGATTTCCTAGAAGTTTTCTTCCCATTAAATTGATTTTTAAGCAACATCTTTTTTTTTCCTTTGCGTATTTTCTTTAATTTGATTTTATTTTAAATTCCAGTTACAAAAACCTTAGCGACTTCTCTAGATAAAATCAAGATTAGCATAATTTTGGTATTTGTCAAAAGTAAGTTACCAATCCCTGAGGACGATACTCTTCTCATCACTTTACTATAAAACTACGATATTGTGCACTTGCAGTTTTGCACAGTTCAAACTTCCTTTCTCGACAGATCTTAACTCTATCTAGATTTATCGAGCTTTCTGGAATTTGTCTCGATAGCTTCTCAACAGCTTCTCAATCCATCGAGAAAGTTTTTGTCTGGCCGATAAATCCTTGACAGAATCTCGATCCATCGAGGCACTTTTGCCATCAATAGATTCTTAACAGCACCTCGACAGATTCATATCTATCAAGATTTGGTGCTCGACAGATCTCAATAGCTCCTCGATCCATCGAGTTGCGATTTCTATATATATCTTCAACGAGAAATCATATTTCATTTTCATCTCTCTCTCTCTCGATAGAAAATTTTTTCTCTCCCTCCAAATGCTCTCATCTCACTCTAATATCCACTCCTTTTAAGTTTTCGGCCTAATCAAGCTTCAATCTTGTGGTATGAACTTCAAATCCCTCTTTTCTCATACATTTCATGCATTAGACCTAGGTTTTTGGGATTTCTTTGAAACTTTTGGGGTTTTTGAAAATTTTTGAGATTTTTGTGAAATTTTTGGGTTAGGTGTTGTTTATTTGATGATACATGATCATGCATTGCATTCCATTTGCATTTTCACAATATTTCATGCATTTAGATGTGTGCTTGAATTTTTAAAATTGTGTGCTAGTAGGTTCATGCATATTTCATGCACACGTACCTTTTCTTTTCTTTCTTTGTACTCTATTGTGATTGTGTTCTTTCTGTCTTCTCTCTCTCAGATAGATTGCGCATGGCACCGAAGCACAAATCTACTCTGACTCAGAACCCTTCTCGTTCCGGGTTATCATCTTCTTCTGATCTTCCCCCTCTTCACGTTCAATTTTGTGATAAAAAGGCCCATCAGGACTTCTCTGTGGACTTTTCTAAATGTGGAGTTCATCGGGAGCGCCATGTGATTTTGTCGGACTTCTCTGATACTTCTCTACCCTGTGTCATTCACATTCGGGGATGGGAATCTCTATGTGAGATACCGTTAAGGTGTCCCATCATGATCATACAGGAGTTCTACTCCAATATGCATGGTATCAATGCCTCTGTACCTTAGTTTGCTACGACTCTCAGAGGTACACATATCGTAGTCACTCCGAATCTTATATTCGTGATACTACACGTTTCACGGGTAACGCATCCTAACTACCCCGCTTGTCAGCATCTGAGGACTGTGTCCAAGGACAAGCTTCTGTCTTACTTCTATGAGACACCCTCCATATGGAGTGAACGCCAAAACACCTCATGCTCGGGCTTTGCAAAAGGTTAGAGATTCCTTAATATGGTGATGACATTTGTTCACCATCCACTGTCTCACTATAACTCCATCACAGAGCCTCGTGCTCGATTTTTGCTAACCCTCTTAGAGGACCTCTCCATAGACTTTCCTTCTCATTTCATTACTTCCATCATAGATGTCTATAGGGATACGGCGACCTGTGATAAACTCATTTTTCCTTCGGCTATCACGCAGATCCTTCGCCATCTTTCTATCTCTATTCCTGATTCCCCCAACTATACTGTCATGGGTGCCATCAGCGCAGCGTCTGTTTGACAGAGTGAAGCCTATCTTCGACCGAAGTGGCCACGGATGGAGACGACGGATCCTCCATCCCCTACTATTCCTTCCACCTCTGCTCCTTCTTCTTTGGGTGGTGGTGTGACTCTCAAGGTGATCATAGCGCAGCTTCAGCTCATGGATACTCGCCTTGACACTCTCAGTGATGAGTTGTGTCAGGTGAACACCCTTGTCAGTCGTATCGCACAACGACAGGCTCGCCTTGGTGGCTTCGATGCTTCTCCATCTTCTTCTCCAGAGGCTTCTGAGGATGAGGATGCTTCTAATGGTGATGATGATGATGAGGATGAGGATGCTAGCTCTTCCAGTGATGATAAGATGATGACCTCTCGATGACTTACCCTTTGTCATTCGTGACAAAATGGGGAGTAGTTTTGGGATGATGAGAGTAGTCTTGTATCTAGGGGGAGTGTCTATTTTTTTTCTTAAGAGATGTAGTGAGGATCTTATGTACTTTTTCTTTTCTTTCCCTGTAGTTACATTATCCTCTTGTACACCAGTCTTGTGACCATTTATTTATGACATACAATGTATTTATTTCTCATTTATATATATGATGATGTATGTTATTTTTCACCTATCTCTCCATGTGTTGTTTCTTTTCTCTCTTTATACACATGTTTCTTTATGTATGCAATCCTTTATTTCTGTTTCACCTAAGATGCCTTAATGAGTTTTGTTTAAAGTGTTTCAGAAAGACAGGTTGTGAAAATCTATCATGTCATGAACTCTCTTCTTGCAAATTTTTTCAAGAGTTTATGTTAGGGTTAGATTTTATTGTATTCAACAAGTGATTATGAGTTTAGTAATTTAAGACTTCTCTCATGATTCATTTGTTTGTTGTGGTTTTGTCAGAGATCGCTGAAGGGGGAGATTGTTAGAACATATGTGGAAATTGTTAGAGTCATATGTTATATAAATTGGCTAATCCTTTGACAAAACGTACTTTACTTGTAATTGAGTAGATCTAGGATGAGTTTAGTACTTCAAGGAATAAGAGTTCAAGTCTAGTATTGAAGCCATGCAAAACTGTCCAAGAAACAAGTGAAAAAGTGTTGTTCATTAAAGCTCGACAAATTCATATCCATCGAGGTTTAATGATGAAGCTCGACAACAGCTCGACAGAAGCTATATCTGTTGAGAATTACGAAATTCAGATTTCTAGATCTAATTTCACGCATATCCATGTGTATTTGTGTAGGGTTTCTTTTCTCACAACCTTAGATATATATAAGGATTATTTTAAGGGTCATCTCAAGAGATGCAAAGTGATGCAACTCAATGCAAATTGATTGTGCATGCAAATTGTAATTAGAGACAGAATTTACCCTAGTTCATCATATTCCTTATAGAAGCTACTGTGTCTTTGCACTAAGGGTTTTGTAACCAAGGAACTTCTTAATCTTCATCGTTGGATGAATTGAAGAACTTTGCAGCCAACATCTTCCTCAAGTTGGTGTGTTAGTCACGTACTTGGATCTGTGCATCAATTGATTAGTCACATACTGGAAGCTGTGCATTGAAAGGAGAGACTGTCACTATATCATAAGTCCAATTAGGTATTAGGGTAAGGGTTCAACTGTAGGTGGTATTAGGTACTGGGATTCCTTTTACTTGTAACCGCTTGTTTTGATAATAGTGGATTTTCGAGAGTGGTGACCTTAAATTCACCCAGTGAGATTTTGCCTCGGTGGTTTTCCCCATTCATGAACAAATCACCTTGTCAATCTAATTAATTCACTTGGTTAATTAATTGATTAATATTACCGAAAGGGTCAATACATTCTTGGCCTATCATGATGAAATTAGAAATGGATTCTTTTCAGTTGTTTAGGGAGTCAATCTGTTATGATTTGATGTTAAAGGGTATAATTTGGGCTTTGCTACACTTTTATTTGCTTAAAATATATGGTTTAAACTGAAAACGTATATCACTCATTAAGTGATGAAAAGTTAACCATATATATACATACAAACATATATATATATACATATATATATATATATACATATATATATATATATATATATATATTTCTTCTTCTTCTTTCTTTTTCTTTTTTATGGGAGATGATCATTTATATTGTTTAGGGTCATGTTGGGATGAGACTTATGATTAAAATCTTAATTTAATATTTTAATCCAACATTCTTTGAGCAAATGAAAGAAGCTTTAAGTTGAAAGTGAATCTACTGAAGTTGGCTTAAGTAGATTCTTTTCTTCTAAAAACATATTGGGTTGGAAGATGGAACAAAATGAATCCGGAGCACTAGGCATTGAAGAATTGCTCAAAGTATAATTAAATATGGATATGAACTATGGTCAATGATCCTTTGTGCACTCAATTTCTTTACAAAGTAAAAGTGTATAATATTTTTTCAGGTGGATATAAAGTGGCCACCAAGGAACCACTAGCCTGGGGTTTATGCCATAACAAGGAAATGAATTCCAATACGTATAATTATTGTGATAAGTACTACGAAAACACTTATCTATGTGTTTCTGGAGCTGCATACTGTGGCCTAGGTCCTTTGCCTATATATTGGTATCTACCTTTTCAATCACACTAACAATAATTACATCTTTTATATTTAAGGAAAATTACATTGTTCATCTCTAAACTATACTTCATTTTACACTTGCCCCCATTAACTACAATAATGCACAATCGACCCCCTAACTAAAACCTGTGTAACACTTTACCCGTCAACCATCACTTTCTCAATTAAGTCCAATGAAATATAGTATGTATTAAATGACAAATTTACCCGCTACCATCTATTTTGGAGGGAGGGGTAAATTTGTTTTTAATGCTTATTTACATTAGACTTCCCATCAAGGCATGCGATAGAGGTTTAAGTATTACAAAGTTATAACTTTGCGGGGTCAATCGTGTATTTCGATAGTTCAGGGGAGCAAAATGTAAAATGGGATATGGTACTTTAGGGTTGAAAAGTATAACTTCCCCTTATATTTATGTATTCGAATTAATAACTTTCTCATCTTATACTATTCAATTTTGCCCTAATTAATTTGAAACTTCTATGGAAGTTTTATGTTTATATGTCAAAGATGAGTTCCTTTTCTAGCATAATTTAGATATAAGTAATCAAGTTATGCATTCTTCAAACGAAATCTAAGTAACAAATTATTGGGAAAAAAAAGTGAGTGCATACTTTCTATTGCCCTAAGACTTGTATGTGTCTTTTGTTTCATGACATAGAAGAATTTACTTTAAACCAATTCATAGTTGCACGCCACAATCCAAACAATTTTCTTTACTAATGCTTTCAATAGGAACTACAATTATGGAGAAGTCAGGAAAGAGTTGAAGGTGGATTTGTTGAACCATCTGGAATACATTGAACAAAATGCTAACCTAGCCTTCTAGGTTGCAATTTGGAGGTGGATCACGCCAATCAAGGAGAATCAACCTTCTGCACACAAAGTCTTTATTGGCTCTTGGAAACCCACAAAGACGGACATTTTGTAATATGGTATAATATTAATTTGTTCTCTAAAATGTATTGAAGATAATTTATTCTCCTTAAAAATTAAACTATTTCTAAAAATACTTTACATTCTCTATCTCTACCAATATATCATTATATTATTTTTTTGTGAAATTTGGGTGTGTTTGATTGATATTATTCTTTTTTGAAGTGGTCTATATTATTCAAACTTTTGTTATAGTGTGTTTTTTTTTTTTTTTTTTTTTTTGGTACAAATAATTTTTTCAAATTTCAAATTAGTTATTCAAATTTCTCATTTTCTTAAGAAAATTATCATGATAATTAAACTTCATCACAAATTTATAGTTGATATTACTTAAATAATTGATAAACACATTTAAATACATAGCCATGTAAATTATATTTGATATAAACTCAAATTCCCACTTCCAAAATATCTAAGAATCAACTCAAACCATAACTATAAGAGGAAAAGAAAGTACATGTGATGAGGAACTAAAAAAATACAATACCAAAATGTATCAACCCCAAAGTATAGATACAAAAAAATACAAAAATTCATTAATCTAAAGTAGAGTTGCAAATAAAAGAATAAATATAATGAATGTTCTCTATGGAGATCTTGTTTGTGGTCAAGGTCATAATGAGTCCATGAACAACATCATCTTCCATTATCTATATTACCTTGATCTTATGGGTATTGGTAAAGACGAGGCAGGATCTCATGAAGTGCTTAGCTGTGATAAGCAGGCTGCTTTCATTCCATCTTCCTCCTCACCTCCTTGAGCTTTCTTGAACTTATCCTTTTCTAAGGTATTGTATTACTATGGTTCTAAAAACCAATTAAGTAACATAAGGAAATATTTAAACAATAAGGGGGAGTAAGAGTTTTTATAAATTGCTTGTATGTCTTTGTGTGAAGCTAAACTTGCTTGGACAATAAACGTTTGTATTGATTTGCAATTACCTTTCGCTAATGGTATGTAACTTTTTAGAATTTTTATTTATTTCCTATTTAGTGTGGATTTTCTATGAACCTTTCTATGTTTGTATGATATGCATTTAGTGTGGAATTTTGCTTCCTCCATTTATATCAAAATAACGTACAAAAAATGAGCATTTATGTTGGTCTAAGCTTAACATATATGAGGAGTTCAAATGAAGTCAATGATAATGGCATTTTTTATAGTACCTTATGCATGCAGTTCAAACACCGCCTCCACCTCCACCTCCTATGAAAAAAGCTTAAAATATATATATTTTTTAAAATAGAATAAAAGATGTTGTAATTGCAGCAATTCAGATGCTCTCATCAGCACAGGTGTCTTCATAGCATGCTTATACGTGTATTCATTGTTGAAACTTATAAAAAGATAAGGACAAAAAACAGATGTTTGAAATTGGGGGAAGCCTATGGAATTTTCTTCATGAGATTTTTCTAAATTTCCTATTGAGATTTTTTTTTTTTTTAATACGAGTAGTTTTGTTAATTTTTTAAACTCAACTTTGATGCTGCAACTTTCTCGGACCTGAAGTGTTTTGGATTTGGAGCAATTATAAGGAACTCAATGGGCAAGGTGATGGCTAGAATGTCAGCCAAGGGACCGTATGTCAGCAGCAGCGTGGAAGCAGAAGCTTTGGCATGTCGGAAAGCTCTAGAATTCTCCATGGAAGCAGGCTTTTCTGAGCTGATCATCGAAGGAGACTGTCAGATCGTGATGAGGGCAATCTCGGCTTCAACAGCTAAGGAGTCCATGCTTGGTCATAAGATGCTATATGAGAAGCTTACTGGTTCTGTCCATTAGTTGGGTGAAGACACACCACCACCTGCGGTGGAAGCTCTATACCAGGACCTCTTACATCTTAATGAATGATTGAAATTTTTTGTTCTCAAAAAAATAAATAAATAAATAAAAATTAAGATCCAAGAAACTGATTAAGTTTCTGGAAAAAAACATTCCATTTAGATATTGGACCATTGAATAAATATCATCCTCCCTTAGACAAACATTATTAGGGGGGAAAAAGAAAATATTACGCATAAATTTTTTTTTTTTTTTCATTCACCCATTAATATAATAAGTTGTGATTAGAATATAATTTTTACATGGATGCATATCTAACATTGCAATCATTATGTTCCAATCAAAACAAGTCATATCAACAATAATAACGGTAAAAATAAAAATAATAATAATAATAATAATAATAAGGAAAAATATTGTTAAACACACAGTGTTACACACAATCATACACAGAGAGGCTGAAATGTTGAAATCATGTTTCAAAAATACGATTTTACAATTATAACTAAAATTGTGTGTTCAAAACATAATTTAATTGTATGTTCCATACGTACAATGCTCAACTATTATTGTTCTAATAATAAATAATGTCAAATTTTTCTACTAGAAAAGAAAAAAAAAAAAAAAAAAAGGAATTTTTTTGTACCTCTAGACTCATTGAGAAAAGTCTCATATTACGCATGTTTGGTAAGGCACATATGATATTAGTAATACACTCTTTTTTTATTCTTTTTTTTTTTTTTTGATAATTCAATAATTAGAGGTGGATTATGAATCTAGGACGTCTTTACTAGAAATACCAAAATGTGTCATTTGAGATACGAGAATATCAGATTTGGTTGTAATACACCTTAGTGGTTGTTGCATGTGTTATTTGTACTACTTATAGACTCACGTAATACATGAAAATACATAATTATTTTGTAATATGATATAATGTATAATTCATTCTCTAAAATTTATTGAATATAATTTATTCTCATTAAAAATTAAATTATTTCTAAAAGTACTTTCCATCTCTCTATCTCTACAAATATATCATTATATTAATTTTTGTAAAATTTGGGTGTGTTTGATTGATATTATTCTTTTTTGAAGTGGTCTATATTATTCAAACTTTTTTATAGTGTGTTATATTTTATTTTCTTTTTTTGGAACAAATAAAAATTTTTAAATTTCAAATTAGTTATTCAAATTTCTCATTTTCTTAAGGAAATTATTATTATAATTAAACTGCATTACAAATTTACAATTGATATTACTTAAATAATTGATAGACACATTTAAATAGATAGCCATGAAGATTATATTTTATATAAATTCAAATTCTCACTTCCAAAATATCTAAGAATTAACTCAGACCATAACTGTAAGAGGAAGAGAAAGTACATGTGATGAGGAACTAAGAAAATACAATACCAAAATGTATCAACCCAAAGTAGAGATACCAACAACAACAACAACAACAACAAAAAAAAAAAATCATTAATCTAAAGTAGATTTGCAACAAAGAATAAATAATAGAGAGAGAGAGAGAGAGAGAATAATCACATTTTTTGAGAGAGAATGTGAGATAAATAGCAAATTTATATAAAAGAAAATGAGTAGAAGAATACTCAACAAAAAATGTATAGCTATAAATATCTAGTTATCCTAAACATGATATGTAATATGATACATTATATCATTGTATATTATATATATAATGCCATAGGATAATATCTTACAATCAAAGAAAACAAAAAAGATAACAAATTAAAATCCAACCAAATCGTATCAACCTAAAAGAATTGAGGAATTGCAACATTTAAGTATAAAGCAGTGGGGAGATAAAAAGAATAGAGGGAATGTTAGAGAAAGTGTAATTATAAGTGATGTAGGGGAAAAAAAAAAAGTAGACTGACGACCACATGGAGTGAAACTGACGGTGCTGGTTGACGGGAACTCTGCGTTAGCTAAGCTTCTATCCACTCGCCTCTAGCCATGTGATGCATTATAGGGCTCCCAAAAGGCCGACGGTTTCACAAGGCTGACGCCTTCAGTATGTTGACGGTTCACGAGCTAACGAAACTAGCGCTGAAGGAATGGTACAAACTAACAGCATGAATTAAATATTTGCTTGCCACCCACGTATTACGAAATTGCTTGCTCCCCACGCTTCACCAGATCCAAAGGGATTCTCATAAGGAAAGGATCCCGTAAATTACGCTCCAAGGAGGTTCCCAAAAGGAAAACACTTCCAATCCGACTAGGGGATGTTCATACCCTACTACTATAAAAGCCACAATACCCTCACCAACCAAGGTACGCATAATTTACCCCTCTCTAGCACTCTAGAGTTGTGAGAAGTTCTAACTTGACTTTCGGAGGGTATTTGGCCGGCACCATACCGGTGCTCTCTGTTAGGTCCTTTCTTTTTGTGTTGTGCAGGTGTCGTTGGATCGCGTGTTTGCCGTGTACCTCACTAGTGATTTTCCAAGCATCATCAGTTGGCACCGTTTGTGGGGAATTGTGGTGTAGTGTCACAAGCCACAGCTAACGCTCCCCCGATAAAAGAGTTACATGGTACTCACTCAATCGATGGCAACCATCAACAATGTTCCGGAAGATAAGCCGCAACCGACTGCCCTAGAGAACCAAGTACAGGTCCTGACTGCGGCCGTCGAACGCCTTACCAAGCAGAACCAGGTCTTGGAAAAGCAGCTACATCGGAAGGCGGACAATAATATTGCAGAAGACCTGGGAGACTCTAGTGCTGAGTGGCGAGTCCACGAAGGACCAGAAGGAAGTAACGCCCCAAGCCGATTGGAGCAGCGAAACATAAGCATCCCATCCCTCTGGGATGCAACTCTACCCCCCGTCTTCGTGGAGATGCAGGCAATGAAGAAGCAAATGGAGGTAATGATGAACGCTCTCAAAGGACGAGTATCCAGTGATCTTGACGATCTCGTCAACAGCACTGATTCCCCATTCACTACCACCGTCAACTCGTTTCCCTTGCCACACAAATTTCGTATGCCCTACATAGATAGCTACGACGGAGTCAAGGACCCTCTAGACCACCTGGAGACCTTCAAGACATTAATGCACCTTCAAAGCGTGGCCGATGAAATCATGTGTAGGGCCTTCCCTAAGACACTGAAGGGAGCAGCCAGAATTTGGTTCAGCCGACTAACGCCCAACTCAATCAGCACTTTCAAGGAGTTGAGCGCTCAGTTTACCGCGCACTTCATTGGTGGACACAAATACAAAAAGTCCATAGCTTGCTTGATAAGCATTAAACAGCGAGAGGACGAGACGCTACGGTCCTACATATCTCGCTTCAATAAGGAAGCGCTTTTGATCGACGAAGCCGATGATAAGATACTTGTGGCAGCCTTCACGAATGGGCTGCGAAAGGGTAAGTTTTTGTTTTCCTTATACAAAAATGATCCAAAGACCATGTCGGAAGTACTTTACAGGGCCACCAAGTACATGAACGCTGAAGACGCGCTATCAGCCCGGGAAGATAAACTGAAAAAAAGGGAAAGGCAGGATGATATCCGACAAGACCAAGGGCGCAAGAAGACTCGGACGGGAGACCGACGGGACGAAGATCGCCCCAAGCCCCAGGGGGAAGGTTTACGAGCTTCACCCCACTAACGGTCCTGGTAGATCAAGTCCTAATGTAGATTAAAGACGAGGAAGCCCTGACCTACCCCAGAAAGCTGAAGGGAGATCCCAATAGACGCTCGAAGGATAAGTATTGCCGCTTTCACCGAGATCACAGCCATGACACGGCCGATTGTTACAATTTGAAACAGCAGATTGAAGCCCTCATAAAACAAGGAAAGTTACAGAGGTTCGTCAGAAAGGAAAGAGTGAATCAGCCCCCTTAGGAGTAGAACCCCCGACGAGATAATGAATGACCAAGACCCCCCATAGGGGACATAAGAATGATTGTGGGAGGAACGGCAGTCACTGGGTCGTCCAAGAAAGCTCGGAAGACTTATCTCAGGATGGTCCAGAATGTGCAGTTGACAGGCACGGTGCCAAGGATAGCGCAAAGGGAAAGTCCCATAATCGGATTCTCAGAAGAGGATGCAAGACGCCTTCACCACCCGCATGACGATGCATTGGTCATCAGCATACAGATAGAAGACTACAACATGCACAGGGTGCTGATCGACAATGGAAGTTCAGCATACATCTTGTATTATCCGGCATTCCAGCAGATGGGAATCAGCAAGGAACGGTTGGTCCCGACGAATGCTCCTCTCGTTGGCTTTGGAGGAACGAGGGTGCTACCCTTAGGTGCAGTTACATTGTCCGTAATGGTAGGCGACTACCCACAGCAGATCGCCAAGAACGTGACATTCTTGGTGGTCGACTGTTCATCCGCCTACAACGCTATCCTTGAGCGACCAACCCTCAACTCGTGGAAGGCCATGACTTCAACCTACCACCTGATGATTAAGTTTCCTACCGATTACGGTGTGGGAGAATTGCGAGGAGATCAAGTGGCCGCACACGAATGTTATATAGCCATGATGGAAATCAATGACCACCTACAGGCAATGCACATAGAAGAACACCGAACTACGATGGAACCTGTGGAGAAACTTGAAGAGGTGCTTCTTGACGACTCGGACCACGGACGAACCACCAAAATTGGGACTCTTGCTAGTCCCACCACCTGCCAAGAACTCGCGGCTTTCCTGAGAAGCAATTGAGATGTATTTGCCTGGACCCACGAGGATATGCCCAGAATAGATCCGTCAATCATCGTACATAGGCTGAATGTATCGCCTTCCTTTCCCCCCGTCTGACAGAAAAAGCGAGTGTTCGCCCCAAAAGGAGACCAAGCCATTGTTAAAGAGGTCCGCAAGCTTCAGGAAGCGAACTTTATAAGGGAGGTGTACTACCCTGACTGGCTGGCGAACGTAGTAATGGTTAAGAAAGCTAGTGGGAAGTGGAGAATGTGCGTAGACTTTACCGACCTCAACAAAGCATGCTCGAAGGACAGCTACCCTCTCCCACTAGTCGACGTACTAGTAGACTCCACAGCCAGGCATCAATTGCTAAGCTTTATGGGCGCCTTCTCAAGTTACAACCAAATTCGGATGCACGAAGATGATCAAGAGAAAACTTCATTTGTAACCAGTCAGGGCCTCTTCTGCTATAGGGTAATGCCCTTCGGATTAAAGAATGCAAGCGTGACATACCAAAGGCTCATGAACAGAATGCTAGCGCCACAGATTGGAAGGAATGTACAGGTCTACGTGGACGATATGCTAGTAAAAAGCCGACGGGAAGAAGATCACTTGAAAGACCTCAAAGAAACTTTTGACACCCTCCGCTCTTATAATATGAAGCTCAACCCGAGAAAATGCACCTTCGGAGTGACGGCGGAAAAATTTCTAGGGTTCATGGTGTCACAAAGAGGGATTGAAGTGAACCCGGATAAGATTCGGGCCATAATGAAGCCCCTAAAAAACGTGAAGTACAAAGCCTCAACGGGAAAGTGGCAGCATTGAATAGGTTCGTATCGAGGGCAACGGACAAATGTTTACCTTTCTTCCGCACACTGAAGAAGTCCTTCAAGTGGACGGATGAATGTCAGCAGGCGTTCGAAGAATTGAAGGCTTACCTCTCTGCCCCACCATTGCTAAGTCCATCAGAACCAGGTAAAGAACTTTTTCTCTACCTAGCCATTTCACTCGCCGCCATTAGTGCAGCATTGATCAGGGAGGAAGAAAAGGTACAGAAACCTATATACTACACCAGTCGGGCACTTCACGGAGCAGAAGAAAGGTATCCACCCATAGAGAAACTAGCCTTCGCGCTGGTGACAGTAGCTCGCAAACTCAAGCCATACTTCCAAGCCCATACGGTAGTCGTCCTGACCGACAAGCCCTTACGACGAGCTATAAGCAATCCTGACGCCGTTGGAAGACTAGCACTCTGGGCCATAGAACTAAGTGAGTTTGACATTCAATATCGTCCACGAACCGCTATTAAAGGGCAGGTCGTCTCTTACTTCATAGCAGAATTTACTCATGACAAGGACAAGGGGGCAGAAGAATATAGTCAATTGAGTGTGCACACGGATGGATCATCTAATAGATAAGCCGAGGGGGCCGGCGTAGTATTGCTGTCACCGAAAGGAGACGTAGTTGAATGCATGATTCGTCTTGACTTCCCTACCACCAATAATGAAGCAGAATACAAAGCATTAATAGCAGACCTTGACCTCACTAGAGCCGTAGGAGCCACAAGCATAGTTATCTACTGCGACTCCCAAGTCATTACCAATCAAATCAATGGGGATTACGAGTGCAAGGGCGAAAGGATGAAACTATACTTGAATCAAGTAAGAAAAAGGGTAGCCGACCTGCAGGCCAAAATTATCCAGATCCCCAGAAGAGAGAACGAGCGAGCCGACCGCCTTGCCAAGGCTACTTCAGCAGAACATATGGTCACACATGGTAATGTACTTTCTTTTGTTCAACTTTATCCACTAATAGAATCAAGTGAAGTGCAGGAGATAGGTTCTGAAAGCAACTGAACCACAGCAATAGCTTCATACTTAAAGGACGGCCTTTTGCCAAATGAGAAGGAAGCCGCAAGAAAAGTAAAGGTCCGAGTAGCAAGGTTCATCTTGATAAAAGACATCCTGTACAAAAGAGGCTTCTCCCGCCCATACCTGAGGTGCTTAGGTAATGAAGAGGCGAATTACGTCATGAGAGAGGTACACGAAGGGATTTACGAAAACCACTCAGGATCAAGGTCACTGGTACACAAGCTCGTACGAGCGGGATACTATTGGCCTACTATGCAGGCGGACGCTGAAGCCTATGTTCAAGCCTGCGACAAGTGTTAGAGGCTCAACAACATTATTAGGAGACTAACCAAAGAGCTGACTCCAATGACGGCCCCCTGGCCATTTGCTCAGTGGGGACTAGACATTATGGGACCATTCCCTACAGCGATCCGACAGCTAAAGTTTCTGGTAGTAGGCATTGACTACTTCACCAAATGGGTGGAAGCTGAAGCCCTGGCCACCATTACGGAAAAGAACATACAAAGTTTCGTTTGGAGATGCATCATATGTAGGTTTGGCATTCCTAGGGTCTTAGTCTCGGATAATGGGAAACAGTTTGACAACGACACATTCTGGGACTTTTGCTCACAGTTAGGAATCAGGAACCACAACTCCTCCCCCGCCCACCCACAAGCCAACGGGCAAGTCAAGGTTACGAACCGATCCTTGCTCAAGATCATCAAGACTCGACTCAAGGGGGCAAAGGGCATATGGCCTGAGGAATTGCCAAGCGTACTGTGGGCATACAGGACAACGGCGAGGACACCCACGGGAGAGACACCATCCCGGCTGACATACGGAAATGAAGCAGTCATCCCAGCCGAAATCGGACTCACAAGCTACAGGGTGGACAACCACAACAAAGCAAGGAATGACGAAGCCCTACGCCTTCAGCTCGATCTGATAGATGAAGTCAGGGCAATAGCAGAACAAAGGCTCGCACGGTACCAAGACCGCATGGCAAAGCATTACAACTCCCGGGTCCAATGCAGGGATTTCAAGGTAGGAGACCTCATCCTAAGGAAAGTCATGGGCGCTGCTAGAGACCCTACGCAAGGAAAGCTCAGCCCCAACTGGGAGGGACCGTACCGAATCACGTCATGGCAGAGGAAGGGCACTTACCACCTAGAGACGATAGACGGACAGAAGCTGCCACACCCATGGAACACTGAGCACCTGCGGAAGTACTACCAATAAGAGGAATGACGTGAAGAAGCAACACCTCCCTTTTCTTTTTACTTTTTGCTTAATTATAGCTACACTCCTCAGCTTTTTTATTTTAGTTTTCGCTACAATAACTTTTCAGAGCCTAAAATGGCAGGATTTTATTTTTTAAGAGCTACTTTTTTTACGAATGCATGATAATAAGAGGAGTTTATTCAGGAAGAAGCCAGATTCTACGGACAAGATTCAACATACCAATGGCTTGATAAGCCAATGGCCCTCACAATAGTGACGGACCAAGAAAGCCTATAATTAGGCTGACGGCTAAAAAAGTGACAAGTTCACTAATAGCCAAATAATTACAAGGCTTGACAAGCCGACGGCCCTCACAAGAGTGACGGACCAAGAAAGCCTATAATTAGGCTGACAGCTAAAAAAGTGACAAGTTCACTAATAGCCTAATAATTACAAGGCTTGACAAGCCGACGACCCTCATAAGAGTGACGGACCAAGAAAGCCTATAATTAGGCTGACGACTAAAAAAGTGAAATTCACTAATAGCCTAATAATTACAAAGGCTTGATAAGCCGACGGCCATCACAAGAGTGAAGGACCAAGAAAGCCTATAATTAGGCTAACGGCTTAAAAATTGACAAGTTCACTAATAGCCTCTAATAAATGCATGGCTTAAATAAGCCAACGACCTTCATGTGAATTATGAACTTAAAAAGTCTATAAGAAGGTGACGGCTTAAAAAGTGACAAGTTCACTAATAGCCTCAACAAATACAAGGCCTAAATAAACCGACGGCACTCTCAAGAGTGACAAACGTAAAAAGCCTACAATTAAGCTGACGGCTAAAGTGACAAGATCACTAGTAATCTCTACAAGGCTTAAATAAGCCGACGGCACTCTCAAAAGTGACTGGCGTAGAAAGCCTATAGTTAGGCTGACAGTTAAGAAAAAAAGGGGTGACAAGTTCACTAATAGTCTCTAAACAAATGAAAGGCTTAAGGCCGATGACACTCACAAGAGTGACGGACTTAGAAAGCCTTTAAGTAGGATGACGATTCAAAAGTGACAAGATCACTAATAAACAAATACGAGGTTTAAATAAGCTGACGGCCTTCATTGAAGTAACAGACCTGCCAAGTCTATTATTAGGCTGACGGCTAAAAACAGCCCTCACAAAAATGACGGATTCACATAATCCTAGCAACAACGTCAGCGGCCCTAAAAAAACTTAGAACCTCAAGATGGGCAAAACTATAAAAAACTAAACAGAGCATAAAGCTGACGGTTCCATGAACAAATGGGAACTAATAAAAATACCATAAGATAAAAAGAAATACCAAAAAACTTAAAATGAATTGTCTACATACAAAAGCCTAAAATCAAAAGGGCACTTAGAACAATGTTCTTAAAATTCTTTAAATAAATACAACTTCAGACGTCAAGAAGGTCAGCAGGAGTATCACCACCTTTTTTAGAAGGAGCACCGTCAGCATTAACAATTGGATCAGAAGACTTGGAAACAGAAGCTGGAGGAGTAGTAGCAAGCTGGGCCAGGATGACGCCGCCGTCAGCCATTGGCGAAGGTTGGGACTCTAGAACGACGTCGTCATCCTCAGTAGCAACGTCTCTCGCGGGCGTCATCGGCTCAGGTGCGTCCATGGAAATACCAGACAAGTCCAGCTCCGAAAAAGCTGACGCCACTTGTTTAAGACAATCATCAAAACCGGTGCCGTAGTAATCTGCACAGGAATCAATGAATGACTGCGACGCTTTGAACTTCTGAACAGCGTCAGTCCTAGCCATCTCTGCTTTCTCTTGCAAAGCCGTCACCTCCTCCTAGAGCTTTTGCTTCTGGGAGCCTGCCTCTACTAACTTCTCCCTTAGCTCCTTCACCTCCTGATTGAACGTGCGCATGGCATCCTTGTATTGGCCTTGCTCATTCATCAAGGTGGCATTATGCTTCCTGACGCGGGTGATGGTCACTTCCTGGGCAAGTCAATGCTCTTGGAGAGCCTTAACGCGAACCAAGGCCTAACCAAGAGAAGAACGCAAACGTTAGTTAAACAGAAAAGGGGATAAAACCAAACTAATCTGATGGAAAGCAAACGTACCCTGGTAATATCAAAAAGGGCTAACGCCCCCAACTCCTCCATCCCCACCAAATCACAGGTCTCAATATCCGTCGGCTTCACAAAAGAGCCCACTTCCGCAACGGCGTATGCCTTGTGAGTCAACAAGAAACTTGGGCCCTCAGAGACGGGGCCAGAAGAAGTCATTGCCCCCATGCCGGCACCGTGGCTTGGCTTAAGGGCCGATTTCCCCTTCGGGGAGGCGTCACCCGGGATGGTGACGGTCTTCTTGGACGGACAAGAGCCCTCACCGTCAACCTTTCTCTTTGAAGTCTTGCTGACGATTTTGGGAGTTGACGAATCTCCCACTTCTGCTCCTTTAGTCATCCTTTCCTCCTTTTTACAGGCCGCCGCCGCCCTAATCCTTTGCTTGGCAATGTCCATCTCTACAAAATAAACCAACAAATGTCAGGAAAAACGAGACGTCAATACTAGAAGTAATGTAAAGAATCCACTTACATCGACGAGAGTATTCGCCTAACTTCCGAGCCTCAGGTGACGGATCAGGACCTCCGCAGTACAAATGAAGAGTGTCGAGGTTGATTAAGTCCCGGCACTTTCTCTGATCCAAGGGGATTTCAAGAATCCGTTGGATAAATCCCAATTGCTTGTCAGATATGTGGGGACGCGCAATAGCTGTAATCAAGAAGAAGAAGACGGTGTTAGAAACGTCAAAATAAAACAAGTAAAGGGGTAGCTGATGTTGTTAACCTGATTCTTTGACGTAAGCCCAAGTGTTATCAAAATAGCCATGAGGCATCATTGCCCACTCCTCCTCACGACATACCCAGTCCGTCCCTTCAACAAAAAAGAACTTGCTCTTCCAATTCCTATTGGAGTCTGGAATATCGGACACCAACTTCAAATCCTTCTCCCTGACGGAAAAATGGTATGTCCCCTTGGAAGAAGATATGTGGTGAGGCCTGTAACAGTAAAAGAACTCGTCCAGCGTGAGCTGACGGTTCCCCCCACTAAGACTTCCCCACAGTATCTCTGCTCCAATAAAAGTCCTCTAAGCGTTGGGAGCGATTTGGCTGACGGACAAACCTAAGTAGTCAACCAGCTGACGGTGAAGTGCCGTCAACGGAAGCCTAAGTCCGGCAGCAAACATAGCGTCATACATCCCAACGTCTGTTGTTCTCCCCGTGTAACACTTTTCGTTCTCGTAAGGGAGACGGATTAGGATGTGCTCTAGGATCTGATACTTGACGCGCAACTCACTAAAAATTTTATCGCTCATTGACGGTAAAAACTTGTTGACAACCCACTCCGCGGGAAGAATAAAGGGACGATTATCTCTAGGACCTGCTGAGTCCCCCTCACTAGACCCTTCCCCGTCATCACTCTCGCCACCGTCATTCTCCTCCCCGTCAGGGGCATCTCCACCGTCAATCCAGCTCTCCTTCCCTACTTCAATTTCTAAGTCCTCGGCATAACACTTATCCTCGCCATCAAGGGACTGGGCAGACGTCTCTCTCCCGGACGAAGGTGAGAAATCCTCTGATTCAACACCTGAACCAAAAGCCTCGTCATAGCCCGCTCCTTCGCGGACTGACGACTACTCACTCATCGCGTCACTTGACATCCGACTACCTACAAGTGACGGATCCAATCTAAGTACCTAAGTTGACATCCTCACCAAGAGAACTATTTAACTACAAACAAAAGATTTAAGGAAATAGAAACTTACTTTTAAAAGAGACTTTGAAGGTCTGAATGCTGACGAAGTGTAAGATGACGGAAGATCTGTTGACGGAAGCTTAAAACCACGAAGTAACAAGTGACGGTCTCTCTCTTTGTCTCTCTCAATAATCATCAAAGATGAAATAAGGAAAATATGAGGAATGAGCACTGTATATATAGGAGGAAAAAACACATGGAAGACGAAGCGACGCCTTCGTCAGGAACGGAGCCAACGAGTAGACGACACGTGTTCGGCGTAATAAATGCGTCTCGGGACGAGGAGTTCATAAATGACATTCCCGCTTCTCTAGACCTAAAATAGTAATCCAACAACTCCACAAAACCGTCAGTCCATAACCGACGGAATTATGGAGTAGGGGGCAACTGATGTAGGGGCAAAACAAAAAGTAGACTGACGGCCACATGGAGTGAAATTGACGGTGCTGGTTGACGGGAACTCCGCGTCAGCTAAGCTTCTATCCACTCGCCTCTGGCCATGTGATGCATTATAGGGCTCCTAAAAGGCCGACGGTTTCACAAGGCTGACACCTTCAGTAGGCTGACGCCTGCAGTATGTTAACGGTTCACAAGCTAACGAAACTAGCGCTGAAGGAATGGTACAAACTGATGGCATGAATTAAATATTTGCTTGCCACCCACGTATTACGAAATTGCTTGCTCCCCATGCTTCACCGGATCCAAAGGGATTCTCATAAGGAAAGGATCCCGTAAATTACGCTCCAAGGAGGTTCCCAAAAGGAAAACACTTCCAATCCGACTAGGGGATGTTCATACCCTACTACTATAAAAGCCCCAATACCTTCACCAACCAAGGTACGCATAATTTACCCCTCTCTAGCACTCTAGAGTTGTAAGAAGTTCTAACTTGACCTTTGGAGGGTATTTGGCCGACACCACACTGGTGCTCTCTGTTAGGTCCTTTCTTTTTGTGTTGTGCAAGCGCGTGTTTGCCGTGTACCTCATTGGTGATTTTCCAAGCATCATCAATAAGGTAACTTAAAGAGAGAGAGAGAGAGAGAGAGAGAGAGAGAGAGATGAAAATAGGTAGATAATGTGATCGCTTATATGGCTCAACAAAAACATAACAATAATAAATGTTATGTTTTAGTATATGTGTGTGTATATATATTACCTATCAAGTGCATGTCACATGTGTAAGTGTAACGTTATTCCCAAGTCTTCCAATATCATAAATGAAGCTTTTTATTTTCTTTGGTCAAATTAGTGTTTATTTGGAAACAATTTATTTAACTTTTTACTGAAATAATTTAAGTTAAAATTCAAATAGAATAAGCTAATTTATTTTATGCTAAAAATATTGAAAAAAAAATTAAAAAGTAAAAAAAGTAAAATATAAACTACTTTATTACTAGCCCACGTAAGACCCACAAAAAATAAATTAAAATAAGTCAAATGCATAGTGTGCGTTTGGAATGAGATGATAAGGGAGCTTGCTTATTTTTAGCTAATATTGTTTTCACTTTTCAGGCCCCATTGAATTTGGAACAAAAAAGAGCTTATTTTTATGCGGTTAGGTTGGCTTATTTCCCCAGCTCAATTAGTTAACATTTTAGGTAGGTCCCGCTCGAATTCAGAGACCCAGTTGAATTTGTAATGCTTTTTGCTCACCAAATTGGTATTTCCTTACATTTTTTTAATGCCGCCCCAAAGTGGTTTGATACTTTGATGTTGTGGCCCTTGTGGGACACACAAAGGAAGACCAATTTCCACGGATTAGGATTCACTCTATCTCCTCTCTCAAACTTTTTTCAATTTCTCACTTTTTAAATTTTACATTTTAACTTTTCTTAATTTTTTTTAATTAATGATTGAGATTGAAAGTTTCCTTTTTTCAATTTTCAATCCCAACCATTCATAGGTAATATACCTTATCTCAATCCAATTTCTATTACGAATAAAATAAACCGATAAACATATAGGCCATCAATCCTCTAGCCCTCTAGAAATGGAAAATTTGTTCAAATTAGTCTTTTCTTTATGATATATTTGTGTGTCCTATAGTGGTTTGAGTAAAAATTGGTTTTTCTTTGTGTCCCACAGCTGAGAAAATCTTGTACAAGTCAATCTTATAAAATACTTTCAATGTGAACGAAATAAATCAAAAGACATAGACCATCAATCCCCTAGTCCTCCATTAGAAAGGAAAATTTGATCTTTTTCTTTTTGTCTCTCTCTTTTTTTTTTACATTTTTTCATTAATTAATTTTTGGATAAATTATAATTTCAATTTGTACTTTAGGCCTTATTTGGGAGGAATGAATAGAATGGAATGAAAATGAATGAAAAGAATAATTTTAGAATATTCTTCCCTTCTCTTGTTTGGAAGTTTTAATTGAGGGAATGGAAAGCTTATTCCCTTATTTGGAAGTTTAAGTGGGAGGGAATGGAATGAGTGGGAGGAAACACTATTTCCTCTTTATTCCCTTAAAACCTTAAATTTTTATTTCCCCCGAAATTAGGAGGAATGGGAGGGAATAGAATTAGATTTAATGATTTTTTCACTAAAATCCCCAAAATACTCCTGTTTATTTAACTCTTTATTTTAAAATAAAGGTCTAATAGTAATATTGTCATAAAATGATTTCATTCAATTCCATCTATATTACTCCTAAACAAGATTACTTACCTTCCATTTATTTTCATTCATTTCCATTCATTTATTTTAAAACATTCAATCAAGGTTACTTAATTCTATTCCATTCCATTTTTTTTCCATTCATTTCCCTTACTTAAATACATTTCATTCTATTCCATTCATTTCAATTCCCTTATGATTATTTCATTTCACTTCATTTCTTTTCTTTCCTTTATGAACTCCCAAACAGAACCTTAAAGTTAGCTTCAAAGTTTTTTTTCCCAAATTAATCTTATTGTTTTCAATAATATTTTAATTCTATTATAAACTAAAGCATCCACATTAATGGTGCCAAAATTTTAACAATTTGATACCACAAAAAATTACTTTATCTATTTTACTATATCATTTTACAAAATAATAGACATCAGTAACTTTATTTTTTTAGCCTTTTATTTAAATATTATTTTTTTATTAATTTTTTAATTTTTCTTCCGCACCTAACTTTATCTGTCTCTCCCTCTCTTATCAGAAGATTTTGAAGAATAACTAGCAAACCCAAAATCCCAGCCACCTCCACTGCCACCCACAGCCCACAGCCACCTCCACTGCTACCGGCCACCATTACCACTACCCAAATCCATCAAATTTGCAACAAAATCATTTCAAAAACCAACCAAAATCACACATGAAAACAACCAAAATTCAACAAACCCACAAATCCTTCAACAAACCCAATGGATCAACGCCACAAAATCCATCCCATAACCAAAAAGCACCACCTAGAATCATTCCAAATCCAGCCACAACACTACCGCCACAACTAACAACAACCGCAACTCCTACCCACAACCACAACAAAAGACCTACAAAGTCAAGCCAGCGACTGACCCACGCCACTGCCATCAGCAACCCAACCATTCTCAACCAGCAACACAAACCCACGAACAAAAACATAGCCCGATACCGACCACAACCACCACCATCAAACTCGCAAACCATTAAACCCGAAACCCACGTCTTGGGTCTGCAAGAGTGAGGAACTAAAGAGAGAGTGAGGGTCGGCTTTGGGCAGTGGTAGGGGCTTGGGTCGGCGAGAGTGGAGAAGAGAGGAAAAAAAAAGGAAAGGGGAGAGGGTGAGACTGAAGAGAGAGAACCAACAGGAAGAACAAGAAAAAAAAAAAGATTAATTGGAGGAAGCAATAAAATATAATATTTGGTTTAGATCTGGAGCTACAGTGCATAGCTATGGATAGCTGTGTACTGTAGCTGAAAAGGTAAAAATTTTAAGTTTGGCTCCACCATTGCAGCTTAATTTTTGAATTAGTAGTACTAAAAATAGTAATATGATTTTTTAACACTACCAATATAATGCTCTATGTGAAGTTATTAATGGAATAATGTTAAACAAAATGACGGCATTCAACTTGGATTAATAATGTTCATATATGTTAAGCATATGTGTTGAAATAATCAGCCTGGCATCTTTTAATTTAATAGTTTATATTTATGATATCACAGTAAATGAGTTTGTGATTGGAGTGGAAATGTTTTTGAAGTGTAATATTTAATTTAAAATCACCACTAAATTGCAGGTTTAAATATAGTTTTCAGTATCATACAATATGCAGTACATATTGTATTGTATACAAATAATTTCATATCGTAAGTATGCATAAATAATATAACATATAGGTATGTATTGAATGAATCATATCATATTGTATGTTAATTAAAATAGTCATTAATTACATATGTTCCAATTTTATAATAAATATACCATTAAATATTTATATTTATAATTTTTTTCATAAATTTTATATAATGTTTTGTATTGTACGATACACAATGCATAAAAATGGACAAAAAAAAATTTATTAAGAGTCACGTTTTCACAACTATGGCTTAAATTTAATTTGCCATTACCTTCTTGTCCCTATCTTTTCTATTTGTCATTTTTTAATTAGTTGGAAGAAGAAATGGATTAAAAGTTTCATAGGCCTATAAACCCACCACAAAAAGATATTAATTCATAATAGATTACTCCAATTCTCAAAATAGAGAGGAAAAATAAACTCTTAGATTTTGGTGAATATTGGTTCTTTGGTTATCATATAGTTTATAAGATGTCATTACAATATGGTAATTCTACACTTCACCAAGAACCTTGTAACTCAATTGGCCTTTTTTTTATGTTTTCAATAGAGACATTCAAGGTTCAAATTCTCTTTCTCCAATTGTTGTAACTAATTATATAAAATAATAAAAAATAAAAGTAAAAGATTTACACCTCTAACCCTTTATAAAATATATATTATGCAAATTACGACATGGAGCCTAAGTGTCCGTTTCGCTTGAGTTTATTTGCTCATCTTTTAACTTTCATGTATAGCTTTTAAAAACCTAACTTTTTTTTTTTCACTTTGTTTAAGTACAAATATAGCTTCACACATTTTTTAGCAAAATATTTTTAACAAAAAATTAGATAAGTAGTTTCCAAGTGGACACTAAGAGCCTGTTTGGATTGAATTTTTTGATAACTCAATTCTCTGTTTTCATAACTCATAACTCAAAAATAGTGGGACCCAAAGCAAAAAGGTTGTTTGGCCAAACGATAACTCTGTTTCCATAACTCATAACTCAATGGCATTTTCGTAAATAAACACACATGGAGGGACCCACAGTTGCAACTTTTGACCACCTTTTGACTTTTTTTTTTTCTTTTCCTAGGTTGGCATTGGCTGTTTTTTTTTTTTTTTTTTTTTTTTCTTTTCTTTTCCTGAGTTGGCCGTTCAGGTTTTTTTTTTTTTTCTTTTCTTTTCCTGGGTTGGCTGTTCAGTTTTTTTTTTTTTTTTTTTTTTTAATATTAGCTTCGGTGAGTTGGGTACTGGAAAAAAAAAAAAAAAACACTGTACCGGCTGACAGGTGTGGGACCCATGAATAGTGTAAAAAAATTGAGTGATGAAAATAAAAGTGATGTTGCCAAATGAGTGTGAAAAAATGAATGATGAGTAATGAGTTATGAGTGACGAGTGACGAGTGATGAGTGATGGAAATTGAGTGACGGAAATTGAGTGATGAAAAATACTTACCCAAATAGGCTCTAAATGTCTCATTAATCTCTTCAAAAGGTTTTAGTCTTTCTTTCTAAGCTCATTCTTTCAAAATACAATTATATCTAGATAAAATGAAACTTTAAAAGAAGTGTATATATGAGCTTCTTTTTTTCTTTTTCTTTTTTTTTTTTTTTTTTGAGAAGAAGTGTATATATGAGCTAAAGATTAGAATATTTATTTAAAAAAACAAAGAATAAGATAATCAGCTGGGCCATCCGTTGGATCTAATAACGTGATTCAGTTCAGCCCAAAATGAAAACCCAACCCAATCAGAATAGTTAGACCCGACTCTCTCGAAATTTTAGGGCTTTTTCTATCACAGCTAGGGTTTTGATCTTTATTCCTCTTTACAAGATAATCTAAACCCTTATTGAAATTTTTAGGGCTTTGATCTTTATTCTTCTTTCACACATTTCAGTATCAATCGGTAAGTTTAACTCTTTTTTTATTTTTTTCCCTCTCTTTCCATAGAAACCATGTGCTTATGTTTGAGCTCGAATTTGGTATAATTTCTTAGCATTTGAGTTTGATCATACTTTCTCTTTAATTTTTCAGCTAACCCATATCTTTAAAAGTTTAATAGTACAAGTTTTTTGATGAAACAAGGATTTTCCTACACTTAGTATAATGCATATGTGGTGGTGAATTATGATTGGGGGTTTAATATCATTTCTTGGTTACATTAGCTTGATACTGTATTTAAGTTTTACAGAATTAAAGATGCTGTTTTTGTTTTAGAGCAGACAAGAAATTATCATTATTAATGTATGTTAATTGAAATTCTGGGAATCTAGGTTTTGGGGACCCTGATGTGATTTCTACTGGGAAATGGGTGTGGATCAAGATTTTTTTTAGAACATGTAGAATTAGAGAATTATGTCAAAATTCTTGAAGCTACTGCTGAAATCAGATTTTGTGTGTGAATTTGATAGGATTTTCTGTTTGGATGCTTTAAAATGGAGCAATGTACAATGATTTCTATAGAATGTCTGTGAACACTGTTCATGTAATGCGAGCATTCTGCATAGTTTGTGTTTGATGGGAAAACCATTTTGAAAAAATGGTAATAACCCATGTAGAAGTGGGAGAAGCCTTCAATGCATATTTAAAATTGGATTTCTTAGTTGTTGGTATTCATTGACCAACCGTTTTGATACCCAATATAGTCCTGGGGTCAGAAATGATTTCCGCTGCCTTTTGAAATTGATTTTTCCTATCAGATTGTAGTGAGAATTTTTATTGTTCATTGTGGAGCTCTGCATGTTTTCATCTCAAGTACGAGGATGGGTTCCTGAGAATTGAGAAAGCTATGTGCATTGTATTAATGTGCAGACTTTTAACCTTGAAGTTTCAACAAGGAAGTGAAAGTGGCTGAATAAATGGAGCTCTTCAGGGTCATGGAGAAAAAGTATGCTCTTTTGGCTTTTTAGGTGGTGACAATTTCAATATTAAAGATATTATTGGTCATTTTAAAGCTGGGGACTCTACGATCTGCATGATTGCTTTCCATTTGATCCAAAAAAAATTTCATGTTGATTGAAATATGGTCATCATTGTAGAAAAAGTTATTTGTAATAGTCAACACTGCTATCTTTTCACAATTGATCAAAAAACAAAAGGTGATATTTTAGACTATTTTGAATATAAAACAAAATTATTCTGTTCCCAGCACATATAGAGCTTTTTAGTATTCACTGAATGTTTATTTATGCATCGGTGTGGCCGAGGTATTCGCTTTCTTAGTTCATCTTTAAACACCCGGATCAACTGGGATCCAACTGTATCGCTTGAACTCAATCACCCTACCCTTATTTTGCTTGAGAAATGTTGCATAAGGGATCATTTCAAGCAGATATTGGGCCAGATGATGAGGACCAATCTCATTGGCCAAACATTTCCCATGAGCAGGCTCCTCTTATACTCAGCAATCTCACATCCTGAAAATCTAGACATGGCCCTCCTCCTTTTCAACAATTATACTCCACATCCAAATCTCTACATTTACAACACCATGATCAACGCCTTATCGTCCTTGACGAATCAGTCATTTGCTCTCTATAATTCAATGCTCCAGTCAGGTATATACCCAGATAAACACACTCTGCTTTACCTGCTACAAGCCTCCCAATGTATATTAGAAGTAAAACAGATCCACTGTCATGCTGTTGTGTTGGGTTTGTTGTCTTATGGTTATCTGCAAAACTCCCTGATCAAAATGTATTTGGAAAATGGACTTGTGGGGCTTGCATATCAGGTGTTCCAGCATATGCCTGTATTAGATTCTGTCTCATTTAATATTATGATTGTTGGTTATGCTAAAAGGGGATACAGTTTAGAAGCACTGGAACTATTTCGTGAAATGTTGGTTTCAGGCCTTGAACCTGATGACTTTAATATTGTAGGTCTTCTTGTGTCTTGTGGGCAGCTAGGAAATGCAAAATTGGGGAAGTCAATTCATGTATGGATTGAGCAGAGGAAGTCCAATAGTTCTTCAAATTTGATCTTGGGCAATGCTCTACTTGATATGTACATCAAATGCAAGAAATTGGAGTTTGCTCAAAGAATATTTGATGCTTTAGTGGAAAAGGATACCATTTCATGGAACACCATGATTGCAGGATATGCCAAGGTTGGGGAATTGGACCTTGCCCACACTTTTTTCGATCAAATGCCTAGGAGGAATCTTTTTTCTTGGAATTCTTTAATTTCTGGCTATTCGCAGAAGGGTGACTATATGATGGTGATGAGTTTATTCAGCAGCATGGTTGTAAATAATCTTATGCCTGACAATGTCACAATGGCAATCTTGGTCCATGCTGCAGCAGAAATAGGAGGACTGGACAAAGGGAAATTGATACACAGCCGGGTGGTTAGGATGCAGATGAAAGTAGATGCGTTTTTGGGGTACAGCATTAATAGACATGTACTGCAAGTGTGGGAGTATTGAAGTAGCTTTCATGGTTTTCAGGGGGCTAACCAAAAGGGATGTTAATGTATGGACTACCATGATTACTGGATTTGCATTCCATGGTTATGGAAGCAAAGCTCTTGAATTATTCTCTGAGATGCAAGGGGATGTAATGCCAAATAATGTGACTTTTGTTGCTATTCTTACTGCTTGCAGTCATAGTGGACTTGTGGATGAAGGGATCAAAA
The DNA here is from genome assembly GCA_029955455.1 of Quercus agrifolia. Taxonomy (NCBI): domain Eukaryota; kingdom Viridiplantae; phylum Streptophyta; class Magnoliopsida; order Fagales; family Fagaceae; genus Quercus; species Quercus agrifolia. The sequence goes on along the minus strand of JARQAD010000005.1, from coordinate 45,102,046 downwards.
TATTCAATAGCATGAAGGAAAAATATTGTATTGAACCAGGAATCGAGCATTATGGGTGTTTGGTGGATCTTTATGCGCGATCAGGGAGGCTAGCTGAAGCAGAAGAAGTGGTTGACAACATGCCAATGAAACCAAGTCAATCCATATGGGGATCAATTGTGGGTGCTTGTAGAGCTCATGGAAACATGGAACTTGCAGAGAGAGCTTTGAGAGAGCTACTAAAGTTAGAACCTGAAGAACCAGGTGGATATGTTTTGTTGTCCAACATATATTCTACCTGGGGAAGATGGAGTTGTGCAGACAAGATTAGGGAACACATGGAAAGGAGGGGAGTAAAGAAGACTGCTGGTCGCAGCAGTGTGGTTATTGATGGAGATTTTCATGATTTTGTGGCTGCAGATAAGCAGCATCCAAGATGGGAAGAGATCCAGTCCATATTGAATTGTATGAAAAGTGAAATGACGTCCAGCCCTGATTTTTCATTCTTCTTGCAAATGTTACTATAGACCTATGTTGATTTCCGTTTGAGGCCTGACACTTGCTTTTTGACACTGACAACAGTGATGCAGATATGGAATATTTTTAGTTTGCTGGTCATGTGAAATTAACTTCTTGTATGCTGTTCTTCTAGTATTTTCTCTTGACTATGCACGTCTTAGGAATTCTCTTCAAGGAATTTTCCTAGTGGGCTTTTGTTTTGCATATAATTTCATATAGAGCCTAACCAAAAAATATTTACTGGCCTAGCATTGCTGTTTGTTCATCACCATATTTCCATTTTATATTATTGCATTTGTTGGGATGGTGAACATGTCAGTCTAAGCTGGAGGGAAGTACACAGAGTAGGCAACAGGTTTGTCAAACCTAATGCAGCATATTATGGCACTAGCAGATACTTTTCATGCTGACAGTCCTCAAGGAGACTCATTTTCCCGTGTATGAGTGAAGGTAGTCTTGAATGCTGTGTGACTCATATTTTGGTTTCATTTATTCGTCTTTCTGACTACTCATGGTCAGGTGTTCTTTTAAACAATGAATTTCTATGTAGTTAAGTTTTGTTAGGTCTTCTTACCCGAAATAAATGCTTTGTAACTGAATATTATAATGCTCAAATTGGGACTATTTGTGCCTTATGGGCAGTGAATGGTTGAGCAACCATTATATATGATATAGACACTAATTGTTCTGTACCAGTGAATGGTTACATGTGAAGGCAAAATCATGTGATTGCATGCTTTTCTAAAATTTCCAACATACTCTCTTTGGGGTGGAGATTACAATACAATTGTATCCCCGAATCGAAGGCCATGGGCTGATCACCTAGAACTATTGAACCTCCCTCCTTTTGGGGAGAGGCAGAAGTGCTAGTCAGCCCAGAGGCCAATGACTGCTGACAGGAATCAGTAGTGTCTTATAGTTCCCTTAATACCAATTTTTCAGATAGTTCCATTATGCACATGCACATGTACACCCATATTTATTATGCTGCATATGCGCATAATTCATGACTTCTACCCCATTTTTAAAGGAAGGGCCTTTTGAGCCATCATTGGTCTGTGTATGGTGCTGTGCTACGGCTTCCATGTAATGAACCCAATTACCCAATCAATGACTATAATTTACTTGCTATAGTTATTGTTATTGTTTTATTATTTGCTAAGAACTTGTTATATGAATTAATTATGCTTCTTTTTGTTCATTTCAGATGCGGCTCAAGCTAACAACTTGGCAAGCTAAGCCAGCTTTGAGCATAAACAGCAATGTTGAGAGGATTAAGGGTGTAAATACACTAATATTTGCAAAGTTGAAAGGTTTCTGTTGTCAGTGTCTTTCTTAAGAGTGCATCTGAAATCCATTACTAATTATTAAATAAATCGTGTGATTATTAAATGGATTACAAGTAAATCTTTTGAACTGCCACCTAACAATTTGAAAGGATTTCTTCCAAACTGACATTGAACATTCTCGATGAAAAATATTGACGTACATCAAAACCCATCAAGGCAAATGTTACCTAGATCCTTATATACTGCCTACTGTAATTTGGTTTTTATAATGAACTTGATCACATTTTTCCTTACATTGATCATTTCCATAACCAATATTTCATTCAGTGCTTTTGGCACTCCACAACGTTGAGAAAGTGAACAAGTTCTCACCCTAGTATATACATATTATAAAAATCATTCTCCTACAACACAGTACAAGTCTTAAAAGTAAGATTTGATGGATTTTCTAGTTGAGGTAGACCACCGAGTAGAGGCATCTTAGGTTTGAACTTTTTTGCCAAAAAGGACTCTAGAAGTCCACAATGAAGTCCTTGACTAAAATTGTAATCACAGGTTAATTATCCTTGAATCGCTTTTAGAGAAAATAAGCATTTTACGTGGAAGTCTTGCACCAATTCGCTGCCTACAAAAGAAAACTTATTGAAGAGCACAATCATTCAAGATTTGGTGTGCCATCTCTGTGCCAGTGAATCTGAAAATGTTTTGAACGCTATATGGGGATGTGAGAAGGTACAGCGAATTAGAAAATAATTAGGTACTCCCGGAGCATGGAGAAATGGCGTTCCCTCCTCTCAAATTCATGGTAGATCTCATCATGAATTTAATGAACGGACCCTACCATGAATGTGAGAGAATGGAGCACCATCCTCTATACTCTGGGAGTACCTAAAAATTACTCCAGTGAGTTTGGAGTACTGATTTTGGTAGGGTGGATAATTTTAAAGAAGCATTAGGCTCATTCATGGATTTGGCTCAGTTGGTTCAAGAGAAAAGGAATATTGATCCGTTTCTTTTTGTCTCTTTCCTTTTCTTTTGACGTTTCTAAATTAATTAACTTTTGGATAATTATCATTTCAATTTATACTTTAGAGCTCGCCTCAAAAAGTAAATCCTAACTTTTCATGAGTTTCAAAATAATCTCACAGTTTCAACTTTCAACCATATTCCAATTTTATCATAAACTCTTTAGGTGTAAAGCTATTAATGGAAAAATACTAAACAAAATGAAGTTATATGAAATTTAAAGGATCTTAATTCAGAATAGGTTACTTCAATTCTCAAAGTAGCTTTTTCTTAGAGGGAAAAAAAAAATACTCAATGTAGTTTAAGCCCATAGAGAGGAAAGATAAACTCTCAGATTTTAGTGATTATTGGGTCTTATGTTACCATATACGTTATAGACCCTCAGGATGGCCCCAAAAGAAAGAAAGAAAAAGGTTTTGGACTCAGCAGGTCCATCCGTTGATTCTAATAACGTGATTCAGTTGAGCCCAAAATAGAAACCCAACCCAATCAGAATAGCTAGACCCAAACCGACCCATTACTCTTTGGAAATTTTAGGGGTTTTTTCTATCACAGCTAAAGTTTTGAATGTTTTGATCTTATTCCTCTTTACAAGATAATCTAAACCCCTTACGGATTTCAGACATTTCGGTATCAATTGGTAAGTTTTGCCATAATATATATACATATATATATATATATATATATATATTTTTTTTTTTTTTAATTTTCACTCTCTCTTTGCATAGAAACCACGTGCTTATGTAGGTATGAAATGAAATATGGTTTGAGCTCGAATTTGGTATAATTTCTTAGCATTTCAATTCAATCATACTTTCTCTTTAATTTTTTTATGAAACAAGAATTTAGTATGCTTATGTGGTGTTGAATTATAATTTTGGGGTTAAATATCATTTCTTAGTTACATTAGGTTTTTTTTTTTTTTTGAAAAACTTAGTTACATTAGCTTGACGATGTATTTAAGTTTTAATTTTTTTTTCTTTAAGCTTTGTATTTGCAGAATTAAAGATACTGTTTTGTTTTAGACCAGACAAGTAATTATCATTATTAAATTTATGTTAATTGAAATTCTGGGAATGTAGGTTTTGGGGACCGTGATGAGATTTCTACTGGGAAATGGGTTTGGATCAGGATTTTTTAAGACTATAGAATTAGAGAATTTTGTTTGAAAATTTTTGAAGCTACTGTTGAAATCAAATTTTGTTATGTTAATAATTTTTCTGTAAATTTTTGGTAGATATGCGTGAATTCGATAGGATCGTCTGTTTGAGTGCTTTAAAAATGGAGCAATGTACAATGATTTCCATGAATATCTGTGTACGGTCATGTTATGCAAGCTAGCATTTTGTATAATTTGTGTTTGATGGGAAAACCATTTTGAAAAATTTCAAAATGGTAATAATCAACATGTAGAAGTGGCAGAAGCTTTCAATGCGTATATAAAATTGGATTATTTTAGTTGTTGGCATTCATTGACCAACTTTTTTTATGGCACTATGGTGTTGGGGCCAGAAATAATTTCCGCTGCCATTTGAAAATGATTTTGCCCATCAGATAGTAGTGACTAGTGAGCATTTTGTACTTTTCATTGTGGAGCTCTGTATGTTTTCATCTTAACCACAATGATGCCGGTTCCTGAAAAAGCTATGTGCATTGTAATCATGTGCAGACTTTTTAACCTTGAAGTTTCAACAAGGAAGTGAATGTAGCTGAATAAATGGAGCTCTTATGGAGAAAAAGTATGCTCCTTTGGCATTTTTGGTGGTGAAAATTTTAATTTTAAAGATATTATTAGTCATTTTAATGATGGGGACTGCAATCTGCATGATTGCTTTCCAATGGGTCCAAAAATAAAAAATAAAAAAAACCAAGAAATATGATCATCATTGTAGAAAAAGTTATTTGTAATAGTCTTTTAAAAATAAAAATAAGTTATTTGTAATAGTCAACACTCAACACTGCTTCTATCTTTTCGCAGTTCATCAATAATCAGTGATTATTTTAGATTATGTTGAATATAAAACAAAACTATTCCATTCATAACACACTTTTTAGACTTTTAGTACTCCCTGGAAGTTTATTTATGCATGGTGTGGCCCAGGTATTTGCTTTCTTCGTTTATCTTCAAGACAACCGTATCAATTGGGATCCAACTGTGGCCCCTGAACTCAAAACAAAATTATATCTATTATAGGTTAATTATTTTATTTTTTATTTTAATTAAAAAAGTATCATTAAACTATAAACTTTCACATCAAGGTGGCAAATTGTTTTTATTGGTTAATAAAAAAGTGATATCAGTAGTTGATTCATTTTTTTAGGTGAAACAAATAAAAAATGTAAAAACTACATTTTCGTCCCTATATTTTCACGCGATTCTCACTTTGATCCCTATCTTTTATTTTCACTGCTTTTAGTTCCTATTTAGAAAAACACCTTCTATTTTAGTCTTTTTCGTCAGTGTCCTAACGACAAAGTCCTACATGATAGACAGAACTATTAAAATAATAATAAAAAAATTTATTTTGGCATTAAAAAATGCCACATCAGCATCTAAATTTAAAAAAAAAAATTTATTAATTTTAACTAAATAAAAAAATTAAAAACAGAAATAAAAACCAAAAATCATATTAATTGAGATCTAAGTGTGTCTTGAACAAGAACAACAAGAACACAATCCCAAATCTAAGTACACAAAATTAAAATCCAAAAATCACAAACCTAGAAAATAAGAACAGAAAATTAAACTATAGATCCACGTCAAATTAAACACAAACAAGAAATTAAACATGAAAACAAAATTAAAACAAAAAAGAAAAAAGAAAATTAAAATCCAATTCATCTTCAACAAGAACTCTAAAGAACACAAATTTAGATTTAAACATAAAAACACATGCCCATATTTTCTAGCATTTTCTTGCCCTTTCTTGTCAACCAAACACAAAAACACAAACACAAACTAACTTCCAGCAAGAACAAAAACACAAACACAAACCCAACAACAAATCTTCCTTGTCAACCAAACACAAAAGCAACAAACACAAACCCAGCAACTGATTTTTCTTGTCAACCAAACACAAACCCAAACATCAGTAAGAATACGAACACAAACCCAGCAATCCATCTTCAGAAAACCCAAAAAACCCAAATCAATCATCTTCGGAAGATGGGTTGCTCAAGGAAGGGAAGTATATGAGATTGTGATCAAAAGAGTCATTGAAATTGAAGGGGAAGTCACTTGATGTCAATGAACACGACGTGTTTGATTATGATCCAGACTTGTACATCAAGATGGTTAGGTACCCACTTGAAGTGCTGGCAATTTTCGACTTTGTTTTGATGAACATTGTGGGACGAATTAACCCCTTGTTTGAAAAGCACGTTCAAACTCGGATTTTTAATCTTAAGAGCTCCACTTTAGTGAGAAATCTTAACCCTTCTGGTTAGTTTCTCCTTTTGCTTCTTATACAATTTTTTAAACCCATATTTGACTTTTGGGATATTTGTACTGATTTGGGTTGTGTTTTGATTTGGCTGGGATCGCTCAATGAGAGTGAGAAAGATATAAAGAATTTACACGAGAGAGAGAGAGAGAGAGAGAGAGAGAGTGGGAGTGTTGTGTTCGTTTTATTTTAATTGTTTGGGTTTGTGTTTTGTGTTTGTTTTCATGTTTAATTTCTTGTTCATGTTTAATTTGATGTGGATCTATAGTTTAATTTTCTGTTCTTATTTTCTGGGTTTGTGATTTTTGGATTTTAATTTTGTGTTCTTAGATCTAGTTTGTGTTCTTGTTGTTCTTGTTCAAGACACACTTAGATCTCAATTAATGTGATTTTTGGTTTTTATTTCTATTTTTATTTTTATTTATTTAGTTAAAATTAATAAATTAATTTTTTCTTTAATTTAGATGCTGACGTGGCATTTTTTAATGCCAAAGTAAAATTTATTATTATTATTTTAATAGTTTCGTTTGGTGCGTAGTTTGCCGCTAAGGTACTAACAGAAAGGACTAAAATGGAAGACATTTTTCTAAATAGGGATTAAAAGTAGTGAAAATAAAAGATATAGACCAAAGTGGGAATCACATGAAAATGTAGAGATGAAAATGTGATTTTCGCCGATAAAAAATTATCAATTCGGTATTGTTATAAAAATATTATAAAATTTGTTATTTCCGAAAAGAACCTATTCACCAAAAATTAGAAATAATAAAAATTGAAAAATTAAATTTAAAAAAAAAAAACTTAAAAAGGCGTGAAAGAAGACTTGCATAATTGAACTTGACTATCTTTTTTTTGGGCAATTCTTAGGTAGTTTGGTTCACATGGTGGGACTCACATTTCAAGTCCACCCTATATGCGCTCCAAAATAGTTGTTTTCTCGATACTGGAGTCCATTTGATAATGTTATTCTAATAACGTTTTTTAAGTGTATGAAAATATGTGTAGATGAAAAAATGTTGTGGAAATACGTATTATGTTATTTAAACAACGAAAACCGTTGTTTGAATAACACAACCAAATACTTTACTTTTCTTTTTCCAATCCATTTACATTTTTAACATTTTAATTTTAACTTTACTTTTTTTTAATATTTTTTTTATTATTTAATGATTGAGATTGAAAGTAGTTTTTTGCAATTTTAAATTTCAACAATTCATTGATATCCTAGATATATTGCACCTAACCTCAATCTTATTATATATTGGAAGGTACAGACCTCTCTTCAAACTCCACCAAGCTTATTCAACTAAAAAAGAAAAAAGAAACCCCACCAAGCAAAAATGGAGTATAAATGGTGTGTACTCATGACAACGGTATTGATATTATTAGTGTTTGTGAATTGTGTGAAGCTACCGTTGGCGAGAGCACCAGTTCCACCTAGTCGTCCTAGCCCTAAGCGTCCTAACCCAAAAGGCTGTCCTGGGTGCAACACGTTAAGAAGACCAAATTGCTGTGTTGATGGGGTTGTTTCTGACTACTTTCGGGGCTCCCAGTTTGAGAACATGTTCTCAAACAGAAACTCCCTTGAGGCCCACGCAAAAGGCTTCTGGGACTACCACTCTTTTATCAGTGCCGCTGCACACTACCAGCCCCATGGCTTTGGTATTACCTACATCAATCAAAGCTTCTTTGGAGCCAAGGAAGTCGCAGCTTTTCTTGCTCATGTTGGCACCAAAACCTCCTGTGAGATATGATTAAATCTTTTTTTTTTTAATCTCTTTTTACTAATTATTTTAAGAAATTTTTTTATCTCTATAAAATATTTGTTTACCTAAATATAGATATTATTGATTATTTGATCTATAAAAAACAACCACATTTTGTTTGAAATATCCAAACCAAGTAAGTTTTCATTTGATGAAATTGGAAATGGATTCTTTTCAGTTGTTTAGGGAGTCAATCTGTTATGATTTGATGTTAAAGGGTATAATTTGGGCTTTGCTACACTTTTATTTGATTAAAATATATGGTTTAAACTGAAAACGAATATTACTCATTAAGTGATGAAAAAGTTAACCATATATATATATATATATATATATATTTCTTTTTTCTTTTTTCTTTTTTCTTTTTTTATGGGAGATGACCATTTATATTGTTTAGGGTCATGTTGGGATGAGATTTATGATTAAAATCTTAATTTAATTTTTGAATCCAACATTCTTTGTGCAAATGAAAAAAGCTTTAATTAAGTTGTAAGTGAATCTACCGAGAGTGGCTTAAATAGATTCTTTTCTTCTAAAAACATATTGGGTTGGAAGATGGAACAGAATGAATCCGGAGCACTAGGCATTGAGGAATTGCTCAAAGTGTAATTAAATATGGATATGAACTATGGTCAATGATCCTTAGTTCACTCAATTTCTGTACAAAGTAAAAGTGTTGATATTTTTTCAGGTGGATATAGAGTGGCCACCAAGGAACCACTAGCCTGGAGTTTATGCCATAACAAGGAACTAAATTCCAATACGTATAATTATTGTGATAAGCGCTACGAAAACACTTATCCATGTGCTTCTGGAGTTGCGTACTATGGCAGGGGTCCTTTGCCTATATATTGGTATCTACCTTTTCAATCACACTAACAATAATTACATCTTTTATATTTAAAGAAAATTATATTGTTCATCTCTAAACTATACTTCATTTTACACTTGCCCCCATTAACTACAATAATGCACAATTGACCCTCTAAACTAAAGCCCGAATAATACTTTACACACCCCCCCCCCCCCACCTTCACTTTCTAAATTAAGTCCAATGAAATGTAGTATTAAAAGACCAATTTACCCACTACCATCTATTTTGGAGGGAGGGGTAAATTTGTTTTTTAATGCTTATTTACATCAGACTTCACATCAAGGCATGTGACTTACAAAGTTATAACTTTGAAGGGTTAATCGTGTATTTCAATAGTTTAGGGGAGGTAAAATGTAAAATGAGGTATAGTACTTTAGGGTGAAAAAGTGTAACTTCCCCTTATATTTATGTATTCGAATTAATAACTTTCTCATCTTATATTATTCAATTTTGTCCTAATTAAGTTGAAACTTCTATGGAAGTTTTATGTTTATATGTCAAAGATGAGTTCCTTTTCTAGCATAATTTAGATATAAGTAATCAAGTTATGCATTCTTCAAATGAAATCTAAGTAACAAATTATTGGGGAAAAAAAAAAGTGAGTGCATACTTTCGACTGCCTTAAGACTTGTATGTGTCTTTTATTTCAAGACATAGAAGAATTTACTGTAGACTAATTCATATTTGCATGCCACAATCCAAACAATTTTCTTTACTAATGCTTTCAATAGGAACTACAATTATGGAGAAGTCAGTGAAGAGTTGAAAGTGGATTTGTTGAACCATCCGGAATACATTGAACAAAATGCTACCCTGGCCTTCCAGGTTGCAATTTGGAGGTGGATCACGCCAATCAAGGAGAATCAACCTTCTGCACACGAAGTCTTTATTGGCACCTGGAAACCCACCAAGACTGACATTTTGGCCAAACGAGTTCCTGGTTTTGGTACTACCATGAATGTGCTCTATGGAGATCTTGTTTGTGGTCAAGGTCATAATGAGTCCATGAACAACATCATCTCCCATTATCTATATTACCTTGATCTTATGGGTATTGGTCAAGAAGAGGCAGGATCTCATGAAGTGCTTAGCTGTGATAAGCAAGCTGCTTTCATTCCATCTTCCTCCTCACCTCCTTGAGCTTTCTTGAACTTATCCTTTTCTAAGGTATTGTATTACTATGGTTCTAAAAACCAATTACGTAACATAAGGAAATGTTCAAACAATAAGGGGGAGTAAGAGTTTGTATAAATTGCTTGTATGTCTTTGTGTGAAGCTAAAGACAATAAACGGGGAGTAAGAGTTTGTATAAATTGCTTGTATGTCTTTGTGTGAAGCTAAAGACAATAAACGTTTGTATTGATTTGCAATTACCTTTCGCTAATGGTATGTAACTTTTTAGAATTTTTATTTATTTCCTATTTAGTGTGGATTTTCTATGAACCTTTCTATATTTGTATGATATGCATTCAGTGGGGAATTTTGCTTCCTCCATTTATATCAAAATAACATACAAAAAATGAGAATTTATGTTGGTCTAAGCTTAACATATATGAGGAGTTCAAATGAGGTCAGTGATAATGGCATTTTTTATAATACCTTATGCATGCAGTTCAAAAACCACCTCCACCTCCTATGAAAAAATCTTAAAATATATTAAAAAAATAAAATAAAATAAAAGATGTTGTAATTGCAGCAATTCAGATGCTCTCATCAGCACAAGTGTCTTCATAGCACGCTTATACGTGTATTCATTGTTGAAACTCATAAAATGATAAGGACAAAAAACAGACGTTTGAAATTGGGGGAAGCCTATGGAATTTTCTTCATAAGATTTTTCTAAATTTCCTACTGAGATTTTTATTTTTTAATACGAGTAGTTTTGTTAATTTTTTAAACTCAACTTTGATGCTGCAACTTTCTCGGACCTGAAGTGTTTTGGATTTGGAGCAATTATAAGGAACTCAATGGGCGAGGTGATGGCTAGAATGTCAGCAAAGGGACCGTATGTCAGCAGCAGCGAGGAAGCAGAAGCTTTGGCATGTCGGAAAGCTCTAGAATTCTCCGTGGAAGTAGGCTTTTCTGAGCTGATCATCGAAGGAGACTGTCAGATCGTGATGAGGGCAATCTCGGCTTCAACAGCTAACGAGTCCATGCTTGGTCATGTTTATGAGGATATAAGATGCTATATGAGAAGCTTGCAGGTTGTGTCCATCAGTTGGGTGAAAAGGGGAGGGAATATGGTAGCTCATTCATTAGCTAAAAATGGTAGGAATATTGTCAATGATCTGTATTGGGTAGAAGACACACCACCACCTGCGGTGGAAGCTCTATACCAAGACCTCTTAAATCTTAATGAATGATTGAATTTTTTTGTTCTCCCAAAAAAAAAAAAAACATTTCATTAAATATTGGACCATTGAATAAATATCATCCTCCCTTAGACAAACATTATTAGGGTGGAAAAAGAAAATATTACGCATAAATTTTTTTTTTTTTTTCTCATTCACCCATTAATATAATAAGTTGTGATTAGAATATAATTTTTACATGGATGCATATCTAACATCGCAATCATTATGTTCCAATCAAAACAAGTCATATCAACTATAACAACTGAAAAAAAAAAAAAATAACAATAATAATAAGGAAAATTATTGTTAAACACACAATGTTACGCACAATCATACACACAGAAGCTGAAATGCTGAAATCATGTTTCAAAAATACGATTTTACAATTATAACTAAAATTGTGTGTTCAAAACATAATTTAATTGTATATTCCATATATACAATGCTCAACTATTACTGTTCTAATAATAAATAATGTCAAATTTTTCTACTAGAAAAAAGAAAGGAATTTTTTTGTACCTCTAGATTCATTGAGAAAAGTCTCGTATTACGCATGTATGGTAAGGCACATATGATATTAGTAATGCACTCTTTTTTTATTCTTTTTTTTTTCTTGATAATTCGATAATTAGAGGAGGTGGATTATGAATCTAGGACGTCTTTGCTAGAAATACCAAAAGGTGTCATTTGAGATACGAGAATATTAGATCTGGATTTGGTTGTAATATACATTAGTTGCATGTTTTATTTGTAATACTTATAGACTCACGTGATACGTGAGAATACATAATTATTTTGTAATATGGTATAATGTATAATTCATTCTCTAAAATTTATTGAAGATAATTTATTCTCATTAAAAATTAAATTATTTCTAAAAGTACTTTCCATCTCTCTGTCTCTACAAATATATCATTATATTATTTTTTGTAAAATTTGGGTGTGTTTGATTGATATTATTCTTTTTTGAAGTGGTCTATATTATTCAAACTTTTTTATATTGTGTTATATTTTATTTTCTTTTTTTTGGAACAAATAAAATTTTTTAAGTTTCAAATTAGTAATTCAAATTTCTCATTTTCTTAAGGAAATTATCATGATAATTAAACTTCATCACAAATTTACAATTGATATTACTTAAATAATTGATAGACACATTTAAATACATAGCCATGTAAATTATATTTGATATAAACTCAAATTCTCACTTCCGAAATATCTAAGAATTAACTCAGATCATAACTTTAAGAGGAAGAGAAAGTACATGTGATGAGGAACTAAGAAAATACAATACCAAAATGTATCAACCCAAAGTAGAGATACCAAAAAAACAAAAAACAAAAATTCATTAATCTAAAGTAGATTTGCAAAAAAGAATAAATAATAGAGAGAGAGAGAATAATCACATTTTTTGGGGAGAGAATGTGAGATAAATAGCAAATTTATATAAAAGAAAATGAGTAGAAGAATACTCAACAGAAAATGTATAGTTATAAATATCAAGTTATCCTAAACACGATATGTAATATAATACATTATATCATTGTATATTATATATATAATGTCATAGGATAATATCTTACAATCAAAGAAAAGAAAAAAGATAACAAATTAAAATCCAACCAATTCGCATCAACCTAAAATAGAGTTCAACACAAAAATTTATCAACCTAAAGTAAAGATGTTATAAAGAATTAAAAATCCACCAAAAGAAAAAAAAAAAATAGAGAGAGTCTTCACATTTTTGTATGGGCAAAATATGTATTGAATGGAAGAGAAATAGAAAATTTTTATAGTAAATAAAATGGGTAGAATAAGAGTTCAAATAAAAGGAAGATGAAAGAATTGAGGAATTGCAACATTTAAGTATAAAGCAATGGGGAGATAAAAAGAATAGATGGAAAAATGTTAGAGAAAGTGTAATTATAAGGTAACTTAAAGAGAGAGAGAGAGAGAGAGAGTTGAAAATAGGTAGATAATGTGACCTCTTATATGGCCCAACAAAAACATAACAATAATAAATGTTATGTTATAGTATGTGTGTGTGTATATATATTACCTATCAAGTGCATGTCACATGTGTAAGTGCAACGTTATTCCCAAGTCTTCCAATATCATAAATGAAGCTTTTTTTTTCTTTGGTCAAATTAGTGTTTATTTGGAAACAATTTATTTAACTTTTTGCTGAAATAATTTAAGTTAAAATTCAAATAGAATAAGCTAATTTATTTTATGCTAAAAATATTGAAAAAAAAAATTAAAAAGTAAAATATAAACTACTTTATTACTAGCCCACGTAAGACCCATAAAAAATAAATTGAAATAAGTCAAATGTGGAGTGCACGTTTGGAATGAGATGATAAGGTAGCTTTTGCTTTTGCTTTTTTTTTTTTTTTTTTTGCCTGGTAAATGCGAGAGCCTGAACCCCCAAGTAATAGGTCACTTATATAACCAAATACTAACTTGCCTAGAAGTGGCGATGGTTAATTTTAGATAATATTGTTTTCACTTTTCAAGTCCCATTGTACCCATTTGGATTCGGCATTTTGCGCATCTGCGCTTTAAAATCATGTTTTTTTTTTTTTTTTAAGCTGCAACATTTGACTTTTCTCCCGTGAATAGTGCACTTGTGCACTGTTTACGAGTCCCACAAACTTTATTTTTTAATCACTTTTTCATTAAAAATAGGTCCCACGGTATTATTTACACATTTAAAATTTATTTTGCTACAGTGTTTCAGTTTCAATTTTCAATTTCAGTAAAAATAAGTTGTATCCAAACGGACCCATCGCCTTTGAAACAAAAAAAGAGCTTATTTTTATGCGGTTGGGTTGGCTTATTTCCCCAGCTCAATTAGTTAACACTTTAGGTAGGTCCCGCTCAAATTCAGAGACCCAGTTGAATTTGTAATGATTTTTGCTCAACAAATTGGTATTTTTATATTTTTTTAATGCCACCCCAAAGTGGTTTGATACTTTGATGTTGTGGCCCTTGTGGGACACACAAAGGAAGACCAATTTCCACGGATTAGGATTCACCCTATCTCCTCTCTCAAACTTTTTTCAATTTCTCACTTTTTAAATTTTAAATTTTAACTTTTCTTAAGATTTTTTTAATTAATAGTTGAGATTGACAGTTGCTTTTTTTCAATTTTCAATCCTAACCATTCATAGGTAATATACCTAATCTCAATCCAATTTCCACTGCAAATAAAATAAACCGCTAAACATATAGGCCATCAACCCCCTAGCCCTCTAGAAATGGAAAATTTGTTCAAATTAGTCTTTCTTGATGTATTATATATTTTTGTGTCCTATAGTGGTTTAAGTAGAAATTGGTTTTTCTTTGTGTGTCCCACAGCTGAGAAAATCTTGTACTGTCAATCTTATAAAATACTTTCAATGTGAATGAAATAAATCAAAAGACATAGACCATCAATCCCCTAGTCCTCCATTAGAAAGGAAAAATTTATCTTTTTCTTTTTGTCTCTCTATTTTCTTTTTATATTTTTTCATTAATTAATTTTTGGATAAATTATAATTTCAATTTATACTTTAGAGTTAGCTTCGAGGTTTTTTTTCCCCAAATTAATCTTATTGTTTTCACCAATGTTTCAATTCAATTATAAACTAGAGCATCCACATTGATGGTGCAAAAATTTTAGCAATTTGGCATCACAAAAAGCTACTTTATCTATTTTACCACCTTACTTTACAAAACACTAAACATCAGTGGTTTTATTTTGTTAGCTTTTCATTTAAATACTATTTCTTTATTAATTTTTTATTTTTTCTTCCACACCTTACTTTATCTGTCTCTCCCTCTCTCATCTAAAGATTTTGAAGAATAACTAACAAACCCAAGACCCTAACCACCTCCACTGCCACCTACAACCCACAACCCACTACCACAACCCACTGCCATTGTTACCACTACCCAAATCCACCATTGCAACTTAATTTTTTGAATTGGTGGTGCTAAAAATAGCAATATGACTTTTTAACTCCACCAATATAATGCTATATGTGAAGCTATTAATGGAATAATGTTAAACAAAATGATGCCATTCGACTTGGAATAATAATGTTCATATATATTAAGCATATGTGTTGAAATAATCAGCCTAGCATCTTTTAATTTAATAGTTTATATTAATGATATCACTGTAAATGAGTTTGTGATTGGAGTGGAAATTTTTTGAAGTGTAATATTTAATTTAAAATCACCACTAAATTGCAGGTTTAAATATAGTTTTCAATGTCATACAATATGCAGTACATATTGTATTGTATACAAATAATTTCATATCGTAAGTATGCATGAATAATACAACACATAGGTATGTATTGTATGAATCATATCATATTGTATGTTAATTAAAATAGTCATTAGTTACATATGTTCCAATTTTATAATAAATATACCATTAAATATTTATATTTATAATTTTTTTCATAAATTTTATATAATATTTTATATAATATTTATATTTATAATTTGAAGTGTAATATTTAATTTAAAATCACCACTAAATTGCAGGTTTAAATATAGTTTTCAATGTCATACAATATGCAGTACATATTGTATTGTATACAAATAATTTCATATCGTAAGTATGCATGAATAATACAACACATAGGTATGTATTGTATGAATCATATCATATTGTATGTTAATTAAAATAGTCATTAGTTACATATGTTCCAATTTTATAATAAATATACCATTAAATATTTATATTTATAATTTTTTTCATAAATTTTATATAATATTTTGTATTGTACGATACACAATGCATAAAAATGGACCCAAAAAAAAAATTTATTAAGATTCACATTTTCACAACTATGGCTTAAATTTAATTTGCCATTACCTTCTTGTCCCTATCTTTTCTATTTGTCATTTTTTAATTAGCTGGAAGAAGAAATGGATTAAAAGTTTCATAGGCCTATAAACCCACCACAAAAGGATATTAATTCATAATAGATTACTCCAATTCTCAAAATAGAGAGGAAAAATAAACTCTTAGATTTTAGTGAATATTGGGTCTTTGGTTATCATATAGTTTATAAGATGTCATTACAATATGGTAATTCTACACCTCACCAAGAACCTTGTAACTCAATTGGCATTTTTTTATGTTTTCAATAGAGACATTCAAGGTTCAAATTCTCTTTCTCCAATTGTTGTAACTAATTATATAAAATAATAAAAAATAAAAATAAAAGATTTACACTTCTAACTCTTTATAAAATATATATTATGCAAATTACGACATGGAGCCTAAGTGTCCGTTTCGCTTGAGTTTATTTGCTCGTCTTTTAACTTTCATGTATAGCTTTTAAAAACCTAACTTTTTTTTTTCACTTTGTTGAAGTACAAATATAGCTTAACACATTTTTTAGCAAAATATTTTCAACAAAAATTTAGATAAGTAGTTTCCAAGTGGGTATGTTTGGTAACTGTTTTTTCCCCTTATTTTCTGCTTTCAAAAACAATTTTTTATTTTTAAGACTAAAAAACTTGTTTGGCAACTCAAAATAGGCAGAAAACAAAAACTGTTTTCAAAATTCAATTTATGAAGGAAACTGAAAGCATGCAAAAAACTGTTTTCAGTTTCTAATTTTCAAAAGTCAATGAAAACATGCATTTAATTTAATAAATCTTTCTTATTTAATGAGTTAACATTAAATTTTAAATCCTAGTTACAATATATTTTAGCATTTTCTATTTTTTTCTTCAAAAAAACTATCTTTTTAATTTCAACTAACCAAATATGTTTTTGATTTTAAAAATACAAAAAAAAATTGTTTTTTCTTTATATTCCTAAAAACAAGTTTTTGAAAATAGAAAACAAAAACTGTTACCAAACATAAGTGTCTCATTAATCTCTTCAAAAGTTTTTAGTCTTTCTTTCTAAGCTCATTGGTTCAAAATACAATTATATCTAGATAAAATGAAACTTTAAAAGAAGTGTACATATGAGCTTCTTTTTTTCTTTTTCTTTTTTTTTTTTCTTTTTTTTTTTTTTTTTTTTGGAGAAGAAGTGTATATATGAGCTAAAGATTAGAATATTTATTTAAAAAAACAAAGAATAAGATAATCAGCTGGGCCATCCGTTGGATCTAATAACGTGATTCAGTTCAGCCCAAAATGAAAACCCAACCCAATCAGAATAGTTAGACCCGACTCTCTCGAAATTTTAGGGCTTTTTCTATCACAGCTAGGGTTTTGATCTTTATTCCTCTTTACAAGATAATCTAAACCCTTATTGAAATTTTAGGGCTTTGATCTTTATTCTTCTTTCACACATTTCAGTATCAATTGGTAAGTTTTACTCTCTTTTTTTTTTCCCTCTCTTTCCATAGAAACCATGTGCTTATGTTAGAGCCCGAATTTGGTATAATTTCTTAGCATTTGAGTTTGATCATACTTTCTCTTTAATTTTTCAGCTAACCCATTTCTTTAAAAGTTTAATAGTACACGTTTTTTGATGAAACAAGGATTTTTCTACACTTAGTATAATGCATATGTGGTGGTGAATTATGATTGGGGGTTTAATATCATTTCTTGGTTACATTAGCTTGATACTGTATTTAAGTTTTACAGAATTAAAGATGCTGTTTTTGTTTTAGAGCAGACAAGAAATTATCATTATTAATGTATGTTAATTGAAATTCTGGGAATGTAGGTTTTGGGGACCCTGATGTGATTTCTACTGGGAAATGGGTGTGGATCAAGATTTTTTTTAGAACATGTAGAATTAGAGAATTATGTCAAAATTCTTGAAGCTACTGCTGAAATCAGATTTTGTGTGTGAATTTGATAGGATTTTCTGTTTGGATGCTTTAAAATGGAGCAATGTACAATGATTTCTATAGAATGTCTGTGAACACTGTTCATGTAATGCGAGCATTCTGCATAGTTTGTGTTTGATGGGAAAACCATTTTGAAAAAATGGTAATAACCCATGTAGAAGTGGGAGAAGCCTTCAATGCATATTTAAAATTGGATTTCTTAGTTGTTGGTATTCATTGACCAACCGTTTTGATACCCAATATAGTCCTGGGGTCAGAAATGATTTCCGCTGACTTTTGAAATTGATTTTTCCTATCAGATTGTAGTGAGCATTTTTATTGTTCATTGTGGAGCTCTGCGTGTTTTCATCTCAAGTACGAGGATGGGTTCCTGAGAATTGAGAAAGCTATGTGCATTGTATTAATGTGCAGACTTTTAACCTTGAAGTTTCAACAAGGAAGTGAAAGTGGCTGAATAAATGGAGCTCTTCAGGGTCATGGAGAAAAAGTATGCTCTTTTGGCTTTTTAGGTGGTGACAATTTCAATATTAAAGATATTATTGGTCATTTTAAAGCTGGGGACTCTACAATCTGCATGATTGCTTTCCATTTGATCCAAAAAAAATTTCATGTTGATTGAAATATGGTCATCATTGTAGAAAAAGTTATTTGTAATAGTCAACACTGCTATATTTTCACAATTGATCAAAAAACAAAAGGTGATATTTTACACTATTTTGAATATAAAACAAAATTATTCTGTTCCCAGCACATATAGAGCTTTTTAGTATTCACTGAATGTTTATTTATGCATCGGTGTGGCCGAGGTATTCGCTTTCTTAGTTCATCTTTAAACACCCGGATCAACTGGGATCCAACTGTATCGCTTGAACTCAATCACCCTACCCTTATTTTGCTTGAGAAATGTTGCATAAGGGATCATTTCAAGCAGATATTGGGCCAGATGATGAGGACCAATCTCATTGGCCAAACATTTCCCATGAGCAGGCTCCTCTTATACTCAGCAATCTCACATCCTGAAAATCTAGACATGGCCCTCCTCCTTTTCAACAATTATACTCCACATCCAAATCTCTACATTTACAACACCATGATCAACGCCTTATCGTTCTTGACGAATCAGTCATTTGCTCTCTATAATTCAATGCTCCAGTCAGGTATATACCCAGATAAACACACTCTGCTTTACCTGCTACAAGCCTCCCAATGTATATTAGAAGTAAAACAGATCCACTGTCATGCTGTTGTGTTGGGTTTGTTGTCTTATGGTTATCTGCAAAACTCCCTGATCAAAATGTATTTGGAGAATGGACTTGTGGAGCTTGCATATCAGGTGTTCCAGCATATGCCTGTATTAGATTCTGTCTCATTTAATATTATGATTGTTGGTTATGCTAAAAGGGGATACAGTTTAGAAGCACTGGAACTATTTCGTGAAATGTTGGTTTCAGGCCTTGAACCTGATGACTTTACTATTGTAGGTCTTCTTGTGTCTTGTGGGCAGCTAGGAAATGCAAAATTGGGGAAGTCAATTCATGTATGGATTGAGCAGAGGAAGTCCAATAGTTCTTCAAATTTGATCTTGGGCAATGCTCTACTTGATATGTACGTCAAATGCAAGAAATTGGAGTTTGCTCAAAGAATATTTGATGCTTTAGTGGAAAAGGATACCATTTCATGGAACACCATGATTGCAGGATATGCCAAGGTTGGGGAATTGGACCTTGCCCACACTTTTTTCGATCAAATGCCTAGGAGGAATCTTTTTTCTTGGAATTCTTTAATTTCTGGCTATTCGCAGAAGGGTGACTATATGATGGTGATGAGTTTATTCAGCAGCATGGTTGTAAATAATGTTATGCCTGACAATGTCACAATGGCAATCTTGGTCCATGCTGCAGCAGAAATAGGAGGACTGGACAAAGGGAAATTGATACACAGCCGGGTGGTTAGGATGCAGATGAAAGTAGATGCGTTTTTGGGTTCAGCATTAATAGACATGTACTGCAAGTGTGGGAGTATTGAAGTAGCTTTCATGGTTTTCAGGGGGCTAACCAAAAAGGATGTTAATGTATGGACTACCATGATTACTGGATTTGCATTCCATGGTTATGGAAGCAAAGCTCTTGAATTATTCTCTGAGATGCAAGGGGATGTAATGCCAAATAATGTGACTTTTGTTGCTATTCTTACTGCTTGCAGTCATAGTGGACTTGTGGATGAAGGGATCAAAATATTCAATAGCATGAAGGAAAAATATTGTATTGAACCAGGAATCGAGCATTATGGGTGTTTGGTGGATCTTTATGCGCGATCAGGGAGGCTGGCTGAAGCAGAAGAAGTGGTTGACAACATGCCAATGAAACCAAGTCGATCCATATGGGGATCAATTGTGGGTGCTTGTAGAGCTCATGGAAACATGGAACTTGCAGAGAGAGCTTTGAGAGAGCTACTAAAGTTAGAACCTGAAGAACCAGGTGGATATGTTTTGTTGTCCAACATATATTCTACCTGGGGAAGATGGAGTTGTTCAGACAAGATTAGGGAACACATGGAAAGGAGGGGAGTAAAGAAGACTGCTGGTCGCAGCAGTGTGGTTATTGATGGAGATTTTCATGATTTTGTGGCTGCAGATAAGCAGCATCCAAGATGGGAAGAGATCCAGTCCATATTGAATTGTATGAAAAGTGAAATGACGTCCAGCCCTGATTTTTCATTCTTCTTGCAAATGTTACTATAGACCTATGTTGATTTCCGTTTGAGGCCTGACACTTGCTTTTTGACACTGACAACAGTGATGCAGATATGGAATATTTTTAGTTTGCTGGTCATGTGAAATTAACTTCTTGTATGCTGTTCTTCTAGTATTTTCTCTTGACTATGCACGTCTTAGGAATTCTCTTCAAGGAATTTTCCTAGTGGGCTTTTGTTTTGCATATAATTTCATATAGAGCCTAACCAAAAAATATTTACTGGCCTAGCATTGCTGTTTGTTCATCACTATATTTCCATTTTATATTATTGCATTTGTTGGGATGGTGAACATGTCAGTCTAAGCTGGAGGGAAGTACACAGTAGGCAACAGGTTTGTCAAACCTAATGCAGCATATTATGGCACTAGCAGATACTTTTCATGCTGACAGTCCTCAAGTGACTCATTTTCCCGTGTATGAGTGAAGGTAGTCTTGAATGCTGTGTGACTCATATTTTGGTTTCATTTATTCGTCTTTCTGACTGCTCATGGTCAGGTGTTCTTTTAAACAATGAATTTCTATGTAGTTAAGTTTTGTTAGGTCTTCTTACCCAAAATAAATGCTTTGTAACTGAATGTTATAATGCTCAAATTGGGACTATTTGTGCCTTATGGGCAGTAAATGGTTGAGCAACCATTATATATGATATAGACACTAATTGTTCTGTACCAGTGAATGGTTACATATGAAGGCAAAATCATGCGATTGCATGCTTTTCTAAAATTTCCAACATACTCTCTTTGGGGTGGAGATTACAATACAATTGTATCCCCGAATCGAAGGCCATGGGCTGATCACCTAGAACTATTGAACCTCCCTCCTTTTGGGGAGAGGCAGGAAGTGCTAGTCAACCCAGAGGCCAATGACTGCTGACAGGAATCAGTAGTGTCTTATAGTTCCCTTAATACCAATTTTTCAGATAGTTCCATTATGCACATGCACATGTACACCCATATTTATTATGCTGCATATGCGCATAATTCATGACCTTCTACCCCCATTTTTAAAGGAAGGGCCTTTTGAGCCATCATTGGTCTGTGTATGATGCTGTGCTACGGCTTCCATGTAATGAACCCAATTACCCAATCAATGACTATAATTTACTTGCTATAGTTATTGTTATTGTTTTATTATTTGCTAAGAACTTGTTATATGAATTAATTATGCTTCTTTTTGTTCATTTCAGATGCGGCTCAAGCTAACTACTTGGCAAGCTAAGCCAGCTTTGAGCATAAACAGAAATGTTGAGAGGATTAAGGTGTAAATACATTAATATTTGCGAAGTTGAAAGGTTTCTGTTGTCAGTGTCTTTCTTAAGAGTGCATCTGAAATCCATTACTAATTATTAAATAAATCGTGTGATTATTAAATGGATTACAAGTAAGTCTTTTGAACTGCCACCTAACAATTTGAAAGGATTTCTTCCAAACTAACATGGAACATTCTCGATGAAAAATATTGACGTACATCAAAACCCATCAAGGCAAATGTTACCTAGATCCTTATATACTGCTTACTGCAATTTGGTTTTTATAATGATCTTGATCACATTTTTCCTTACATTGATCATTTCCATAACCAATATTTCATTCAGTGCTTTTGGCACTCCACAACGTTGAGAAAGTGAACAAGTTCTCACCCTAGTATATATATATTATAAAAATCATTCTCCTACGATACGGTACAAGTCTTAAAAGTAAGATTTGATGGATTTTCTAGTTGAGGTAGACCACCGAGTAGAGGCATCTTAGGTTTGAACTTTTTTGCCAAAAAGGACTCTAGAAGTCCACAATGAAGTCCTTGACTAAAATTGTAATCACAGGTTAATTATCCTTGAATCGCTTTTAGAGAAAATGAGCATCCTTAAAAGTGTCCCACAGGGGTATACAACTCCAGCTGAAACAAATTTTTTACAAAGTTCGTATCTAATTTGTCTAGTGTGACCTGTACAAGGAAAAACCACTGCCCCAAAATTATGTTACCAATGATAAAATATACTAATCTTCAAAAACATTTTACACCCTAATTATCAGATGATCTACGTCCAAAAACATCATCCGCCCTAATTATGAGAGGTCTAAGTCAGCTCTGTCAATCTTCCCCCCCGCCTGCGAGCTCTGTGAGTTCATCATTCAAACATCTTTAATCACGTTTTACCCAGACTCTATCCACCCATCACTGCAACTCCCTCCATCGACTCAATTGCATTACCTAAGAATAGAAGAAAGCACATTCCATGACATATCTATACAAGATCCCCAAGAGACTCACTGGCAAATACCAATATTTCAGACCATATATTGCTACTGACAGCCAATTAATCACGTTGACCCAGAGCTTGCTGTAACCCCACCACCATCCCTTAACCCTTGAAGGAACTTATGCAGTGTTCTTTGCACACTATCTGCAACTATTCTCAATCTACCTTGACTAACATCTGCTGTCGAAGATCCATTAACCTCCACAGCTCGAGCCACCCCCAGTCTACATTTCTCCCAGTCATCAACACGGAACCAGCAAGCTCGGCCTCCATGGCTTCCTTCCATACCAAGAAAAGACACATTCTGGTTTTCTCCAAATGAAAATCTTAACCTAACAGAAACACAGTAGGGCAACCAAGCAGCACCACCAGCAGCATTTATGTGAGGTATGTGTGCAGGATCCAGAACAACAGTGAGAGCAAAATCAACAGAATTATGGGGCCGATCATAATGGATATTGCTTTTTGCTACAGATGAGTTCTCAGAGTTTTCTTCCGTACTCAACCCTGTGTGATTTTCAAGACATAATTCAATACGTGGTTTCTGCGCAGGGGCTAAGTCTCCACCTTGTACCTGGGCTAATCCTTTTTTCCATGCTATTAATTTCAAGAATTCTCTTAGAATTGATATGGGTAAGGTGAGAAGAGTAATGAATGAAGCAACACGTGAAGCATCATATGGCTCTGATGCAACACGACGGCTGAAGTAGTCACATATCTCACTAATTTCAGGTTGAGTAAGTTCCTCCTGTGCAGCAGCGGAGTTTGGCTGCTGTTGTTGTTGCTGCTGTTGATGATGATGGAAGCGCTTCACACTGAGGACTTGAAGAAGAAGTTGAACTCTATGGACACTTACAGCAAATACATAGCCCCTGCAGAAAGGCGTGCAATCAGATTTAGGAATCATATGCGATGCGCAAGGAATAAGCAATTATCTTTCTACATTATCCAAGCAGCATTAGAGTGCTTCCATTCCCTTATACAAAGCAACAACTGATGAGAACAGAAGCTTTCAAGAATTTTCTTTTTTCTAATTCATGGCTTTAACACCTCAAATTGCCAACAGCAGTAAAGTGTGGACGAGGTCCAAGCAATCAATTCAAAAACAACCAAAAAGGGTGGGGATCAAGCTACAATTATGAATTTGAGGGTAACAACTACATATGAGAAGTTGAATTAAAAAAAAAAAAAAAAACAGTAGATCAG
Source organism: Quercus agrifolia (assembly GCA_029955455.1). Taxonomy (NCBI): domain Eukaryota; kingdom Viridiplantae; phylum Streptophyta; class Magnoliopsida; order Fagales; family Fagaceae; genus Quercus; species Quercus agrifolia. The sequence continues at coordinate 45,077,759 of JARQAD010000005.1, read as the reverse complement.
GTATCTCAATTCTGATGGAGAAGGTGTCTTGTAAAAAAGTTTTACATCCATACATCAGAAAATTGACACACAGAACACCGGTGGAATTTGTGAGGAGAAAACTGGAATTTATAAATAAATCCACTAAAAGTAAGTTTAAACATTTTTCAAGTTGAGCAGTGTCAAGTTTCAACAGATCTACGCATGATATGGCCTAGAGAACAATAATCTATGTCCTAAATGTTAAAGAGCCAACCATGTGCAGATCAACAAACAAACTATCCACGTCTCAACACTATAGAACCCTCATACCAAGAGATTTGACATTAAGCCATAAATGGGGATGCTACATCCTAAACTCCTAACGATATAAGAACCCTTATCCTTACATTACAGCCATAAATCTTTTAATCTTCCCATTTTTTATAAACCCATTGATGTTCCATCTTAAAATGCCCAATTTAAGAATTCCACTACTTAGTAATTGCACGCACATCTGTGCTTTCATTTTGATATCATCAATGATAATATGAAGAAATTGAAACTAAGTAATTTGCAGAGCACACCATGTAAGATCATGGGCACCATTCTCTAAATAACATAAGGAGAAACAAAACGTAGAAAAAGGAAGGATTTTAAGATGCGAACAGAAACAGCCAAAACAAACAGGAAACTATCTTACCCTACGAAGAAGCGCAAGGCAGGCTGCTCCTGGTCCAAATTCAGAAGTGCACCTTCATTGTCTTTCAAAATTGATCCTAGGATCTCTTTCAAAAGATTTGGTAGCTGGGCAAATAGCCATAGCACTCCAAGGTACTTGAGTATACCTCTTAGAACCTTCTTTAGTGCAACCAGAGGAACCCAACCACCTCCATACCCTCCATCATCCCCAAGACCAATAATGGCAGTATTCAGTTCACCTCGCAGATGTGCAGGGACACTTGTGCCTGGGGATCTACGTAAAGCCACTCCAGAGCCCATAACAGCTAAATTTGAAGTTCCTAGAGCATTTCCCACACGGTTTATACCAGCTACTTGGCTTCCTGCCCTAGACATTGCAGCAGAACTAGGGAGGTTAACTCGGTTTCCATTGGCAGCAGACAATTGAGCAACTGTACTTGGGTTTTGACCATTTGAATTTGCTAGCCCAGCCATCTGTTGAGTACTAGCGAAATTAGGATCTAAACAATTGAGTTCTTGGGCAACATGCTCCATGATAAAAGGGCGAAACTGTGGACATGGCAATGACCCTCCAACTGCATAGCCCCCCTTCGGCGGTGTTGCCGGTTGCAACCACACCTGATCTCCAGCAAAGCAGCGCATGTCAACCGCAAAGTTCTTACGATATATGATTCGTATCCAGTAAGGACCACGTAGCACAACCGAGACATCAATAGGCAACAGGGAGCTTGGAACAATGCCTGGGCCACCACGCCCAGCAGCATTTAACATTGGCGCTCCATGAAGGCTGTGACTGGGAGGAGGACCTGTAGCTGAAGATGGAGTTGGGTTCCCTGGAGGAACAGAGGTAGCCTGACTAACATTTGTTGTTGAACTGCCAGGCAAGAGACCTGGAGATGTTATGTACCCTGGCTGTTTTGGGAAAGCTACCCCAGGGACCCCTGGAACAGGACCAGCTCGTGCTGGTCGAGTTGCACCTGAAAGAGCATGCAAGGGCCCTGTAGTGAGGCGAATGCAGTCCAAAAGTGATGCAACTTCAGCTCCATTTATGAAATCTTCCAGAAACTGTACAGAACAGAAAAGGCTTCATATACTTATTATAAAAAAATAAAAAATAAAAAAAGGGCTTCATATATAAATTCACAGGAAAATTTTGCTTTTTTTTTTTTTTTTGGTGGGGTGGGGGAAGAGCTACATATCTTTTTTTAAATAATAAACACAAATATAAAAGTATTAGGAATTAAAGGAAAAAAGATAATCTTGCACAAAACATCTTGATATTTCACAGGATTTACTGCACTAAATAACAACACTGGCATATATCATAAATCCATTTCTGAAATTCCATGAAAGCATGGTTGCATACTTTTTGATCATGAAATTTTCTGGAAAGGGTGCAAGCTGAGTAGTGTGAAGAAAGCAAAAGGGGGAAAAAAGAATTAAACATGCTACAGTAGAGAAAAGACTAGGCCAGATACAGGCATAAAAGCCAGCACAACGCTGAGTGTATGTGAAGCACAAATTCAACTCTAGATTAATCCCAAAAGGATAAGGAAATTATTCACACCACTTTCTGATCCCCAGCCTCCCACCCCCCCCCCCCCCCCCGGCGGCAGGAGCCCGCCCCCTCTGACCCCCCAAAAAAAATAAAAGAAAAGGAAAATAAAAGAACTCAAAGAAAAAAGACAAAGCAATACACAGTTAAGTAAAATTGAACAAACCTTTGTATGCGGCCAAAGTTGGTCGGGAGAAACATGCATTGTGCAACCCTCTTTACCTGATTCCCACTCAACAACAAAGCGAGCTAGAACACCTGAACCAAAACTAAACCACAAGCTCATTAGTCCAACTGCCTCAATTCTAAATGCCCTTCTCATCTGCTCTGACAACTTATCAGCTGTCTCAAGAGCACATTTGGCTGCAACTGGTGTTTTAACATCAGAGTTTGCACTGCACTCTTCTGGCTTATCATCTGCTCTTACTCCAAGGAGTTTCCGCATGCCAAGGGCAAACATTCTTGCATTAGAGAGCCTTCGGATATCAGCCACCAACTTCTTTATACTGTCAGCCTCAACAGATTGATAACTCAGAACAACACCATCTGGATCATATCGAATATGTGAATCGATATCAGATGTATTGGCTATGCGAACACCAGAACCCCATGGTGTACTACTGCTTCCTTTCTGAAGCTCCCATAAATCCCTGAAGTGCTGATCATTTATTTTGACGTCCCAATGCATGCTTCCGGGTCTGCCAAGCCGCAAGCAAATGTGTTGCCATGAGTCACCTGTAGCAAATGGAAGCCGGAACCATATGTTCGAGGATGCATTTCTTAACCCCACCTCTTCAACATAAGGGATCTCTAGTGTCTCCATCTGGCTAGTCAGTCTGGCATGCTTGATACAGAGTGAACAGTGTCTGACCACTTGAAGCAGAGCTGAAACATAAATGCTGGAAGGCACATTGCCTTTATTTGCTTCAGCTATAAGATTCCCATAGCTATATCCTTCACTTTTAGCAACCATCTCTGTTGATAAAAGTGCCTGAGATGAAGGCTGTTGAGAATGAGTGGACTCCGAGATTTTCCTTCTCTTATAAAATCCTGTATTTTCTTCAAGACCTTGAAGTGATGGAATTGAACTCAAAATATCTGAAACCATACGCTTTCGAGGATTTTTATCATGCCTGGAAACATCTTGACTAGGACTTTGACAAATTGTAGGTTCTGGTGTATGGGCTGAAACGAGGCCAATCTCTAGTCAAACATTGATATCTAAAGAGTAGAATTGAACTGGGAGAAAAAAAGAAAAAAAAGAAGAAAAAAGAGTATATATCCCAACTTAATGTAGATAAACCCGGAGAAGGAATCTTACATACGGGAGTTGTAGTACATGAACTCGATCCAGCAACTCTGAAAGATCCAGCTAGAGGCCCGGTAGGTGAACTTCTAAGTCCATTAGGTTTTGCACCTGGCACAGGCATTCGAGGGCCAGTGGTTCGGGAAGGAGATAATAGTCGAGCTGACCGGCTCCCATACACTGAATCCTTTGAAGTATCATTTAGCAATCTGAGCTGATCTTCATCTGTTGTGGCCTCAACCGAATGGGGAGATCTAAGTGAAGCCAAATCCTGCTCAGACTTTGATGCTGATAGGTTTTTCACAGTTGCACTCCTTCCTGTGACAGAAGATAGTGAACCAACTGAATTGGACTGTACAGGGCCCTTCAAATTGCCCGATGAATACAAAGATCCATTATAATGAGTCGCCATACTCGAAACTTTTGCAACATTATTGATCTGTGATATCTGTATACCTCCCTCCCACTTAGGAGAAGGGGTTGCAGCTTTTATACTATGAAGATTCATTGGAGCAGAGCCAAAATGAGAAGCAGGAGATGTGTTGTACGATGAGGAGAGATTCTGAACAGAGAATGGAGGCACAGATGACCCTTTCTCAAGTTCAAACACCTCATCAACAACAGATGAAAAACTAGAAGGAGGACACTCTGCAAGCTGCATAGAACTCTCAAGACCAATATCAGAAAGAATACCATGTTCAGAAGTCTGATTAGGACCTCCTGCACTAGGCAGAAAGGAATGTCGTTTTCCCAAGTCAAGTAGGCTCAAATTCATTTCATCTTCAAGCATCTGCATCTGGCCAATATCAATATTCTTTATACGCATCACATTATTTAGATCATTAAAAGAATGGGCTTTTCCAGATGGATCTTGCTGAGTCTCTAACAACTTAAACAGGGGTTTAAAATCCTTATCAAGTAACATCAACAGAAAATATGAGCTCCCACAGTCTGGAAACCCCATTAGCAACATAGATGAACCATTCCCAATGTTCTTGGGTACTTTAACTGCAGCAAAACCTTGCTCATATACCTGCAAGAACCAAATTATACAACCTTAAAGGATACAAATTGAAGCCGTAAGTTTTTTTTTTTTTTTTAATAAAAAAAATTAAAGAGTACTAATCTTTATTGAATAGGAAAGACTTTGTGTATACATTATCTATGAAGCTGGTGGTATGTATAATTACTGATCGCTTTTCTTCTTCAAGAGAAAGCAAAAAAGAAAAAACATTTACCTCAAGGCCTAAAAACCTGCCAATAGATGCAAATAAATGCAGAGTACTTTTGCTTCTCAAGCTTATGAAAACCTCAGCTGCAGTCATGCTTCCTTGGTTCAAAGCTTCTTCACATTCTGTCAATACTGAAGGTTCAAGAATATTCCGGGATGACTGAAGGAGAAAGCGACCATTCCTACAAGACACGAACACTTAGATATTCTACAGAAAATGATGAAATTGTGTCCTGAAACACCACAAAGTACAATTTAGAAGCGACTATTGTGTTTGCTTTTGTTTCTTCACTTTTTTCCTATGAAACAGATGACTATTTTAAAAGGAATAGGAAAAGAAAAAAGAATCCATGAAAATTTTTCAATAGCTTTTCTTTTGTAATGCCTAGCCAAATCAATTTTAATTGTGAGTACAGTTCTCCTTCATTTTCTCAATCAAAATAATAAAGCTTTTATTATGTTGCAGACCAAGTTAGCCCCAAATTAAACTGATGTCAATATAGGAAAACATAGAAGGTCACTATAGTTGTATGGGTAGAGGATACCTTATATTAATTCCAAGGGTAAAGAAAGATGAGCCATAGGCACGAACACGTAATACTTCCTGCCCCTCATAATCCCTAGTGCCAGACTTATTGTCCTTCTGCAGACAGAAATTCAAATAAAACAAAATCAAGTTCAGGAGATTCATCCCTTTAAAAACAAAAAAACAAAAGGAAAGCTCATGAGCTCTAGAGAGAAAATGCATGAAAAAGAAGAAATAGACTCCTGACAACAGTAAAGGAACAAAGACAAATAAATGAAAGATCCATGATGGAATTTTCCTGGTACAAAGCCATCTTCTGCAAACACATAAGAGATACCATGCAATACTTTCATTTACAAACAAGCCAACAATCTCAACAGATTTTGAAACAATACAAGGCGCAAGGCATTCAGCCAAATGAGAAACTTCAACACATGAGCAATGATTCCATAATTAAAGTCAACTGACCTTTCTATAGTCAATATCAGGTTCTTCCAAGTGTGACTGAAGGACAACATCACCTACCACTCGGCAGATCTGCACATTTTTCCCCAGCTCTTTCTGAATTTCAAGCAAACGAGTATACCTATTACAACATATAGCTCTAAGTAGCAACTTCTCAACATCAATGCAACTTTGGTCAAGAGAAAATTCTGCCTCCTTCCCAGTTAATGGATCTATAACAAATGTGCTATGAAGACACTTTATGTGCAGATCTGGTCCTGGCTCAATTTTAATAAATGGACATGATCCTGAGTCAGATGTCCCAGAGTTCTTATCAAAATCTAACCAGTATAAAACTTTTAATCCAGGTGTCCGGAGACCAGATGAATCAGCTTCTCCGTCTGGATTCAATTGTGTGGAACCAGCACTCCCTCCATGACCTGTACTACCATCAGATATGAGCTCAAATCGAATTGCATCTTTCCACCTTCCTTGTCGAAGAGCTTGTACTTGCCTTATGACAGTATCCATGACAAGTGCAACGCAAAGCTCATGGAGAACTGTATATAATGTTATAAATGGGTTTTCTGCTGCAGCCATTCTACGCTCTAGATCATCTCCAAGAGCGTGCCGTCGTAATTCCTCCAGCTTCACAAGCCCACTTCTCTCACCAACCAGCAGTTCCAAATGTAATATCCTCCACATTGATAGATGTCCTCGGTAACCAAGCGTAACTAAAACCTTAAATTCCCCATCTACACGAAGCAGTGCAGTGCCATCAGAAACTTTTACCTCAGAAATTTCTTTTGGCAGTGAAACTTCAAGTAATTTAGACCGCACAAGCGTGTCCAACTTCTTCAAAGCTGGCTTTTGCTGATCCTCAGTTAATGTGCTCTGAATACCCACGTTCTCTATACATTTTGGTAAGCGCTCATAAGTCCCTGTAAGGAGGACTTCTATAGCAGAAGGCACATCATAGACAGGAGCACGAGCTTGCTGTAGCCCCTCATGCATGAAAAACAATGAATCTGCAGCTTGGGTGAAACATGTATCATGACTTGATAGTGTGGATCCAAGTTGCTGACAGTACTGTATCAAAGGAACCTGCAGAGTAGGCCAGACACACGAAAAAGAAAATGCTTTTAAAAAATTGTATAATCTCTCTTCTAAATTTCTGTAATTCTATAGAAATAAAGAATGGGGGCAAATGAAGTTTTTTCAACCAAAATAACTAAAAAAGTTGAATTCAAAACTTCATATATTTGTTCATTTTCCTCCATTCTTAACAACCAACTGGAGACTAAAACTTCTATCCACTTAAAACATCAATGAAACATCATAGGTTAATCACTTTCCAAAATAAAAACTAAACCCATCACTAATTTGAGAAGTGCAAGTGAACCGAGTTCAAAAGAACAACACTTGTTATTCATTTTCTCAACAATTAAAATGTTGATGGCTTCAAGCAAGTATAACGAATTTAAGCTGAAAATGTACATTTGAGTAGTTAAAGTCAACTGATAAAACTGAACTGAATTTATTATTATTTTTTAGCCTAGCTGGCTACTGAGACAAATTCACAAATAGTAGAGGTTGAAAACCCCAACATGCAACCTAAATTCAAATTTTTCAAAAAAAAAAAATAATTAATTAAAATCTTGAAAATTGACATATTTAAAAACATGCATTTAACAAAAGAACCTAAATTCACATATTCTTAACCTAATTAGAGGCTAAAAGAGAGAAAAAATTACATTTTCCAAACAAAATTCATTTAAATTATCAAAGTCCACATAATTTAACCTGACTGGCCTTTAAGTCAAATCCCACTAAACCGTCCAAGCATAAAACCCAAAACATCAATTAAACTTACATTATCCAAATAAAAGTCACATATTTTGCAAGCATAGGCTCAACCAAATTGACCCACTTGAGCCAATGAATCCAATGCATCAATAGAGAAACCTAAACTCCCATTTCTATCAGTTCCTTCATATTCTGCAGCAATGAAAGAAATGGCAAATCCAATTGAACCACCCAATTTCACAATTTGTTTATAAAAAAATAAAGTTAAAACAGATATTAGCCAAAATTAATGAATCTCCAACCCTAATTGGTTAACATAAGATTGAATATAGCCTAAATTCATAAAACTTAACCCTATTGAGCTACTTTTTTTTTTTTTTTTGGGGGGGTTAAGTCACCCTATTGAGCAACTTAATGAAACACCCTTCCCAAATCAACAATAAAAGCCCAAACTTACATTTCTTTCTACTTCTCAGCAACCAAAGATATAGCAAATCTGATTAAACCACAACCCAAATTAGCCTAAACAAATAACTCTTCAACACTGATTTTTCACTAAACCAAAACCCACAACTTGGCTGAGTCCAAAACACAATTTTCTTTGCATTTGTTGCATTTACTCCACTTCTCAGCGACCATTTCAAAATAAAATTAAACCATGCCAAGTCACAATCTCTTAAAGATTGAGCTAAATTAAATTACATCCTCAATTATCCTAAAATTCATAAAGCCTCAACCCTAATTCGCCACCAAATCAAACATTCGCAACCCATCCAGGTCCAAAAGACAGTAGTTTTAGCAATTCTCTTTTCTTTTCAATTCTTCCTCTGGAAGAAGAGGAACACTTATTCCAATCAAAACCACCCAAAAGTCACATTCTCTTACAGAATCAATGCAATTCAACCAGACTCAAATTATCCCAAAGTTCAAAAAACCCTCAAACCCAATTGGCCATGAAATCAAACATTCACAACCCTTTCAGCTGCAAAACACCAAATTTCACACCCTCTCTGCTCTCCTCCACTTCCTCATCAACCAAATAAAAATAAATAAAAACAACCCAAATCCAATTAAACCACCCAAAAAATTCACCTTTTTAAAAAAATAACCAATCCAAACCCAATAAAAAAAATAAAGAAAAACACCAAATTTCACATTCCTCCCCCAACCCCAAATCCAACTAATTCAACCCCAACACAAATAAACCAGAAATTCATAAAAATTTGTCACTAAAACCAATACACCCACACACACACACACAAAAATAAAAAATCAAAAAATCAAAAATTTCAAATTCTCTTTGTTTCTCCTTCCACCAACCAATGAACAAAAAAAAAACCTTCAGATTCAGTTAAAACAACTAATTCAACCCCAAAACCAATCACCCAAAAACACAAACAAACAAACAAACAAAAACCCAAAATTTCCTGAATAGAACGAACTAAATCCAAAGAATTTGGACATTCTCTAACAAAAGGAACAAACTTTCAGAACCTGTTGGCACCACTTGGCGAGGACGTTGAGGCGGAGCATGCGCTGCTGGGTTTTGACGATGTACTTGAGCAAGTTGATCTTCCTCTCCGTATCCAGCTGCGAAACTTCGCCCGAAGACGACGACGACGATGTCGAAGAAGACAACAACAGCGACTGAGACTTCTCCTTCTCCTTCTCCACCAGCTCCTTTAGGGCTACGAAGGAGTCCTCCGCCGCTCGGCTCACCAGCGCCGAGAACTCCACCGTTTGTTGCCCTAGCTCCGTCCCCATTGCTATTGCTTTAACCCTTTCAATACGGTGTCGTTTTTGTTGTTTGGGGGGGTTTTCAGAGATTCGAGTCTCTGAGATCTACGGTATCCACCACCTCATGGACACCAAATTAGGGTTTTTAGAGAGAGAGAGAGAGAGAATTAGTGTTTAAGATGTAATAAGAAATGGTATATTATTGCTGTAATTATAAGCTCTGTATTTCCAGCTCTCTCTCTCTCTCTCGTCTATTTTTTTCGTGTCTGTGTGCGTTTGTGGATTCTGATTTGGGAGGGAGAGAGAGAGAGAGAGAGAGAGAGAGAAAAGAAAAGAAGGAAGTGAGAAGAGAAGAGAAAAATGCGATAAAATTCCGTCCTTCTCTTGTCCACCTAGGCTTTATTGCAAAATGAAAAAGGAGGCCATGGGCTGATACTGCCACGTGGCTCCATAATATTGGTCAATCTCTGCTTCTTCTCTTTTTGACCTTTACTATGAAAAATGAAAAATTGTAACACTTAGACCTATACGTTTGAGAGGAAAAAAATACGACGGATTCATATGATTACAAATAAATTTAGTCCTGTTTGATATGTCATTACAAACAATAGTTTTTAGTATTAAACATTGAAAATTGTTCTTCTTAAAAAAACAACGCATTTGGTAAGAGTGTTTTTTTAGGAGCGTTTGAGTTACTTTATTCATTTTAAGATGAACACTAAATTTGGAAAATTCTCCTTACTACTTGATTAGACAACATATAAAGTTTCCTTCTTCAAACATACAACTATGTTTTTTAAACATGTGTTTTCACAACACTTTTTAAACCACAGTTTTCATATCATTTTAAACAATAATACTAGAAATCTCTAACCAAATAAGCTTTCTTTTATTGTCAAGCCACTATGTATGCTTTTGTTTCGTTGAATTTCAACTTATGATATTTATTCCATTATAATTTTTTTTTTAGTCAATGACAAGATATTTTACTAGTTAAGCTAACTACAAACTATTACTTTGATTTTTTTTTTTTTTATGTAACTTTGATTTTTTTTTTTTAATTAAGAATGAATGGCATGTAATAACTGATTTACTAGTAACTATTCCATATTTGTTTTTCTATAAATGATAATTACAATAATGGAGAAGAAAATTTAAACCTAGTTTTCTTTGTAAAGGAAAGTCGTTATAAGTACAACCAGAAACAATATCACTTAAGCTACGAGAGAGAGGATGTACCAATGCCCAAATAAGGCAAATATCACTCACTCCATAAGTATCCATTTAAGGATTAGGTGGTGAATGACATCTACAATTAGTGTCCTCTTTAATGTGAATTTAGGGTAATTATACAATATACTTCCAGAGTAGCATAAATGCATACTTCTCCCTCTCATGTAATTGTGGGTTCCACTAATTAAATTCATGATAGAAACCACAATTCACGAGAGATGGGGGAGTATATATTTATGGTACTCCCGGAATATATAATAATTTTCCGTGAATTTATACTTATAAAGTAGAGTACACATGAAAAAAAAATTCAAAAAAATAGTGGGACTTTGAGTAATTAATATTGACATTCTTATTTGAATAATAATTCCTATTGTACGCATCTTATAATCCGCATCTAAAAAGCATAAACTGTTTCACAAAATCATCCAAATGTTGTAATACAAAAAGTATTAGATACAATTTGTTGACATCTTATTTTTAATAGATACAATTTGTTGACATCTTATTTTTTAATAGATACAACTATAATTTAATTTTGTTTATTTTTAATAAAATAAATCAATAAAAATAAGCTAATTCAAGCACAACATTAAAGAGATTCATTTAGCTTTTGAATTTTATAAGCTGAAGTATTTCTATAAAGGGCATTGATTAGTTTAGGTGAATAGTACCATCTAAAGTTTATATTATTGGCAAAAATGTGACTAATATTTGCCACTTTCAAAGAAAGTGAACCATTCTTATAACTACAATGTAAAAATATATAGTTTTCCCTCTCTAGAAAAATTCTAGAAAATCTCAGCAAATGGAACTTGCATCTTGTTCTCTTTCTTTTTTCTTTTGCTTAAGAGTTAAAGATAACTATAGCATTTTTTAATGCTTTTTCGAAGCCATCCTAGCCGGGTTCAGACCTCCCCTCTCTCGTTGTAACCAATAAAAATGAAAAAATAAGCAAATATCAAATAAAAAAGTACCATTTAATGAGTTCCCGGTGAAATAGTTGATCACATTTGTCAAAAAACAATAAGAAAACAATAATCAAAATGCCAAATGTGGCTTTGGCTTTATTGCAGTGGTATAAGGCTAAATTACAGACAAGCCAGGTTCGAATCTTGGCAAATAAAAGGAAACAGAAGCATCAAAATCACAATGTTAATATATACGGTAATTAGGGGCTTATAAAGGGTTGACTCATTTGATAGTCTGAGCTTGTAATTTGGTCACATTAATTACTCTAAGACAATGATCATGTTCTACCATTTAATAAGGGGCACAATTTTTAATATTTATATGATCTATCTAACTTTTACTATTTAATATAAACACACACGAGTTAACTCCTATCATTTAACAAGTCTACTGCAGTAATATTAAGGTCAATTATTGATGAATAAGTAAAAAATGATGTCACTGATGCTTAAAAGAAGTAAAAGAAATGTTTAGGTTGCTGAGAAAGCAAAGCCATAAGATTAAGATTTTGGACACAGCAGAAGAAGAGCAACAAAATTAAGCTTTTGTTATTCACTTATTTCCTTCTGTTTTTATTTGATAAGTGAAAGATACCAATGTTAAGGATTTTTCAAATTTTACTACATTAGTTTACGAATTGAGATGTTGATTGTAAAGTACAAGACAAAATAGTTAAAAAGATTATTTATTATATGTAAGTGATACCAATCATAATTGTCATGTTAGTTTGTAAGTATTTTATAGTAAGTGTATAACTTAGGTATATATTTTTAGGTCTAATTAATACATTAAATTCACCAATTAAATTTAAACTTATGTTTCTATTTATTAATGAAGCACAATCAATATTAGTTTTTTTTAATGACATTTAAATTCAATTCAATTATATTTTTGAATTTTTTTGGGAAAGCTAACAAATACTTAAGTTTTTACCTTGTAGTAAAGTTCATGTTTTTTTTTCCTTCATTAGCTTGTTAGGTCAATTTATGATTTTCAAAACAGTGAAAACCGCAAGTTAGCGTTAAAAAGGTTCATGCAAAATCAGATAATGATGTCACTGATTTTCAAAAGAATTTTTTAAAATGTTTGGTTTGCTGAGAAAGCAAACCCATGAGGCTAGGACTTCAACCACCGAGGGGTGTGGTCTAGTGGTCTTGGGTGATACACTAGATGTGCGGAGTGTGAGATCCAAGGTTTAAATCCAAATATGGATTCACTTGAATTGCCTTTCTTAGCAGTTCAAGGTTCACTATTGTCTCTCGTGAGGCTGAAAAGTTATGGCTCATCGTGGTACCTTGCACCCTGGCAAAGCCTTGGACCTAGTGAGTAAGGTGTTATTATGATCACAATTAGATAGAATTGCCACGTTAGTTGCCCACCTATCTTTTTTTTGTTCATCAAAAAAAAAAAAAAATTTTGAGGTATTTAATAAATGCTTGTATTTCAAGTTAGTATCACCTTGAAACTAATTGATGAAAGTTCTTGTTTTCTTTTTTTCCTTTTTTCTTTAGTAATGAGTGGCTCAAGAGGTTAAGAGTCAAATGATAATCTTCATTGATACACTATGTCAAAGATACCATTCTGACTGGTAAAAGTTATTACTATTTGGGTTTTGCAATTGCATTTGTAGGCCATGTTGATTTTGTGACTTCAAAATGGTGGAAGCCACAAATTATTAGTGTCACAAAAGTCTTGGTCCTTGAAGGAAAAGAATGTGTTTTGCTCATAATAGAAAATGATTTCATTAATCAAGACTACCGTCTCTGAAAATAATTTATTATTGGATAAGACAAAAGGTAAAAGCTAGAAGTGTCTGATTTCGTTGTTAGAAAAAGGATACCCACAGTGCCATTTGTCCTATTGTTTTCGTTTTACCTAGAGAACTTTGTGGAAAATGAAAGTTATGGATGAAATAACACAGTTTGAGCTTGTCGGATTAAAAATAACAGTAGTAAATAGTTAAAGGATCGTTTTGGTATATGTACTTAAACAACAATTTTCAATTTTTAAACAATATTATATATATTTCTACATACTTTTTCACCTACACGTATTTTCAAAAAATACAAATAACGTTACTAGAACAACATTACCAAACGGGCCCTAAATTTTTATACATAGCGCGTTGAGATATGCATATTTGTGTTTGGTGCCAATGTTTAGTCTCTTTCGCCAGAAACTACTGCTTGGAGTTTTTCAGTTTTTCTCCTCTCTAGAGATCGAGGAAGTTGAATGTGTGCAGTCAATAGTCATGGTCCATTGTAAACCAAAAAGATCTATTTGGTGGGTAATTGGTAATTTTTATGTGAAAGTGATCGATGCATGTGATTAGTTAAGTAGTGAAATCTCATGTTAATTAGATAATAACAACAAGAGTAAATGATTAATATAGCATAATAGAGTTAAACTCATTGGTGTAAGCTTTTAGATTAAGTGGTGTTCCACTCTTCTCATCGGAAAACAAAAAGGGGAGAGAGAGAGAGGAGCGATGTTTATCTTATATTATATTATCTATTTTAGTCTTCTCAATGTATTCTCTCCCCTACTTAATTTGAAAATTTTTTTATTGCACCTTTTTTATTTTTTAATGAACAAACAAAAATAGGTAAGAGTGGCAATCTGAGTTAGCGCCTTTAACCTAAGCGTGACCAAAAAATTTTATTGCACCTATTATGAATACAATAGGTAGGGTATATATTATAATTTCTCCAACATATGCTCTTTTTAGCTTTTATATATCAAATAATTCTAATTAGGAGGACATGTAATTTATCCTAGATTCCTAAGCAAAGTTAGAAGTGGATGTAATTAAAATTTTAAAATACACCAAACCGCAAAACATCAACATAAAAGAACCAATATCTTAACATAAAAAAATTAAGGGTCAAGTGATTGTTTGATAATAATGATATCTTAATTTTGTGGTATTTTATATCTATGGTTTGAACTTCACATCATCCTCTTGCATTATCTACTTATCTCAAAAATAAATAAATAAAAGAACCCAATATTTCAACTCACTTGTTTGGATTAAGATATAATGTGTTTGGAAGCATTATGTTATTTGCAAGTTGTTACAACTCTAGGCGCTGTTGGAAAAGTTTCTATATATTACTTCCCACTTCTTGACTCCTTGTCATCTTTTCTCTCCCCCTCTTTGTTTGGTCATGACTCATAAGGGTAATTCAAAACTGTACGTCACGCACTTTTACATGCATACAATGATAAGGTGCAGATTAAGATCATATTATCGCTTCTCATTTTGGACTTTAATATTCCATATATTTAGTTTGATCTATCAAAGAGTGGAAAATCTCTAGAATAAATCATAAATGTGAATGTCTATATCTTAATAATTTTTAACCTCTACAAAAATAGTACTTTCAAATGGGGAAGCTTAGCCAAGGGAGAACAGAAGGGTAAAAGAGTTTACCATCTTTCTTGGTCGTGCAATTCATACTATAGAATTTTTTTTTTCTCGTAATAACTCAATTGTTACAATAAGTAGGGGAGGTGATTTCGAACCCTAATTTTCCTAAAAAGGAAACTAAGTATTACATTTAACTACAAAACTCTTAGAATGCAAATCATGATATAATAATCAATGAATGCAAATGAGGTTTGGTGAATATTGTAGGCCCCTAATGTACTCTTGCTCAAATCACACATCTTTCCCTTGCAAGTGCTCGATGGAGGATAAGATTATAAGTTCAAGACTCATTTGGTGTGTGTGTAACTTACCTATTAAAAAATATATATATAATTTAAGCCACAGAGACATCAAATTGTGCTAGTCTCTTTGATTTACTATTGTTATTGTTACGATGATGAATGAGGTTTTTTTTTTTTTTTTTTAACAATCCAATAATGGAGAGAGGGATTTGAACTTTGAACTTCTTCATCAAAAGCATCTAAAAGTTCCAATTAAGTTAAAAGCACTTTGGGATGAATGGGTTATATTGTTAATTGTACATGCTTATAATCATATATAAACGCATACAATAATTGCACCTTTGTTTTTTCTTTCTTTCATTCTTTTCTTGGTTGTTTTCTCTTTCATGGTGCTTTTTATTTCGTCCATCTCCTTCTTCATGCTCTTGAGGAGATCAGTTTTCTCTGAGCCCTCTCTTCTACAACTTGTCTCTGGGCTTTAGACTTCGACTTCATTCCTATTGTGATCAATCCTCCTTGGTGAGGGACAATTTTCTCCTTATTGTAATCGATGCCTCATTTCTTGATTCTGCTTAATCAGTTCTTCTACATTAGCTATGAGCGTTTGGATTTGCAGGGCCAATGCCATTGGATCCTGTTGCACATTAGATTCCATCTAGATGTAGAGAATTGAATGGTAGAGCTACATTTTCAAACTAGAGTTCGAAAGACATTCCCTACGGACAGCGCCAAACTAATGAAGCTGAATTCGTCAATTGATAAGTTCGTCTAGACGAAATCCAATGAGAATGAGTTTGAGACGTGTAAAATAATAACAAAGGTGTTTCTCTCTTTAAGGTCACCGGCGTGGTGCCAACCAATGAGCCTCTGATGATAAAGTTAGATGATGATTGAGAGAGATAGTAATATATCAGAGCATATTGCAGTGTGTATATGTGTGAATATATATATGTATGTATGTATATATATATCTTCTCTTGATTCTGAGGTGGTTTATATAGATCTCTATCTTTTCTAGTCGTTGAAGGCCTTTAATGGTGGCCTTAATGGCTCTTGTAACACCTCTGATGGCTTAATGAGGTGATTGATTATCTTGCCAATGGTCATGTATACGTGTGTGTCCATTGGTAACGGCTGATGCATTAAATGCATGTTTATGGTGCTTTGATCGTCTAACAACACCTGATTTGGTCGTCCAACTTGCTTTGATAGTCCAATGACACCTTTGGACAATACAAATTTTAATGGTTCATCAAAAACTAATATGATTTTTTCCCCAATTCCAAAATCATACATATTCAGGGGGATTGTAGACCAATAATCATTTTATCCTTGTTATGGGCTTGGGTTTGGCCTTTTCCTCTAGCAATCTTCTTCCATTTGGCTTTCCCTTTCAGCTACTTGTTATCTTATAGGCTTGAGTCTTGGTTGGGGGCTTTTGCATTAGGCTTGCATTTAGACTTTGGTTTCATTGGGCTTGTAACTTCCTGGGCTTCATTGTTGGGTAATTGTGACTAGCCCACGATTGAGAGAGCATCTTCACTTCCATTCCAAGTAGGGGTGTCAAATGGGTGAGATTGGGTAGGAAATAATTGGGTTAAGTACATAAAACTCATTTGCCCATTATTACCCATTTAATCAATAACTTCTAATCCAAACCCAACTGTAGGGTCACAAATTGTAGCCCACACCTTAATAGAAACAGGAAATGGGCCCAACAAGCCCAATACAATAAATTTGTGAGAGAGTGGGTTAAAGAATTGGGCTAGCAGCGATTTTTACAACAGTTATTGGGATCTGGGTACTTGGCCGAGGAGGCTAAAACACATAAGCGAATTAGGATTTTACGTCCGAGGAGTATGGTTTGGGTAGTTTTCATGGGTTATAATCAAATCCGAGGGGTATGATCTTGGATTAGATGTTTTCTTTTAGGTTGTATTTTTCCCGGTGCTACAGTAGTTGTTTCTTGATGTTCTTCTTTTTCCTTTTCTCTTCCCCCCTTTTCTTATGAAGGGTTTATTCCATTATATAGTCCTTCATTGCCCGATCTCATCGTCCACTTGTCTGTCATCTAGCACGGTACTTGAGTTTCCATTTCCTTTCTTACAGCTTTTTGACTTCCTGGGGATAAAGATCACTTTCAACACTGTTCAGGGGTCTTCTCCACATAAATGCGGCCAGGAAAGCAGCTGTGATGCATTTAATGCGGTGGTAGCAGCTTTTTCTCAAGATATTTCTGCATCCTTATCCCTTCCATATGCATTGGTAATCTATCTTTACCTCTGGAACTTCCTGGAGGGTGGACTAAGGGAAAGCCGAGGTTCCTCTCACCATCAGACGTCATGTCCGAGGAGGGTATTCCTTTCGGACCAGCCTCTTGGGATCCTTACGCGCTCTACTGTTAGTTACAACGGTCCTCTGTGATTTCTTCTCCTCGGGCGTATTGTTGATGAAACGTCGTTCCTGGGCCTAGATTATGGGCCCATATTTTATTCCCCCACAATAGCCCCTCAAAATTCTAATTTTTCTTTCTGATCCGAGGAGGAAAATTAGGATTTTGATGTATAAAGGTAATTACGATGTAGTCCTTAATAGTGTCTAAATTTAGGCGCATGTAAGGGCCATTTCTGCCATTTCGCGAGGGCTTCTGACGCTTGGGAACTCGCACAATCATCATTAAACGCTTAGAATTGCGTTTCAACCAGACATCCTACGGTGAAATACGAATCCAACGGTTCAGATCGCAACTTCAATATTTGGGCGGGATTATGGTTTTAACCCCACTATAAAAACTTCCAGGCGTTACTTTTTGCTTCTTATCAGAACTTACAACTTCAGTGTTCATATCCAGGCGCCCACCAATTTTTTCGCAAGAAAGAGAGCTTGACGATTTTCCAGTGACCAGAGAAGCAATCCGTGTTCATTTCTACGTAAGTTTCGCATTCCGACTTCCATTGTACTCTCGGCTAACCTCCTCGGCTAACCACCTCACCTTATAGAGACTAACCATGGGTAGATTCGAGCGCTTAGTGGACACTCTGGCCAAGATAGAGTTGTTCAAGGAGAAGTACCACATTCCCGAAGAGGTGGTGGTACGTCATTGCACCACAGAGGGAGTGGAGTTTGACCGGAAGATGGGAGAGGTGGTCATCCCCATGATTGCCTTCATAGAAGGGGGGATGACCATTCCCATGGGTAGGATTACACGGGACTACCTTCGTGCCCATAGGCTGTGTCCCCATCATTGTGCTCCCAACTTCTTTAGAGTCCTAGGGTCAATCGACGCCTTGGATCGGCATCTGGGGTTAGGATTAACATGGTACGACGTCGCTCACCTGTATGAAGGCCATATAGAGACTCGGGCAGGCTTTTACCTTAAGTCCCGTAGCAGTGTGGTCAAACTGATATCCTGCCTTCCCAAGTCAAATAAGGGGATGAAGGACGACTACCTGATCTTGTCGGGGCCTTGGAGCGACGGCTTAGCCTGCCCAACCAAGGCCGGGACTCCAGGTGGAACACTTTAGACCTAGGATTTCTAACTTTAGCATTAAGGATTGTTACGTTGCCTTTACACTCATTTGTTTAGTTATTTTGTGTTAGTGACTTGTCATATTTTTTTTATAGCCGAGGCTTAATAACGTAACTTACTTATTTGACAGACAAATTTTTTACCAATCCGAAGCTCAGCTTGATCAACGTTCCAGCATTGAATTATCTGCTGAGGTCAGAAATTTTCGTGAACGAGGACGGACAACTACGAGCGGTCCACCTCATTTTGGATTTTGAACCCATTTCTCGGTCCTTTTTAGACGTCGGCAACTCTATCCGAGCCGGGGACCATCGCTTGGCGCGAATAGACGTGTCTCGGCCACACTTCCTCGCCAGCTACGACCTTCCGCCGGTTGACCATCCCATTCCACAGGGAATTCCCCTCACCGTCGCACCGTTGCGCGAAGTAACACTTGGGGAAGCCATCCTTAGAGAAGAGACAACTTCTTCTTTGTCCCTAGAACTAGAGATTGACAAGTTCAGGTTTGAAGAGGAAACAGTACATATATCAGAGGCCGAGGAAGGGGCGGACGAGCAGTCGAGCGTGCACCCTCCGGCTCAGGTGATAACTTACATCGCCGATACCACCGACGAGGAGGAAGACATGGCTCCCCGGACTAGCCCTTCTTTGAAAGAATTGATGAAGAGTAGGAATAAAGAGCCAACCCCTCAGGATAAGGGCAAATCCAAACAAATTGCACACCCTCCCCCTCCTCCGCCTCAAGTGCCTGCTGACCTTGGGCTCAAACCGAATCCGGATTTGAGGAGGAAAAGGCCGGTGGAGCCTGCTGAGGAGGGGGAGTTAGGCCCATCAAGGGGCAACAAGCAGGCCAGGCCTGCACCAGAGCGAAGGAGTAGGAGGTCCCACTCCGTGGAGAGCCACGAGGAGCGACCAGCGGCCCAGGCTCGTCAGCCACCACGAACCTGGTCACCTGAATTGGAGGTCGATGGCGGTCCCATCATGATGGATGCCTCCCTTCGGCATTTTCGAGGTGGCCATGCAGGTCGTTTGGCCGATGCACTGCTACAGCCACTCCTCCTTCCGTCGGACCTGGCGGCGTACAGGAGCTTTGACTACCCTGATCTGCTCCTTTCCATGAAGAGGGACTTGGCCATGGTAAGTTACTTCAGTTTAATTTCTTTTCATTTGTGCATTATTTCTTAAGTCTAACACACTTTTTCCTTTTGTATAATAGGTCGCGCAACAAGTGTACGTGGCCGAAGAGTGGGCAAAGCGCTTTCGTGATGAGACGAAGGCTGCTCACCAGGCCCGAGATACTGCGGAGGACCATTTGAGCATGCTGAGAACCCAGCAGAAGCAGTTGGCCGAGCAAGTGAAGAAGGCCAACCAGGATAAGGCCAGCGCTGAGGCTGGATTGAATAATATGGAGAAGCAGGCGGAGACTTTTCGCAGCGAGCTGCACCTCTGCCAGATCAACTTAGAAACGGAGAAGCAGATGGTGATAGGTCTGCGCGAAGAGCTCCGTCGGCTCAAGGAAGCTGCACAGCTACAAAAGGAGGCAGCCGAGGCCGAGAAGCAAGCTTCTTATGATCTGGGGGTGGAAGAAACCCAGAGCAGGTTAACTGAGGAGTTTGCTTCGGTCGCCAGGGACTACTGTGACGTCACGTGGGGGAAAGCCCTTGACGCCGCTGGGGTCCCGGCTGGCTCCAGCCTTAGGAGGCCTGAGAGCGTGTACTACGATCCTGACATCCAATCGCTCTCAGATTCTGATCCTCCTCCTCCAGAGCAGCCAGCCTCAGCGTCTGAAGCTCCTGCGGCAAAGTTAGACCTTCCAGCATCTGTGGAAGGCCCAACAGCCACCCGTTAGGACGCCGGTCATGGGGAAAAAGCCGAGGCCTCCCAGGGTAGTGCTCCGGGTGCTGCTCCTTCGCAGCCTGAACCAGCAGTCGACCACCAAGACCCCAAGATCAAGGCCTAGACCATTTGTTTTAGTGTTTCTTTTTGTTTTGTTTTTGTTTTTTTTTTTTTTGTTTTTTTTTTTTTGTTTTAGCTTTCCATGCTTATCACTTTAAAGATATGTACTGTTTTAATCATTAATGAAAATATACTTCTTTTGTTTTACGTATTGTGGCAAGTAATAGCTAATCCCTCCGCTGTCATTCCATTCATTTTTTTTTTGCATTAAAAGAATGGCTGACTTAATTGAGAAGTTCCGGAAGTTGACATACTAGCTAAACACATATATCCAAACAAGAAATTTGAGTCATGCGCTTTTATCTATATTGGAATGTCAAAAAGGGAAATAAAACAAGTAGTAACTAACCCAGACCATCCGGTCCGAGGACTCAGGCATGATTGATTTTAAGTTTAAACACTTGAGAACAGTAAGGGTGTTAACTAACCCACATCATCTGGTCCGAGGACTCATGCATGATTGGATTTAAGTCGGAACACTTCAAAGAACAGTAAGGGTGTTAACTAACCCACATCATCTGGTCCGAGGACTCATGCATGATTGGATTTAAGTCGGAACACTTCAAAGAACAGTAAGGGTGTTAACTAACCCAAATCATCTGGTCCGAGGACTCATGCATGATTGGATTTAAGTTTAAACACTTCAGAGAACGGTAAGGGTGTTAACTGACCCAAATCATCTGGTCCGAGGACTCATGCATGATTGGATTTAAGTTTAAACACTTCAGAGAACGGTAAGGGTGTTAACTGACCCAAATCATCTGGTCCGAGGACTCATGCATGATTGGATTTAAGTTTAAACACTTCAGAGAACGGTAAGGGTGTTAACTAACCCAAATCATCTGGTCCGAGGACTCATGCATGATTGGATTTAAGTTTAAACACTTCAGAGAACGGTAAGGGTGTTAACTAACCCAAATCATCTGGTCCGAGGACTCATGCATGATTGGATTTAAGTTTAAACACTTCAGAGAACGGTAAGGGTGTTAACTAACCCAAATCATCTGGTCCGAGGACTCATGCATGATTGGATTTAAGTTTAAACACTTCAGAGAACGGTAAGGGTGTTAACTAACCCAAATCATCTGGTCCGAGGACTCATGCATGATTGGATTTAAGTTTAAACACTTCAGAGAACGGTAAGGGTGTTAACTAACCCAAATCATCTGGTCCGAGGACTCATGCATGATTGGATTTAAGTTTAAACACTTCAGAGAACGGTAAGGGTGTTAACTAACCCAAATCATCTGGTCCGAGGACTCATGCATGATTGGATTTAAGTTTAAACACTTCAGAGAACGGTAAGGGTGTTAACTAACCCAAATCATCTGGTCCGAGGACTCATGCATGATTGGATTTAAGTTTAAACACTTCAGAGAACGGTAAGGGTGTTAACTAACCCACATCATCTGGTCCGAGGACTCATGCATGATTGGATTTAAGTTTAAACACTTCAGAGAACGGTAAGGGTGTTAACTAACCCAAATCATCTGGTCCGAGGACTCATGCATGATTGGATTTAAGTTTAAACACTTCAAAGAACAGTAAGGGTGTTAACTAACCCACATCATCTGGTCCGAGGACTCATGCATGATTGGATTTAAGTTTAAACACTTCAGAGAACGTCGAGAGGTATGAAAAGAGGTATACATATTTAACATAAAAGACGAATATTGATCAAACATAAGTTTATTAATAGTAATACCTTTTCAAATTATTGACATTCCAAGGGCGGGGTACTACAAGTCCGTCCAAGTCTTCCAAGAAATATGCTCCAATGCCAGCATTGGAGGTGATGCGATATGGTCCTCCCAATTTGGCCCTAGTTTTCCCCAAGCAGGGTTCTTTGCCGAGCCCACGACTTTGCGCAGCACCAGGTCACCTGAGACCAAAGGTCTTGTCCTTACATGGGCATCATAACCTTGCTTTAGCTTTTGTTGGTAATGAGCCAATTGAACCATTGCGTTTTCCCTTTTTTCATCAATCAAGTCCAGACTTCTCGCCAAGTTTTCATCGTTGTCTTTTGGATTGAATGAGCTTGTTCTCGTCGTTGGGAACCCGGACTCCAAAGGGATGACTGCTTCAGCCCCATAAGTCATTGAAAAAGGGGTCTCCCCAGTGGACCTACGAGGTGTGGTCCTGTACGTCCAAAGTACATGTGGGAGTTCTTCCACCCATCTTCCTTTCGCATCATCCAGTCTTTTCTTCAATCCGCTTAATATGACCTTATTTACAGCTTCGGCCTGGCCGTTCCCCTGGGGGTAAGCCGGAGTGGAATACCTGTTAGTGATACCCAATTCTCCGCAGTAGTTTCTGAACATCTTACTGTCAAACTGAAGTCCGTTATCTGTGATAAGTACATGCGGGACACCGAACCGAGTAACAATGTTTCTCCAGATAAATCTTTTCGCATCCACATCTCGGATATTAGCCAGAGGCTCTGCTTCAACCCACTTTGTGAAATAGTCAGTACCAACTATCAAATACTTCTTGTTTCCTACAGCCTTAGGAAATGGTCCGACGATGTCTAAGCCCCATTGAGCGAATGGCCATGGGCTAGATATTGGATTGAGGGTTCCTCCTGGCTGGTGTATACTTGGTGAATACCGTTGACATTGATCGCACTTTTTGACGTACTCCAAAGCTTCTCTCTGCATGTTCGGCCACCAATAACCCTGAGTAATGGCCCTATGCGCCAAGGACCTGCCTCCAGTATGACTTCCACAGATTCCCTCATGCATTTCCTCTAAAAGCAATTCCGTTTGATTGGGATGAACACAGAGTAGATAAGGTCCAGAGAAGGAACGCCTGTATAGCTTATCATCCTGTGACAGCCAATAGCTAGGAGCCTTCTTTCTTATTTTGTCGGCCTCCGTTTTCTCTTCGGGTAGAATATCATCCTTTAAGAACTGCACGACAGGGTCCATCCAACTCGGCCCCATTCTTACTTGGTTGATCTGTACTACTTTTGCTATTATTGAGGGTCGATGCAGGTCCTCAACAAGGATTAGGCGAGGCAAGTTCTGTGCCGAGGAAGTTGCAAGAGTGGCCAAGGAGTCCGCATGCGTGTTACCGCTTCTTGGGACATGTAGCAAGCTAAAGGATTCGAATTCCACTTGCATGGCTCTCACTCGGCTAAGATAGCTTCGCATTCTCTCATCCTTGGCTTCAAATTCTCCCTTGACTTGGCCCACAATTAGCCTTGAATCCGAGAAGAGGTTAATGGACTTTCCTCCCATCTTTAGGACCATAGTCATTCCTTCCAGTAGTGCTTCATACTCTGCTTCGTTATTCGTGGCAGGAAAGCTTAATCTTAACGACTTTTCAACGGTGATCATCTCTGAAGATGTCAACACTAGCCCAATACCCGCTCCTTTTTGGTTTGATGCTCCGTCTACATGCACTTCCCACGTCGGAGGGGGACACCTGGCGATACTACAGGCTAGTTTTGCACCTCTTTCATCTAATACTAATTGACTCTCCGCTTTCGGTTCGGTGAATTCTGCCACCAAGTCGGCCAGTACCTGGCCTTTAACTGAGGTGCGAGGCATGTACTTAATGTCGAAAGCTCCCAGAATTGTACCCCACTTGGCTATCCTTCCCGTGTAGTCTGCACTTTTAAGTACGGCTTTTAATGGGAGTTGAGTAAGAACAATCACCGTGTGCGCTTGGAAATAATGAGGCAACTTGCGTGTGCCAAGCACCACCGCTAATATGGCCTTTTCCAGTGGAAGGTAGCGTATTTCTGGCTCATGCAGTGACTTACTCACGTAGTATACTGGTCGTTGCACGCCGTTGTCAACCCTTATCAATACTAAACTTACTGCATAGGAGACCACTGCAATGTACGCAAAAAGGACCTCGTCTGGCTCAGGGCTTGACATGACAGGCGGCCGAGCAAGATAGTCCTTGAGTTGTTGAAAAGCCGCGTCACATTCCGTCGACCATTCAAAGCTTTTCCATTTATTGATCAACAGAAAGAAAGGTCGGCACCTGTCCGCCGATCGAGATATAAATCTATTCAGCGCAGCGGTCATTCCGGTTAGTTTTTGCACTTCCTTTGGGTTCCGAGGAGTTCGCATACTGATGATGGCTTTAATTTGGTCGGGATTGACTTCAATTCCCCTGTGAGTAACCATATAACCCAAGAACTTGCCTGAGCCAACACCAAACGAACATTTGGCGGCATTCAAACGTAGTTTATAACTTCTGAGAATTTCGAAGACTACTCGAAGATCTTCAAGGTGTTCAGATGCTCTTTTGCTTTTCACCACCATGTCATCTATGTAAATCTCCATATTTTTCCCTAATAATGATTCAAACATCCTCGTCATCATTCTTTGGTAGGTGGAACCCGCATTCTTCAGACCAAATGGCATCACCTTGTAGTGGTAGTTCCCTACTGGCGTGACAAAAGCAGTTTTTTCTTGATCGTCCAATGCTAAAGGTATCTGATGATAACCCTGGAAGGCGTCCAAGAAACTCATTCGAGGATGGCCGACTGTGGCATCTACCAGTTGATCAATTTTGGGCATGGGGAATGGATCTTTAGGGCAGGCTTTATTTAGATCTGTGAAATCAACACATACTCGCCACTTTCCAGTTTTTTTCTTGACCACCACCGTATTTGCCAACCACTCAGGATAGAAGACCTCTTTGATAGCCCCTGCCTTCTTTAGCTTTGACACTTCCTGACGGACCGCTTCTGCATGCTCTTTAGACGGCCGACGAGGGAGCTGCTTCCTGGGGGTCATCATCGGATTAACATTCAGATGGTGGCAAATGAAGTCTGGGTCTACCCCCGGAGCCTCATAAGCATCCCATGCAAAGACGTCTATGTTTCGCTTGAGGAACTCTATCAATTCCTCCTTCTCTGACTGGGGTAGTTGAGATCCGACTTGAAAGAATTTATCAGGGTCATCTCCTATTATGAACTTTACAAGATCTTCACATTTCGCCTCCTCGGACAGCCCATCTTTGGACAACATTTGGGGTTTTGATTGCTATAGCTCTTCTTTTTGAGCCTCAGATTCTGCTTCAGGCTCATGTCGGATAGCTGCTATCATGCATTGCCGCGCCATGGTTTGATCACCCAATATCTCTTCTATCTTGCCTCCAGAGGGGTATTTAATCTTCTGATGCAGGGTGGAAGAGACTGCTCCTAAAGTATGAAGCCAAGGCCTTGCAACAATCGCCGTATAAGGGGAGTAGGCGTCCACCACTATAAAATCGACCTCTACTATCTCTGCTCCGGCTTGCACTGGCAGCCTGACCTGTCCCCTCGGAATAATAGTCTTTCCCTCGAAGCTCACTAAAGGGGAATTATAAGGCGTCAGATCTTCAGCTCTTAGGTTCAGCCCCTTGAAGAGATCAGGGTACATGATCTCGGCTGCACTGCCTTGATCCACCATTACCCTCTTTACATCATAGCCTCCGATTCGGAGGGTAATTACTAGGGCGTCGTCATGAGGTTGGACAGTTCCAATCTTGTCCTCATCCGAGAATCCCATGACCAAGGATCGGCTTAACTTGGCTCTCTTTGACTCATGCGAGTCATCCTCAGGGTACAGCCGAGTCACTGACATTACCCTGGAGGGGCATGACCCCGTTCTGCCAGGTGCCGCAAAGATAACATTAATGGTTCCAAGAGGAGGTCTCGGAGGATTCCCCCTTTCCGACCGAGTTTCCGTAAGGCTACCCAAGCTATTGGAATGATGCAGCAGCTGTTTTAATCTGCCCTCCTGGACAAGCTGGTGAAGGTGATCCCACAAACTTCTACAGTCCTCGGTGGTATGACCGTGGTCTTTATGATATTGACAGTAGAGATTTCGGTTTCTCTTTTCGGGGTTTCCCATCATCTTATTGGGCCACTTGAAGAAGGGCTCGTTTTTTATCTTCTCCAGGACTTGGTGCACAGGCTCTCGGAATACAGCTCCAACTATTTGGCTGTTACTAGATGCCTGTTGCTCGGCATAATCCCTACTTGGCCAGTTATTATTGTACCTGTCCGGCCTAAACTCTCTCCTTTCTTGGGGGACAAGCTTGCCTTTCCCTTTTCCTTGTTGCTGCTGCTGTTGATCATCTTCTATCCTCTTATATTTATCCACTCTATCCATTAATTGTTGCAAGCTGGTGACCGGCTTCCCTGTCAGGGACTTCCTCAGGCCATGCTCGGAGGGAAGACCAACCTTGAAGGTTCTGATAGCAACCTCATCAAAATCCCCGTCAATCTCGTTAAACATCTCCCAATACCTCTCGGCATATGACCTCACAGACTCCCCTTCCCTCATTGTCATGGACAGCAGGGAATCAAGGGGTTGAGGAACTCTGCTGCATGTAACAAACCGGGAGCAGAATGATTGAGTGAGCTTCTTAAAGGAACCGATGGAATCAGTCTTCAACCCATCGAACCATCTCATCGGCATCGGTCCTAGGCTAGAGGGAAATACTCTGCACAATAAAGCCTCGTCTTGAGAGTAAACTGCCATCTTTTGTCTGAATTGGCTCACGTGTTCTACAGGGTCGGTACGTCCGTTGTACATAGAGAACGTAGGCTGATGAAAACGTCTGGGAAGCTTTGCCTTTTCTATTCCCCTAGTAAAGGGGGACTTAGAAATTTGGGTCAAAGCTTTCTTCATGTCTTTGGTCCCCACTCCCCTTCTAGACGAACTTTTTCTCCTTCTCTTGTGAGAATGCTCTTCTTCATAGGAATAGGATTCACTGGGGGGAGTTTCCGAAGAATCCCTGTAACTGTCCTCCCCTTCACCGCTGGAGGAGACATCAGAACTTGAAGGGGTGTGATTTCGTTGTGCTCGACGAAGCTTCTTTTTCAATCCTTCTATTTCACGCTGCAAGTTCTTTTCATCAGCGTGCCCTTGCACCAGATGGCTCTTTCGTCGATAGCTACTCTTCCCAGCATGGATCGTTCGCGAACTACCCTCACGCTGGTTATCCAAGTGGTTCTCCCGTTCAAGATTATGGAGTTCATCTTGCTGACTGACGTTTACTGACTCTGCATAGGGCGGACTGGCCTGTTGCGGTCCCGAACCTGCCATAACTGCCGTAACTTTCTACTAACGCTAATTCTTCCCACAGACGGCGCCAATTGTAGGGTCACAAATTGTAGCCCACACCTTAATAGAAACAGGAAATGGGCCCAACAAGCCCAATACAATAAATTTGTGAGAGAGTGGGTTAAAGAATTGGGCTAGCAGCGATTTTTACAACAGTTATTGGGATCTGGGTACTTGGCCGAGGAGGCTAAAACACATAAGCGAATTAGGATTTTACGTCCGAGGAGTATGGTTTGGGTAGTTTTCATGGGTTATAATCAAATCCGAGGGGTATGATCTTGGATTAGATGTTTTCTTTTAGGTTGTATTTTTCCCGGTGCTACAGTAGTTGTTTCTTGATGTTCTTCTTTTTCCTTTTCTCTTCCCCCCTTTTCTTATGAAGGGTTTATTCCATTATATAGTCCTTCATTGCCCGATCTCATCGTCCACTTGTCTGTCATCTAGCACGGTACTTGAGTTTCCATTTCCTTTCTTACAGCTTTTTGACTTCCTGGGGATAAAGATCACTTTCAACACTGTTCAGGGGTCTTCTCCACATAAATGCGGCCAGGAAAGCAGCTGTGATGCATTTAATGCGGTGGTAGCAGCTTTTTCTCAAGATATTTCTGCATCCTTATCCCTTCCATATGCATTGGTAATCTATCTTTACCTCTGGAACTTCCTGGAGGGTGGACTAAGGGAAAGCCGAGGTTCCTCTCACCATCAGACGTCATGTCCGAGGAGGGTATTCCTTTCGGACCAGCCTCTTGGGATCCTTACGCGCTCTACTGTTAGTTACAACGGTCCTCTGTGATTTCTTCTCCTCGGGCGTATTGTTGATGAAACGTCGTTCCTGGGCCTAGATTATGGGCCCATATTTTACTCCCCCACACCAACTAATTCAATTATTATGGGTAAACCTCAACCTACACAATTACCCAATAATCAAAATTTCCAAAATGCCTCTAAAACTTGAAAATGACCAAAAACACTCCTAAAATACTATAAAATTGCCAAAATACCCAAAACCATAAAATGATCAAAATACCTCTCTAACCTAAAACTGAGCGAAATAGGCCCAAAATTAAAAAAAAGACCAAAATATTCACAAACTTTAAAATAACAAAAATACCTTTGAAACCTACAAATAACAAAATATCTCTGAAATCAATAAAATGACAGAATATACCCCTTTTTCCAAGGGCCTTGTAGGTGACTTGACTCACCATTAGCATAAAAGTTCCCCAAGATTGGTTTCCCTCCATAAAATTCACTTCTCCCGATGTCCTTAGAGGATTAGAATCGGGTGCAATACTTAGGGTACAATTCACCTACTTCTCTCTGACAACATTTTTTCACTTTTTATTTTTTTTACTTTTACTTTTTACTATCAGCGAATTTTGCTCTATTGGCCCCCTTTTGGATTCCAGGGGCACTTTTTTTCTACCCATTCCATTTGTTATTTGGAACTGAATTTGAATTGCATGATATCCTAACCCACGTCCACTGTTCTTAGATCAGAGCCCATTTTCCAAGCAGCATAAAGAGTGTTTTTGAGGGCTTGTTGGTACTGTTGGCAGTTGGAGAGCAATCTCCCAAATAGACTTAGGGAACATTGTTCAAGTAGATCACGGCTCGGGGTCAAGATGCATATATCTTCTTCTTCTTCTTCTTTAGTTAGCTATAAATTTTGGAACCTATCTAGCACTATTTCTTCCATGGTTGGGAGGGAAAGGCTCCTACAAAGGAAAGCTAATACCAAACATTACCTCTCTCTTAATTTTCAAACCAACCAAACTCAAAGCTTTATATCCTCATAAGTCCTTTTCCTTCTCCCTCCAAAAAACCATGCCTATCTCCTCCTTTCCTTCTTCTCTCATTTCTCAACCCCTAAAACCCTCATGCAGACCCGCCACCTTCTTCCCCAAAACCCTGACTCTAACCTGCACCACATCCCAACCCAATAAAAGACCCACCTCCAAAAAATGTAGAAAATCATCATATGGTATGTCTAGAAGGTCTATTCTCAAGAAAACCTCCAACCAAGAGCAAGTTATATTCATTGCACCAGTCTTCGATGATCCTATTGTCACGATTATCGGTGGAGGGATGACAGGTCTAGTTCGTGCCTTGAATTTGGAGAAGAGAGGGGTTCGGAGGGCCGGCCCTTCCACTAGGGCAATTAGGCAATTGCCTAAGGCCCCCAGGTGGAAGGGAGACCCCAAAATTTTAGAAAAGAAGGGGTAGTAGGGAAAAAAAATTGGTTTCAAATGAATCTAAAAAATCCGGCACATCATTTTGACCAAAAAACAAAATTTTTGTTATACCCGATTAAACATTGGTAGCACAAAATTTTTTTTTGGTCTAAATAAAATCAATTGTTCCAAAAATAACATCATTATCCTCTAGACAAACCAAAATTCAACAAGATAAACTACAAATCTGGTCTAAGAAATTAACCACAAAACAATCAATAATCAAAACAAATAAAAAATCTCAAATCCCAAAAATTTTTATCATCTCTTTCTCATTCTTGTTATGTTTTTTTCTCTCAACTCCTGCTCTCCGCCTCTCTCATTCTTTCTCTCCATTGTTGCTGGGCCTAGCTGCCTGGCTCAAGCTTCCTTTCCTCCGATCTGAATCATCCGATTGCATCTGACTACCGAGCCGACTTCCTTTTTTTTTTTTTTTCGTTGCCGCCGTGCTGCATTTTGATTCTGGCATTTTGTAGATGGGTTTTGACTTTTGAGCTTGAGGTATAACTTATAAGGCTTGGCTTTCTACTTTAGATTTGTTAAGAGGGCTGGGCTGTGGCTAGACGTTTCATGTTTGGGCCTTCAAGGTTTTTTTTTTTTTTTGGTTATAGGTGTAATAGGATTTGTTTTATGTTTTTTGTGGGTGGGTCTTGGCAGGCATCTTCTTGGCTGGGCTGGGCTTGTTTTTGTTATGGTTGTGCTTAATTTTTTTTTAAATTTTAATCTTGTGTTTATATATATATATATATATATATATATATATATATTAGTTATTGGTAATATAATGAATAAATCTTTATTTATACAGGTTGAGATTACTAAAAACTTGTTATTATTTAGTGAAACTACAACAATACTTTTTATATAAATCAGGTTTTATTTCTCATTTGCTCTACACTTGAACGTTATTTTTTTATTTTAGTCTTTATAAATATATTGTTTGATTAGAAATGTCTACTAGAAAATATGCATTTGGATATGAAAAACTTAAAAAAGAAAAAAAAAATTAATTGAGTCTCAAAAAGGATCAATAGATAAATTTGTTATTAGTAATAAATAAAATATAACATAAAATTTAGATAAAAATATCACAAATGAACAAGAAATTCACTAAAAAGAGTTAGAAGATAATGAAATGATACAATTGCAAGATAACAATGATGTTCAATTTTGCAATACAACAAATCTTGATAAAGAACTTCAAAAGAATTTACAAGAAAATGAAAATAATGATGACAATGTCACAAATGAACAGGTTCACTATGATGATAGTTTACAAAAATATTGTCTTAAACTTGAATCTTTTCTCAAACATGATATTTATTATGATATTGATAGTTTAGATTTATTTTCAAAGTTAAAGGTTTTAAAAGAAATTTTACAAATAAAAGATTATACTCCAATTGACATACTAAATTATATAAAAAGATTAGATTTATTTCCAAATACATGCATTGTTTATAGGATTTTACTAATAACACCTGTTACAATAATTTCTGCAGAAAGAAGTTTTTCAAAATTAAAATTAATAAAATTATATCTAAGACCAACAATGTCCTAAGAAAGATTAAGTGGATTAGTTGTATTATTGATTGAAAATGAGATGTTAGAAGAACTTGAATATAAAAATTTAATTAGTCAATTTGCATCTCAAAAGGCAAAAAAAAAAGATTTTAAATGAAATATATTATGATATAAAAATATTAAATAAATATTAATTTAATTAATACATAAGTATAAAAAATGCCATATTTTAGTTCTTGTTTTAGGCTCCAAAATGTTTGAGGCCGGCCCTGGGTTCAGTCCTATGTTCAACTTGGTCAAACAAGAACAAATGGTCAATATGGTTAACCCTGCTAAGACTAGGTAGCTATATAGAGTAGTGGTTGTATCTTATGGTATTCAATCTATATTTAGTCTAAATTCATGAATTTTATATGAGAATGAGGACATGTGGTTATGAATTTATTGATATGTGTAATGTGTTGTTCTCATTTTTCTTTCGGTACATTGGAAGCCCATTGTGGCTAAGGGCTACACATTGAGAGTTAGTCCTCTCCCTTCCCTCTAAACACCATTCCTAATCCTTGGTATAGGTATGCCACGATTCTATAATGATTAATGACAAGACGCTTTACTGGCTGAACTAACTGTTAGGCATGCGTCTATCTCACCCAAGATGTTTTCCAATACTTGATGTTGTGTTCTTGTCAACTTTTTTGTAATTGGTAGATTTTTTCAATAAGTAATAAATTTTATTGATGAGAAAAAAATGAGAGAGAGAGAAAAAAAAAAAAAATCCATCAAGTATGCAGGGGTTATACTAGATAAACACACAATTAAGTTCTGAGGTTACAATGACCCATAAATTCTAATACATTATAGAAAGGGTTTGCTCCTGTTGCCATGATCCATTCCATCAATGTTCGGAAAAATTGTAACTTCCCTTCTAGGATAGTTTACTCACAACCCTCAAAAACTTGAGCATATCTCTCATGCCAAATACACCACATCAAACAATGAGGGATAGCCTTCCGTATTGCTTTGTTTCTATGTCTTCCAAAACAGCCTTGCCAGCAAGCTAGTAAACCTACAACATCCTTGGGCATCACTCACTGAACTCTAAGTTGCCCAAAAACCATATTCCATATTTTTCTAGCAAAAGGCCAATGCAAGAGCAAATGAGGCACCAAATCCCCGTCGAACTTACACATACAACACCAACTAACCAAAATAATGTTTCTCTTCCTCAAGTTTTCTGCTGTTAAAATTTTTTAATTAGTAATTTACTCTAGCAACTCGTGGTCTTTAATTTACTACTTCACCTTCCACCCCATTCTTGTTGGGGAGGAGGAGGTGCCATTTGCCATGTTCTTACCAACTTTGCCAGAAAATCAAATCAAGAGTATATTCTTGGATATGTTTTGAAACTCAATTATCTTTCTTTAAAATTTTATTATTGCAATAATTTTTTTCTTAATATTATCGCATCACCTTTTGCACTTCATTAGATTCCTAGGAAGAGATAAAACAAAATGGAAACTGGAATTATATTGTATGGTGGGTATTAGGATGTCATTTGTTAAAAATGGAAGAATTATCCTTTTCTTTCTATAAATTCTTCCCCCCTTGTGTTTTCATTGAAAGATTAAAAGAAACAAAGGGAAAGAAGGCTTAAAGATGTCTTAGTTTCTTATGCACCTCGACCATTTTCATTTTTTTATTCCTGTTTATGGGGGCCTGTTACCTAGAAAGTATTATTAAAACTGTATGTATTGGGCTTATGATCCAATGGCCTAATCCGAGGATGGCCAACTAAAGATCATAATGGGAAGGAAATCAAAGGAAGAGATAAAGATTGTATATGATAGTCCAAACTATGTCCGAGGTGGAAAGTCACCTCGGACATGTAAATCCGAGGTGATTAAAGCCTTCTTATCATCTTGGACATTCTTCAAAATTGCATCATAACAAGGAGTTGGACATTGGATAAGGGATGAGCAAAGGGAGGCAACAAATATCTTCAAAAGCTTCTACCTCCACATTAAATGCCTCCCAACTAACTCTCTGGCTGCATTAATGTGGAGGTGATACCTGAACAGTGGTTAAACAGTCTTACAGCTACTAGTTGAGAGTTCTGTGAGGGGTTGGATGGGACAAAAAGGGGTTCTTAGAATCTAACCTACACACGTATGGTGGGGATGATAACAGAATGATAGTATATAACATGGAAAGGTGGCTAAAGGAAAGGGGGAGAAGAAATCATCAGAAAGAAAAAATCATTGAGAATAATCCACCGAATATTGGTAATTGTGTTCATCAATAAGATATTATAACCTAACTCCTCTGATCGTGCCAAGAACCGTTATTTTCTTATCTTATTTATGTTTGATGTTCTCAATACTACAATCATTATGAACTTTCTTTTGGAATAGAAATAGTTTTTTCACCCACTTTCTATAAATTCATTGTTTGGGCTTATTGGGCTGAAATCTAATCCTAATTTGGGTCCATCCCAAATTCGGTCCAACATTGTTCATGTTAGGAATTCCACTTACTGCTACAACCTTTCAAAATATGTTGATTGAATAAAGTCTATCGATTGAATAAACTTCAACCTTTTAAAGAAGGGACTATAATTCAAGAAAAAGATCATATCAGTAAATTTTTTTTCCAGGATACATATAAGTTTCTCTCAGTAGACTAAATTTCAAGTGCTTCATTTCAGTGATGATGATCATGTTTTCTGAGTTTCTTACAATATTTTATTATTTTAGGGGATTCATCGTTTGGGAGGACTAATGGGAACCAGAATAATTGATCCTCAGCCATTGATATTTGACCATGCAGCTCAGTTCTTTACATTGAGTGATTCTCAGTTTGCTGAGTTGGTGGATTGCTGGTTAGAGAAAGGTCTGGTTCAAGAGTGGCAGGGTATAATTGGGAAGCTTGACATAGATGGTTGGTATGTTCCACATCCTTCTTCGCCTTCAAGTTATGTAGGTGTTAACCTTGCTGACTCATTACTGTCTGAGGTGATTATCCTTTATTCTTCCTTCTTATTCTTTTTTAATCATATTAGGTTTCTTTTATAGGAAAAGATTTGGTCGACATTATTATGTTGATATTTGGAAAGCGGTTCCCCATTGTCTGCTATGGTGTATTTGGAGAGTGTAATTCCAGAAGTTTTGAGGAACCTGCCAGATCTTAAGCTTTTCTATTTTAAAACCTTTTTAGATTGATTGTCAGCTCTGAGATGTTTTTCTTTCTGTTCAATTTGTGATTGATGGATCATTGTAATTTGCGTGATTGAATGTTTTGTCCCCATCTATATACTTTCTGTATACTTTGGGTGATTCCTTTTTTTTTTTTTTTTTTGATATAAAAGATAGAAAGTGATTCCTTTATTATATCAATAAAGTTTTTATCAAGAAGGTTTCTTTTATAAAAAAAGGTAAAAAATAAAGATTTCTAGCGAACAATTGAATAATCCTAAAAGGTTGCAATCCATTTTCTGAGAACATTCTAACCTGCAGGAGGTTGGGGATGGGTAAGGGGGCTAGGAGCTATTTTTATTTGGTTTGGCAAACTTCATCTATCAATTTGCTTTGTAATTAAAAAAAATGTTTAGAGGTCTTTAGTTGTTATTGATTAGTATATGGGCATCGTATTATAATGGATGAAATTGGAATAGCTACTTGCTCATAGATATTCAAATAATGCTTTGGATGCGTGTTAGGACTTGAACATGCAATTATGATTACATAAGTATCTACCATTTTAAAAGAAAACCTGTTTATCCAAATTAAAAAAAAAAAAAATTTAAAGAAAACTTAGCATGGCTTCATAA
The DNA here is from genome assembly GCA_029955455.1 of Quercus agrifolia. Taxonomy (NCBI): domain Eukaryota; kingdom Viridiplantae; phylum Streptophyta; class Magnoliopsida; order Fagales; family Fagaceae; genus Quercus; species Quercus agrifolia. The sequence goes on along the minus strand of JARQAD010000005.1, from coordinate 45,042,475 downwards.
GACATTGAATATGTCAAAATATGTTGTGATTTTATAAGTGTTTTTCATTTTTGAAATATGCTATGGTTCTTTTTCCAGCACCAAAAAAAAAAAAAAAAAAGAACTTATCTCATCTGCTTCTAATTCTAGCCCTTTGCTTCTTCTGTTGTGTCCATGAGCTAATAAATTATTTTACACTTTGTGGCAGACTTCTTTGGTTAATGTGGTGAGACTTTAATGGATAAGTAAACTTGATCCATTTAATGGTATGTGGCACTTAAATGAAAACCGAAAACCTCAGGGAGATGTGATTGTCATTGCACATAATGGTAACTTAGTGCCTCCCTTGTTTAGTTTATTTTTGCAGTTGCTGCAGTATCCTCACATTATACGAAGATTCTAATAATTTGTTATTCTTGTTATTGCATCATAAGGCTTACCTAAAAAATACTGTATCTATGTGCACTGTTCTGTTCCTAGAATTGAAACATAATAGAATTCCCAATTGTCTTATATAAATGTAATAGAGTTGGCTTCTGGCATGGCAAGAAGAATATCCGATTATGCTCCATGGTTTGCTATTTAGACTTTAGAGATAATGTCTGAATGAATTAAATGTTGGATACCATTTTCTCTTTGAGTCATTGTAGGCGGCTTTCATCTATTTTATGAAATTTGATCTCTGAATTTTTTGAGATCTTTGAGCTTAGAAATTGAGAATTGCTTGTTACAAATTTAATCCCATTATCTTTTCTTTGCTATAATCTTGTTTTGTTGCTGGAATTTCTTCTTAAACCCTAAATCTACACTAGTCTGAGTTCTCCATATCACATCACATACCATTGAACTTAGATGTTCTCTGAAAAATTATTATGAATATCATCCTAGGGCCTTATGGTTAGAGGATGGAGACGAACACCAAGGTATGTTTGAGAGAAGCCTAATTGCTACATTTATTGCACTAATTCTCCAAAAGGTTGTGCTCTAGATGTGAAGGAATACAGGCATATTAGTCTCATTGGTAGTGTATATAAAATATTCCCTAGGGTGCAGTGGCAGGGCAGTATCTTGTGAAGTGCAGGACAGCATCTTGCTGGTTTCACAGTGGGAAGTAGAACATGTGATCTGTTGATGGTTTCTCACCTCTTATTTTTATACGATACTTGATTTCTTTTGTGGGAATGCCTGGAACAACTTAGGTACTTGAAATGTGTGTTGTGCTTTGAAGTAGTATCTGGATGAAAGATTAACCGGGCCAAATCTGCATTGATACCTGTTGGTATTGTACCAGACATTGAAAAACTGACTCAGATTGTTGACTATAAGGTTTTGAAATTCCCATGAGATATTTGGGTTTGGTTAGAGTTCTAAATTTAAATCAAGAGCAATACAGGATTGTGTTCTTGAGAAGGTGGAAGGGAGATTAGTGGGGTGGAAGAAGGTTCACCTTTCAAAGGGAGGTAGACTGTGTACTAGATAAAAAAAAGGAAGTAGACTTATATTGATAAAGAGGACATTGTTGAGTTTGTAAACATTTTTTTTTCTCTTTATTTCCTATTCCCATAATATTGCTAATAGTATTGAGGATTACAATGGGATTTTTGTAGGTGTGGTATAGGAGACAAGTTTATGTTCCATATTGTAAATTGGAAAAATTTGTGAACCAATTAAATATGGAGGATTGGGCATAAGAAGTATGTTATTTTTTCTTTTTTGATAGGTAAATAAATTCATTAAAATGAAAAAGGAAAAAAATACAAAGGTGTCCTTGTTTACGGGCAGTACACCAGGCAGTTCAGGAAAATAAAAAGGACAAAAAGAAATAAGAAGGAAAATACAAAAGAAAAAATTAGTAAACTAATGTGAAGGCTTTGGCATAACACTGTTTTATGGAGGAATGATGGATAAAAAATATGGAGGTGAGTGGAGTGGTTGCTGCTTGGGGGCAGTAAGTGGACCATAAGGCGTAAGCCTTTCAAAGCATATTAGAAGTGGTTGGGAAAATTTCTCCAGATTCGAGGTTGGCAATGGCACCAATATTTGCTTTTGGCATGACTTGCGGTGCAGAGATGTGGTTCTTAAGGAGGTATTTCCAGATTTGTATAGAATTTCAGAATCTAAAGTGGCTTATGTAATGTGGTGGACTGATGGCATTATTCATTGGGATATGTTGCTAACTTAATGCTGTGTGTGTTGCTAGAGGCTGGAATTAAGTTCTATATGGGCCCTCCTTGCAGCGTTTGAGAAACCTCTTCCTATCCCAGGTAGTTCGGCTGCATCTCCTTTTGGGGAAATTATTGTGTACTCCCGGAGTATCATAAATGCGTACTTCCTCCTCTCACATAAATAGTGGGTCCTACTAATTAAATTCATGGTAGGTCCTACCATTCATGTGAGAGGAGGAAATACGCATTTATGATACTCCGAGAGTACCTAATAATTTTCCCTCCTTTTGAAGGAGCTTTTGTCAAAGGGGTTGATTCTGTCTCATGGATGGCAAACAATACCAAAAAACTTCTACATTCCCAAAGCAGTGGCCCTCACTGTTAGGCCTTTCTTAGTGCTGAAGCTTATGGAAAGCAGAACAAGGTTCCACAGGTCTGTACTCAAGTTGAATATGTGTGGACAAACACACACCCATTTGATGGTTTTGGATTATTAACAGAACTTATAGGTATACAATTCTTGAAGATTCTGGTTTTTGTCTAGGGCATTAGCAAACATGACAATAGATAGGGAGTACTGGTAGAAAAGAGTTCATTTGGCCAACACCAACTTGTTTAAACATGGCAATCATGAGTTATGTGCATTTATACATGTAAACTTTCTTAATTGGACAAGCTTTTATCCTGATACAGGACAAAGGGTGGGAAAATAGAAATAAGAGAAAAGGAATGAAGAACAGGACAAATCCTATTCTTCACCACTTACAAATTGAGTATTTTCTTGAAATTTTAAGCTTCACCACCTAAGGGTGCTAGGAATCACCGCCAAGCTTAAAGAAACATATCTAATCATAATTTTTTTATTCAAATTGCATTGTTTCAAACCATTCTTGGAGCCTCTTTTAATAGGTAATAAAAGGACATCAAGCCACAATTACCATAAAATTATCAACAATATTAAATTTTAGAATTCTAAAGTGAAATCTAGAAAAATCAGAAATTCAAAATTTAAAAATGAAATCTGAGACTCCATTGGGTACCTCTGAGTGGTGATTGTAATTATCCCCTTTCAATAAATTTTAGACATTGGTGCTTATGGAGACCCAATTTTTATATTTAACCACAAAGTTTTGTTGATGGATAGTTAAATTCCCATAACATGTATAAAATGTCTTCATACATTTAATTTTATAATATATTGCTTCAAATCACTTAAAAGTCTTAAAATTCTGCCATGCATAATAAAATAGTAAATGGTGTTTACCATATTTCTAAAATTTTAGAAGCAAGAAATTATGTAAAATGATAGTAAAAAATTTTCTATGCTTGTGTGTGTTGTTGTATCATGCATGCAACTGTCCATATTTTTAGGTATATGCGGGTGTTTTTTTTTGGGGGCACTTTATTGAAAAAATTTTGTTACCAGGAAAACATCCCAAGTGCAATGGCAGAGAAGGTGAAGGCGGGGCATACTTGGGGGTGTTACCACTTAGCATTATCGCTAGTGAGTACATTATATTTGCATTATCGCTAGTGAGTACATCATATTTTTTCATTGGAATCATCACAACCAACTTGTTTTTCAGGAATGATTTTCCTTTGGGAATTATTCAATGGAGTCATCATTATGGTTCTTTATAATAGATGTTTGAAGAAATTTTTGTTTTCTTTTATTTAAAAACTAAAAATTGGATAAAGTTTTCTGTAATGATTGGGTGTTTGTCCTGTCTTCTGGAGTATTACCGGGGTGCAGCTCAACCAACTAATACACCTGCATCTTTGATCCGTAGGGAAGAGCTGTTACATGTGGTGATTGGTTACTTGGTTCAAGCTTAAGGGGTGTTTGGTTTAGCAATTTCCATAACTCATATCTCAGTTTCCATAACTCATAACTCAAAAATGGTGAGACTCATAGCAAAAAAGTTGTTTGGGAAGTCATAATTCTGTTTCTATCACTCAATTATCTGATTTTTGAGTTATGAGTTATGGAAATTGAAAACACATTTTGCCTGTTTTCAGTTTTCATAACTCATAACTCAATGACTATATTGTAATTAAACACATATAAGGGACCCACAAACAGTACTCAACCGCAACTTTTGACCACTTTTGACTTTTTTTTTTTTCCTTTCTTCTCCTAGTTGGCTGTTTTTTTTTTTTTTTCTCACTAGTCGGTCTGTTCTTTTTTTTTTTTTTTTTTTTTTGTCTTCTTTCATTGGTTTGGTCTTCATGTTCTGGGGGAAAAAAAAAAAAGCTGCACCGATAGATATGAAGCTCACAAATAGTGTGAAAAATATTGATTGTGCCAAACGGGTGTAGTATTTAAAGTGATGAGTGATGAGTGATGAGTAATGAATGATGAGTGACGGAAATTAAGTAATGAAATTGAGTGATAAAAAAAAACAAACCAAACAAGGCCTTAGTATTGGCAGCTGTAAGAATGGCCCTTGCCAATCATGTAAGTGCCACTTTTGCTCTCTATTTTGTTTTTATTTTATTTTTCTAATTTTTTATGGGATTTATTATATTTTACTTATTGGTTTGTAGTTGCTTATATAACTACAAACTCAGAAAAGTTAATCATGGTTTCAACTCATATTCTCCAAATCCACTAAACAGTTTCTTTCTATAGCTGAACTAAAAAGTCTATGAACATAAAGACTGTAAAAAGTAGTGGTTCTATTTTCATTCAAGGTTTAATATAGTTTGAACTTTAAAGTAAAACGTAATATCAACAAAATATTTAATATTCACATCAGAGTTGGTCTTTTCCATGCAGATGGCAGATTATTTCCAAAGTGATTGAGCTCGCCCTGAAGAGTTTGCTGTTGGTTTGATGAATGAGTGTCGACCACTTGAAGGACATGATATTGGACAATTTCCAGGATTGGAATCCAAAAAACAAACAAATGAGGCTCAGGCATATGAACTTGCCTCTTGAAGTTGTACTAGACCATGAAAATTATTATAGTTTTGGTAAGTTAGTTTTCTCAAATGTGATCCAGATTTAAGCTATTTTATTTTTTTGTATAGAATCAGAGAAAACAAATAAAAAGACCATGTGTTCTTTGGTTCTCAGATAGATGGTAACACATTTCATGGACAGTCAAATTACTTTCTTTTTAAAATTTATATACATGATAAACTGGCAGTTTTTTAAGGCTACTTGCTGTCACAACAGTTGTGAAGGAAGATGCTGATGTTTTTGCTCTCCAACTGTATCCAGGAAGGCCAAATTGTGACTTATAATTTAAGGTGGTTGAAGATTCATCTGCCCCATAGAGCTGAGGGAATATCTGTTACTCAGTAACTCATCACCCCAGGTGTATTGGTTTTTCAGCTGCTTGAAGAAAGTTTTAGACATCTGGAGTTCAGGTGGAAGAGATACTATGATATTAGTATCTCAGTTCTCCCAAATTCCAGCCAAAGTATGTGAAGCTTAGACCGGCACAAGGGCAGTGTGACTACTCTACCAATGATAGATTTTCAACACTAAAGCATGGATTGGAAGCTATTCAAGATCTTCAATAATGCATGAAATGGCATTATTGCGTGTACTTTGTTGGATAGTTTTGGTAGATGTGATGATAATGTATTTTTTGTTGCTATTGTTGTTGTGTTGTTGTTTTAGATATTTCAATAGTTGCAACGGGGAGGGAGGAATTTAAACCATAGATATCTTTATTAAAAACACCTAGAGTTGCTAGTCGATAATGTTTCACTATTTCAGATTTTGCATGATCAAATTTTAGATTTTTGTTCTCATCAGTTTTGGTCATTCAGTTCAATGAATGAGTTATCTTAGTTGAATTCTGCCAATGTGATTATGACTTACTGTTTTGAAAAAAAATTTAAATGGAGGTATGTAAATTCAAATTGTCCTTTCAAAGGACGACTTGCTTGTTTTTACTTTTTACAACATTTTTTTTATTGGAAATTGCACACATACGGTTAGAGGTGTCATTTGAGCAACAACTTATTGGCTTTATTTAAGATTTAACAAGTCAGATATTTTGCAAGTGTAGAGTAGACCCATCGTCTGATTTAGAGTCCATATCTTACTTTTGCAACTTGCAAGTGACTGGAGACCAACTTATCTTACTATTGATGTACTTTGTTTCACTTAAAAAATGTTTATTAGTAAATCTAGTCTTTATTGGGGAATGTATCTTACAACTTAATTAGTTCCTGTAGAAGTTAAATCTTAAAGCTACATACTTACATAATTGGGGAGAATATAATGGCTTTTTAGATGAACAAAATATTGGTCAGTGGTCTTTGGAACTCACGAAAATTCCAGCTTATGCAGTTTCTGATCCATCTACTCCGCGAGTAAAGTAGTAAACTACCAAAGAGGGAAAGATAACAAAGCACATTGGCTATAAATAAGTCCCCCGCCCATAATTAAAATTTGTGACTTGAAAAATCCTGGCAGTTGCTTAAACTTATTTTGCACCAAATCAATTACAGTTAACGATGTTGTTCTCTCTCTCTCTCTAACTTATGCAATATACATGATGAGGTAAATCTCACCAGTGAGTTACACGATCCTAACGCTTGAATGAATCACCTGCGCAAAAGAAAGAAAGAAATGACCTAATAGAGAGCACCAGTATGATGCCGCCAAATACCCTCTGAAGGTCAAGTTAGAACTATTCTCATAACTTTAGAGTGCTAGAGAAGGGTAAATTATGCGTACCTTGATATGTGAGGATATTGGGGCTTTTATAGTAGTCGAGAATTGACCTCTTTTTCTTGAAGTCCAAGTCCTTTCCTTATAGGAGTCTTCTTGAGAAATCCTAAACATGATGGACAAGTCATTTCCTTATAGAGAAGATCTTCATTAATGCGTGCATCTTCCGGAATCCTCATCGCGCTTGGACTCTACTTCCATTGGGATTCTATTTATTTGTAGCATTTATTTACAATGGACCTTTACATGAATTGGGTTTGCCTTTTATCGGCCCATGGACATGGATCCGTCAGGCCCATCTTACAGGGCCCATCGGGCTTCATTTTTATCCTCTTCAGCTGCCCCCTTCACCCCTTTTAGTCTGTCGCTATTGAGAAAGAGGACCAATTGGGGTGATGGTTAAAAAATTACAGATCAACGGTTCAATGTTCATGGGTTGGTGACTGAAATGACTGGGTTGACGGTTCAAGGTTTAAGGGCTGACGGCTCAAATGACTGGGCTGACGGTGACAATGTTAATGAGTTGACGGCTTAATTGACTAAGCTGACGGTGACGAGGTTAATGAGTTGACGGTTGAAAATGCAGAAGTCGTCAGGTATGCAAACACCTGACAGACTATCCGGAAGCATTTATAGCGCATGACACGTGTCATTCTTTGATTGGTTTTTATCTTGGATCGAAACATCGCTTCGTCTTCCGTGCATTTTTCCTATAAAAACTAGTCTTCTCCTCTCATTTCTTCATTTTCCAGCTGAGACATATTGTCAGAGCGCAACCATCATCCTTGTCAGAGAGACCTGTCAATATTGTCATAACGATCGTCGACGCACTCGTCCCATTCACTTGGTTTGCCCGTCGTTGATTCAAAAAAATTGGTAAGTGTTCTTCTTCAAAGAGTCTTGTAGGTACACTTTTTATTTTAATTTCTTAGATATACACGCCTGTCATTATCTTTAGATCCGTCTGAGTCGTTAGGTTTTATCGTCTCGTGTAGGCGAAGTCTAGTGCGTCGAGTAACCAGTCAGTCATTCGTGACGGGGTGGATTACGAGGAAGTGTATCCGTCCGGTCATGTAGACCAAGAGAGTCCAGGTGAAGATAGAAGTCCATCTGCCTCCTCCTCGCCCTCAACAAATGAGGATATGGAGATGGTTGAACTAGTAGAGATTTCTGATGATGGTGAGGAGCAAACATTAAGATCCGTCATTGGCGCTAATAGACTTAGGGAGTTCATTATGCTGCCTGAGTGGACGGTGAATAACTTTGTATCTACTATCAAGGAGAATCACTTCAAAACCCTTAGGGAAAATTATCAGATTTTAGAGAACATTCCCATCCGTCTGCCCTATAAGTCAAAGAAATGCTACTATGACGGCGTAGAGGGTGTCGGTATATACGAACAAATATTGAAAGCGGGACTTAGGTTCCTACTGAGCACCCTTCACCATGAGCTTCTCAAATGTTTGGGTCTGTCCGTCAATCAAGTGTCTTTGAACGCATGGAGGATCTTCATAGCAATGGAGATTCTATATGGCGTCATGACGGACGGTGCTAGGAGTCTGACGGTTAGAGAGTTCCTCCACTGCTACCGTCCGGACGAGATTGATAAGTCTAGAGGGGTGTACAGTTTTGTTCCTAGGAGTCTGTTGTTGAAGGTTATATATGAAACTCCGGACTTAAATAGGGATTGGAAAAGCCGTTATTTCTTCTTAGAAGGTGACGATTGGATGTGTCGTCTAGGGGATACCGAACATATGCCCATCGACATAACTTGGGGCATTTTACATTCGTCCCGTATGCACCCGTCCTAGTTCATTTTGTTTTGCTTTTTTGTCCGTTCAATAGAATTCAACCTTTAACTTTAACTGTCATTCATTTTTTTTTTTTTAGTCAGACGGCGCTCATAGGTTGACGTTGAAGAGTTTGGCTTTCTTGAGAAGATTTTCTCAAAGACCAAGCCTGAAGAAAGGACTTAGGCAAAACTGGTCAATCTTAAGACCATACACTGGTATTGTGACGGGCCAGAGCCAACACCTGCAGCTCTTAAGTACGAAGCAAAAATTCACAAACGTAAGTTCGTCATTTTTACTTTACTTGAACGGTCATAGTTTGTTTGGGTAGATAATTTTATCCGTTCACTTTTTCAGAAATGGACGACGCCAAGAGGAGAGCTTTGATCAAGGCACAAGCCGCTAAGAAGAAAGAGTCCGATGACGCGACTCCGTCAGCGACGGTTGCTATCAACCCATCCATTAAAAGGAAGTTTGCACCCAAAGGAGACCGTCAGGCAAAGAAACCTAAAGTTTCTTTAGAGCCCGATGTAGGGCTGATGGTTGAGGGCAAGACAGTTACACCTGTGAAGCATGGGGTAGGTAAGGGTTTTATAAAGGCTCCGTCCAACATCCCAGAGAAACCGCCTGTTCTCCTTCGTGAAGACTCCAAGCACGCCTTGGAGCAGATCTCGTCCATCATCTCTGCGGAGGATTATGAGGATCTGGGAAACCACTTCATGGAGGCCATGGGGGAATCCGGCCTCTTTGCAGTCACTCAGGTAACCCGACTCGTCACCTTAATGTCCGTCATCCTGATTTGGATGAATGTCTAACTATCTTTTCTCTCATGCATCTTTTAGGCAATGGTGATGATGAAGAGGCTGATGGGACGGTGTCTGAGGACCGAGGCAGCCCTGGAGCGTGTACGGTCCAAGGCAGAGCAGACGGAGGACGAGCTGAACCAATTGCGGAGTTGGAAAACAATAATGGAGAAAAAGTTTGAACTTTCAGAGAGGGAAAGGAAAGAGCTCGAGCTGAGCATGGGAGAGGCGAAGACGGCCCTAGAGTTTAAAAAGACGGAGATAAAAAACATAAAGGATGGGCTCCGTCACGCTAAGGAGGTGGCGATATGTGAGTATCGTGACTCCGACGCCTTGTTATCAGAGCTTGGAGACTCCTTCCTTCAGGGGTTTGATGATGCCTTCCGTCAGGTCAAGAAGACCTATCCTGATCTGGACGTTTCGAACATTAAAATGGAGGATCAAGCTTAAACGTCCGTCCTGCTCGTTGCTTCAGATGACACGGACGACCTCTTTGCTGAGGCTGACGGTCAAGGTGAAGGGGAGTCGGCCCCAGTTCAAACCGTCATTGACTCGGCCAATCAGCCCGTCCCCAAGGCTACTACTCCGTCTGCCACCAAGGCAGCCATTCAACTCGTCGCAGAGTAGCAGGAGAACGCTTCAGCCCAAGCATAGTTATTTACATGTTTTTATATATTTTTGTAGTGCATTTTTTGTATTGGAGAACAATTTTTATCTGTCATGGATAATGTGTAAACAATATTGCCAATGCCTTATAAATATTTTGTTATGTGACTTTATTTGTAGGATATATCAATGATATTTTCGTGTATATGGGGGTCCGTCCATTCTATGGACCTGCCAGATATTTAATTCTCGTAGGGTCCGTCCACTTTGTGGATCTGTCTGACAGTTAACCCTTATAGGGTTCGTTCACTTTGTGGACTCGTTGAATATTGAACCCTCGTAGGGCCCCTCCACTTTATGAACTTGTCTAACAGTTAACCCTTGTAGGGTCCGTCCATTTTGTGGACTTTGTCAAAATTTTTAACCCTCGCAGGGTCCGTCCACTCTATAGACTTGTCAAATTTTTAACCCTCTTAGGGTCCTTCCACTTCGTGGACTTGTCAAATTTTTAACCCAAATTGGGTCCGTCCACTATGTGGACTAGTCTAACAGTTAACCCTTGTAGGGTTCGTCCACTTTGTGGACTTTGTCAAAATTTTTAACCCTCGCAGGGTCCGTCCACTTCGTGGACTTGTCAAATTTTTAATCCTAACTGGGTCCGTCCACTATGTGAACTTGTCAAATTTTTAAACCCTCGTAGGGTCCGTCCACTTTGTGGACTTGTTGAATATTGGACCCTCGTAGGTCTCGTCCACTTTATGGACTTGTCTAATAGTTAACCCTCATAGGGTCCGTCCATTCTATGGACTTAGTAGTTAGAATTTTTAGTAAAGCACAGTAGTAATGAAACATAGTTGTTTTTTCCCCTTAAAAAATTAAAGCATATGTCTGTAGAAAAGTACCTGCCCCCTTGGGCTTAAAAAGGTATTAAGAATATTGTAGCAAAACTTGTCTAAAAAAGAAAACTAGTAGTAGTAAAATTAAAATAAGCTGGGAAATAGAGGGAAGTCGTCATCCATTGTTTCTACTGGTAGTATTTCCGGAGGTGCTCCGCGTTCCATGGGTGTTGAAACTTTTGTCCGTCCAGCGTCTCGAGGTGGTAGGTGCCTTTCCTTTGCCATGACGTGATCCTGTAGGGTCCTTCCCAGCTGGGGCAGAGCTTTCCTTGCAAGGATCTTTGGCAGCTCCCATCACCTTCCGTAGAACAAGATCTCCAACTTGAAAGTCTCTACGCTTGACATTGGAATTGTAGTATTTTGCCATGAGATTCTAGTATTGCGCCAACCTCTGTTCTGCTGCTGTCCGGACCTCGTCTACTAGGTCTAGCTGAAGGCGCAAGGCTTCTTCGTTATCTTCGCTGTAGTTCTCCACCCGATAGCTTGTAAGTCCTACCTCCGCTGGGATGATAGCATCGGTTCTGTATGCTAGTCGAAATGGCGTTTCTCCAGTTGGCGTTCTTGCGGTTGTACGATATGCCCATAGGACACTTGGTAGTTCGTCGGGCCAAATACCCTTTGCCCTTTCGAGCTGGGTCTTGATGATCTTGATCAAGGACCGGTTCGTGACTTCGACTTGCCCATTGGCTTGTAGGTGTGCTAGAGACAAGTAGTGATTCTTAATACCTAGCTCTAAGCAGAAGTCCCTGAATGCGCTGTTGTCGAATTGTTTTCCGTTGTCGGAGATAAGTACTCTTGGTATCCCGTACTTGCAGATGATATTCCTCCATACAAAGTTTCGGATGTTCTTCTCCGTGGGCTAGGGCTTCCCCTTCCACCCAATTGGTGAAGTAGTCGATACCAACTACCAAAAACTTTAGCTGTTTTATTGCCGTCAGGAAGGGGCCTATGATGTTTAGTCCCCATTGGGCGAACGGCCAGGGGGCCGTCATGGGTGTCAGCTTCTCGGATGGTTGCCTAATCAGATTACTGAACCTTTGACATTTGTCGCAGGTCTTAACGTAAGCTTGGGCGTCCTTCAGCATAGTGGGCCAATAATACCTTGCTCATATTAACTTGTGCACTAACGATCGTGTCCCTGAGTGGTTTCCATAGATACCCTCGTGGACCTCTCTCATCACGTAGTCTGCTTTGTCGTGGTTCAAACACCTCAGGTACGGTCGGGAGAATCCTCTTTTGTATAAGACATCTTTGATCAGCACAAATTGTGAGGCTTGGACTTTCATCTTCCTAGCAGCGTCTTTCCCGTTTGGCAGAATGCCTGACCTCAGGTATGCTATCAATGGCGTGGTCCAATTCTTCTCAAAATTTATTTCCTGCATATTTGCTCCGTCATCGATAAGCGGGGAGATTTGGACAAAAGATAATACCTGTTCGGAGGCAATCATAAATTCTGCAGAGACTGCTTTTGCAAGACGGTCGACACATTCGTTCTCTTCCCTTGGGATTTGAACGAATCTGACTTCGAGGCTGTCAATCCGAGTCTTCACTTCTTCCAGGTACTTCTTCATCCTTTCATTTCTGCACTTGTAGTCGCCGTTAATCTGGCTTGTTATCACCTGGGAATCGCAATGCACGATCATATTTTCAGCACATGCTGCCTTCGCGAGGTCTAACCCTACCACCAAGGCTTCATATTCGGCCTCGTTGTTGGTCATGAGGAAATCCAGTCGTATCATACATTCGATCTTATCCCCTTTCGGGGTTTTTATAGCCACATCGGTACCTCCTGCGTGCCGATTTGAAGACCCATCCGTGTGGATGCTCCATTGTCTGAGGCCTTCTGCCCCCTTGCCTTCCAATTGAGTATACTTAGCGATGAAGTCCGCCACAACTTGTCCCTTTATAGCGGTTCGCAGGCGGTATTGTATATCAAACTTGCTCAGCTCTATTACCCATAGGGCCATCCTTCCGGCAGCCTCATGGCTGCTCATGGCTCTTTTCAGGGGCTGATATGTCAAAACTATGATGGTATGGGCTTGGAAGTACGGCTTGAGCTTTCGCGTTGCCGTTACCAGTGCAAAGGCCAACTTCTCCATCTAGGGGTGCCTTTCTTCTGCCCCTCAGAATGCCCTACTTATAAAATAGACGGGTCATTGCGATCCTTCCTCCTTTCTTACTAAGGCTGCGCTGATCGCTGCTTGCGAAACCGCTATGTAGAGATAGAGTTCTTCTCCTGGTTTGGACGAGCTGAGCAATGGTGGAGACGAAAGGTATTTCTTCAAGTCCTCGAATGCCTTCTGGCACTCGTCCATTCACTCGAACGATTTTTTCAGAGTGTGGAAGAATGGCAGACATTTGTCTGTCGCTTTAGAGACAAACCTGTTTAGGGCCACGATTTTGCCATTCAAGCTTTGCACTTCTTTCACCGTCCTTGGTGGCTCTAACTCCATTATGGCCCGTACCTTCTCAGGGTTGACCTCTATACCTCTTTGGGATACCATGAAGCCTAAGAATTTCACGGCCGTTACCCCAAAGACGTACTTGCTTGGATTTAGCTTCATGTTATATGACCGAAGGGTGTCAAACGTCTCTTGGAGGTCGTCTAGGTGGTCATTTTCGCGCAGACTCTTCACCAGCATGTCATCAACGTAAACTTGTACGTTCCTCCCAATCTGGTGTGCGTACATTTTGTTCATTAATCTCTGGTACGTCGCCCCTGCGTTCTTGAGTCTGAACGACATCACCTTGTAGCAAAAAAGTCCTTGACTGGTGACCAAAGAGGTTCTTTCTTGATCGTCCTCATTCATCTTGATTTAATTATAACCTGAAAAGGCGTCCATGAAGCTTATGAGCTCGTGTCTAGCCGTCGAGTCCACTAGAGTATCTATTCGAGGGAGGGGGTAGCTGTCTTTTAGGCACGCCCTATTGAGGTCCATGAAATCGACGCACATCCGCCACTTCCCATTAGCCTTTTTTACCATGACTGCATTCGTCAACCAGTCGGGGTAGTATATTTCTCAAATGAAACCCGCTTCCAGCAACTTCCTGACCTTTTCTGCTATCGCTTTGTCTCACTCCTATGCGAACACTCGCTTTTTCTGTCGGATTGGTGAGGATGTCGGGTTCACATTCAGCCTATGAACTATGACCGAAGGATCAATCCCGGGCATGTCTTCGTGGCTCCATGCAAACACATCTTGATTCATCTTAAGGAAAACTGCGAGGGCTTGACGCATTGGCTGGCTGACCAGTGTCCCCATCCTAATCATCCGTTCAAGCCTTGATTCATCGAGAGTTAACTCTTCCAATTCTTCAACCAGCTCCGCTATGGTCCATTGCTCTTCTGTACACATGGTCTGCTGGTGATCCTCCATCTCTAGCATGGCAATGTAACATTCGCGAGCGGCCACCTGGTCTCCTTGCAACTCCCCAATCCCATAATCTATAGGGAACTTGATCATTAAGTGGTATGTCGATGTTGCTGCTTTCCACGAGTTTAGTGTGGGTCGTTCGAGGATACCATTATAAGCGGACGAGTAGTCGACCACAAGGAATGTTAGGTCCTTAGTGATTTGCTGTGGATAATCGTCCGTCATCACCGAGAGTATAACTGCTCCTAACGGGAATACCCTAGTTCCCCCAAAGCCAACCAACGGAGCATTCATCAGTATCAATCGTGCTCTGTCAATCCCCATCTTCTGGAAAGTTGGGTAGTATAGGATGTCCACCGAGCTGCCGTTGTCGACCAGCACCCGGTGCACATCATAGTCTCCTACATGTATGCTGACAACAAGTGCGTCGTCGTGTGGGTGATGAAGACGTCTCGCATCTTCTTCCATGAACCCAATGTTGGGGCTTTCCCTCCACGCTATTTTAGGTACGGAGCCCGTTAGCTAGATGTTCTGGACCATCATAGGTAGATCTTTCGAGCCTTTTTGGATGAGCTAGTAGTCGTGGTTCCCCCTATAATCATCCTTATGTCTCCAATGGGGGGTCTCAAATGCTCATTGTCCCGTCGGGGGGCCTGCTCTCGAAGATTCGTATCTGTTCTCTCTTTGCTGACAAACTTTTGCAACTTTCCTTCTTTGATAAGGGCCTCAATTTGCTGCTTTAAGTTGTAGCATTCAGCCGTGTCATGGCCGTGGTCACGGTGGAAGCGGCAATACTTGTTTCTAGATCACTTACTTGGATCACTCTGCAATTTTCCTGGAAACGTCAGAGTCCTCCCGTCCTTGATCTTCATCAGGACTTGGTCTATTGGGGCATTTAACGGAGTGAAGCTTGTAAACCTTCCTTTCGGGGGCTTAGGGCGTCTTTCATCCCTTCTGTTTCCCGTTCTCGGTTTCTTCTGTCCTTGGTCTTACCGTGCATCTTCCAGTCTCTCTCTCTTTCTGGGCTTTTCTTCCTTAGCCAGTAGTGCGTCTTTCGCATTCATGTATTTGGTGGCCCTATAGAGTACTTCTGACATGGTCTTTGGGTCATTTTTGTATAAAGAGAACAAGAACTTGCCCTTCCGCAAACCATTCGTGAAGGTTGATACTAATATCTTGTCGTCAGCCTCATCGATCGAGAATGCTTCCTTGTTGAAGCGAGTTATGTAGGATCTCAGTGTCTTGTCTTCTCGCTGCTTGATGCTCATCAAACATGCCGTAGATCTCTTGTACCTATGTCCTCCAATGAAGTGTGAGGTGAATTGGGCGCTCAGCTCCTTGAAAGTGTTGATTGAATTTGGCGTCAATCTACTGAACCAAATTCTCGCAGGACCCTTCAGCGTTGTAGGGAAGGTCCTACACATGATCTCATCTGGTACTCCTTGGAGGTGCATCAGGGTTTTGAAGGTTTCTAGGTGATCGAAGGGGTCCTTGACCCTATCGTAGCTTTCAATCTGTGGCATGCGAAATTTCTGTGGCAGGGGAAAGGAATTGACGGAGAGAGTAAACGGGGAGTCGGTTTTGTTTACTAAATCATCAAGGTTGCTGGACACTCGTCCATTTGTTCCTTCATCGCCTGCATCTCTACAATAATAGGTGGTGTGGCTGTATCCATGAGAGATGGAAGGCTCAAGTTTCGCCGCTCTGGTCTGCTCAGTGCGTTACTGCCCTCTGGCCTCTCTTGTTCCTCCCATTTTGAACTGTCTTCTTGGTTTTCCTCTTGAACATTATGTCCTGCGTCTCTTCAACGTAGCTGTTCCTTCAAGTCATGGTTCTGTTTCGTGAGACGTTCCACTGCAGCCATGAGGGTTTGGACCTGTCTCTCCAATGTGGTGGGTCGCGGCGGCTCATCTCCTTGAATGTTGTTGGTGGTAGCCATCGAGCGAGTGAGTACCATGAAACTCTTGTGTCTGGGAAGCGATTAGTCTGGCTAAACAGTTTTTCCCACAGACGGTGCCAACTGATGAGGTCATAAATCTCACTAGTGAGTTATACGATCCTAACGCTCGAATGAATCACCTGCACAAAAGAAAGAAAGAAAGGACCTAAC
This sequence comes from Quercus agrifolia, assembly GCA_029955455.1. NCBI lineage: Eukaryota > Viridiplantae > Streptophyta > Magnoliopsida > Fagales > Fagaceae > Quercus > Quercus agrifolia. Next base: position 45,026,059 of record JARQAD010000005.1, on the reverse strand, counting down.
AGAGAGCACCGGTGTGATGCCGGCCAAATACCCTCTGAAGGTCAAGTTAGAACTATTCTCACAACTCTAGAGTGCTAGAGAAGGGTAAATTATGTGTACCTTGATATGTGAGGGTATTGGGGCTTTTATAGTAGTCGAGAATTGACCTCTTTTCCTTGGAGTCCAAGTCCTTTACTTATAGGAGTCTTCTTGAGAAATCCTAAACGTGATGGACAAGTCATTTCCTTGTAAAGAAGATTTTCATTAATGCGCGCATCTTCCGGAATCCTCCTCGCGCTTGGACTCTACTTCCATTGGGATTCTATTTATTTGTAGCGTTTATTCACCATGGACCTTTACATGAATTGGGCTTGCCTTTTATCGGCCCATGGACATGGATCCGTTAAGCCCATCTTACAGGGCCCGTCGGGCTTCATTTTTATCCTCTTCAATAAAAAATGTTTGTCACCTTTTTTTTGGCACTCAGAACATGTTACACTAAAGGAACAAAATACAAACTACAAAGCACTATAAATCTTAAGGAACAGAATACAAACTACAATTTTTTGCTCTCCTCTCTGTTGGAGTTTTCCCTCTCACTTAGGGTGAGTAATTTGCTTCGTAGTTTTCTTGTCAAAAGAAAACGCTGGTTTTTCCTTTCAGTTATGTTTTATTTTCATTTAGAGCACTCTAGTTCTTTCAATCATTGATGGATTCCAATTTCATTGAACGATTACTACGGATTACACTAACATCAGAGGGAGGCGAGATCATTCAAGTGCGGTCGAGCCGTAGGTAGAAAATTCTTGAGGAGTGTACATTGAGTCTCTTTGGGAGATTTTTAACCAGCAAACCAATTAATCTAAGGGCGGCCAAGAATTTGCTTCGTAACACATGGAAATTTGGCCTTGACCTAAAGATATTAGAAGTTGGCAATGGGCTCCTTCAATTCAAATTCATCATGGAATCCCAACTTCAATGGGTATTGAATAACAGACCTTGGAATTTTGAAAACTCTTTTCTACTAATGTGTTAATGGGAGAGAGGCGGTGGTAGTTGACTATAAAGGCTTCACCTCGGACCAAGCAAGGTTTCTTCAAATCTGAGTTGAGATTCCTTTGGACAAGCTTCTTTGTTGAGGCAGTCAGATTAAAAACCCGGAAGGTAAGGCTGGGCATGAAGCTAGAAATTACGATAAATCAAGGGATAGAATAATCAATATGGGGAGTGGTTAAGGGATGGTTATCGGAGGATGGACAATGTAAACATGAATAGAAACCATAATCAACTGGAGAGAGAGGAAGCTGCATGACACATATCAGTTCCTGGGCTTTAGCGCGTGTAGTTTAGCCGCCAACAACAATCATAGATAATAGTTATGGAACTACCAAAAATTAAGGAACTGAGATGGAAATTAGCACGTTTCACGTAGGAGAAGGAGATGTTACAAACTCTACAAATGTAACAGTTACTCTCCCTTTGGTAATTGATATACAACCCACAATAACTGCTAGTAATGAGGATACAGGTAAATCAGATTGAAAGGAAAGATGCAATTTCTAAAAATTATGGAGATGCCTTATTTAGTGTACCAATCTTTGAGGTAGGGTCCACCTAAAACCCTAGTCTAGGGAAAACTATTCCCATGGGTCAAGCACATGATATTGGAGTTGAGGTACGGTTGAAGAAAAAAATTGAGGGAAATACGAGATAAGCAACATGGAAGAGAGCTGATAGAAAGAAGGGTAATACAGAAAAAGATGGAATAAGGGGATTAGGTACCGTGGGAAAAAAAACGAGCGTACAAGGCTTAGAACTAAAGGGGGGATGGAACTAGAATAGAAGGTAGCAAGAGGAAGAAGACACAGGATGACAGTATAAATATGATTCTAATGGCGAAGGCTAATATTCAACCTCGCCGAGAACAATGATCGTCCTAAGTTGGAATTGCTGGGAGCTTGGGAATTAACGCACAGTCAATGTTTTCTCTCACTTGGTGGGGAAAAACTCCCAATGTTTTGTTTTTTATGGAAACAAAACAAACTGTTGAAGAAATGAGACGGATACAGAATGATTTACAATTTGATTCTATGGTGGCGGTTCCATGTTTGAGAAGATGGGGTGGTTTGGCTATGCTGTGGAAAGCAGATGTGGACTTACATATCCAAACGTATACACAAAACCATATAGATGCCATTATTTTCTCAAATCCAACATCCCCTCTATGGTGAATTACTAGGTTCTATGGAAAATCAGAAGAACATCTCAGACATGAAACTTGGGCCTTGCTTAAGCATTTAAGTACTTGAATGTCGGCACCATGGTTGTGTATCGGAGATTATAATGAGATTCTAGCATATGAAGAAAAAGATGGTTGTATTCCAAAACCGGTGCACCTCATGCAAGATTTTTAGAGCACGTTACTGCATTGTGGGCTTGTGGCTTGGTGGATTTGGGGTATGTGGGGAATATGTTTACATGGAAAAATGGACAGGAAGTGGATGCGTATGTACAAGAGAGGTTTGACAGGCCTTGCGCTACACTTGAGTGGTGTGAATTATTCCTTAATAGTAGATTATCACACTTGACAACATCTTACTTTCACCATGTACCCATTATACTCAATACATAGGTAGAGAGTAACCATAACCGGCCTAGGAGAATCCCTAAGCGGTTTGAAGAGAAGTGGGTGACACACCCTACTTGTGAAGATGTAATCAACCATGCTTGGACAGAGGTGAGAACCATAGGTGGCCCCATGTTTGTGCAATTTGAAAAAATAAAGCAATGTCGTATGGCTCTAGTGGGATGAAGTAGACCAACGTTTGGGAATTCAAAGACCAAATTAAAGGAGAAGCATTGGATTTTATAGGAGTTGTCTAGTAGCAACAGGACCGAAAACTTGCATGAAATCTGAAGGGTAAAAGAGGAGAATTATACAATGCTTTACCATGATGAATTGCATTGGCGACAATGTTCTAGATCTATTTGGTTAAAGGTTGGTGATAAGAATACCAAATTCTTTCATCAGAGAGCAAGCCAACATTGTTGGGAAAACCACATACATTGAGTATTTGATGGAGGTGGAAATTGGTGTGAATCCGAAGATGATATTGCAATGGTGGCTAAAGGGTATTTTAGGAGTTGTTTAGGGCAGCAAACCCGATCTCAATGGGAGCAGTTCTGGATTCAGTTGATCGAGTTGTCGTATCAGGAATGAGCTAAACTCTTCTCCTACCTTACACACCTAAAGAGGTAAAATCAGTATTATTTCAGATACATCCGTCTAAGTCTTCTAGCCTAGATGGTATGGCTCCCTTTTTCTTCCAAAATTTTTGGCATATTGTTGGGGTTGATGTGACAGATGCATTTTTATTTGTGAAAAATTAATTATACACATATTGTAATTATCCCAAAAAGAATGTACCTTTGTAAATGTCTAATTTTTGCCCTATTAGCTTAGAGAATGTGGTTTCTAGAATTGTTTCCATGGTCATCCCAAACAAGCTGAAAAGTGTTTTGCCAAATGTCATTTTGGATGACCAAAGTGCTTTTGTGCCATATAGGCAAATAATTGACAATACTATTGTAGCTTTTGAAGTACTTCACAGGATAAGCAATAAAAGAAAATGGAAAAAAGGGCAAATAATGGCAGTGAAACTGGACATTAGTAAGACGTATGATTGGGTGGAGTGGGCTTTCATAAGGTAAGTGATGCGTAAACTGGGGATGGATGAGAGATGGATGGATTTGGCAATGGAAACGATATGTACAATAAGCTACTCAGTCTTGATAAATGGGGAACCTAGAGGCTTTGTTCAACCAACTAGGGGAATAAAGCAAGAAGATCTTCTATCATGTTATTTATTCCTGCTTTGTTTTGAGGGTTTATCCGGAATGATAAAGAAGGCAGTGGAGAATAGACAAATACAAGGTGTTTTATCTTGCACAAGGGGGGTACGCATCACCTATCTTTTATTTGCAGATGATAGCCTATTGTTTTATGAAGCTTTTGTGGGAGAATATCAACAACTTTTACATATTCTGGGTTAGTATGAAGCAGCATCTGGTTAAGCCATTAACAAATAGAAGACTTCTTTGTTTTTTTAGTAAGAATACAATAGCAATGTAAAGCAAGAGGTTCAGACTATGTTGGGGGCTAGAGTTATGACTGATTATGAAAAGTACTTGGGCCTTCCGATGATAGGGGGTAAGTTGAAGGTTAATACTTTTAGAGAGCTTCATGAGCAGATTAGTAAGAGAGTAATGAGTTGGAAAGAGAAATTCATATCTAAAGTTGGGAGAGAGATTTTAATCAAGACTATTGCACAAGCCATCCCTATTTACTCTACGAGCCTTTCTAAAATTCCAAAGGTGGTGGGTGATTCTATTAACTCTACTGTGGCCAAGTATTGGGTGACTATTATTATTATTATTATTATTGTTTGAAATTGACTTGCTTTTGTATGATTATTTTGTAAAAGAGAAAGATGGTAGATTATATATACTAGATGAGAAAGTCTAAAAATACAACAAAGTCTTACAACATTTTCACAAAGCTCTTATTTTGAGTTATGCTTGATCCATATATATATATATATATATATATGAGATGGGTTCAAGTTACACTTGGTGTAGAGTTACATATTTTCTAAACCATTAGATTTAATTAGATTTAACAGTAAAAAAAACAACTCATTAATATTGATATTCAGATTAGCATTTCATTTAGGGTCCATTTGGGAAGAGGGAATGAAATGGAATGGAAAGGAATGAAAAGAATCAATTTAGAATATTCTTCACTTCCTTTGTTTGAGAGTTTTAATAGAGAGAATGGAAAATCCATTCCCTTATTTGGGAGTCTAAGTGGAAAGAAATTGAATGGTTAGGAGGAAATGCTCATTCCTCCCTTTTCCCTCAAAACCTCAAATTTTTGTTCCCCTAAAAATTGGGAGGAATGGGAGGGAATGAATTTAGGTTTAATGAAATTTCTGTTAAAATCCCTAAAATACCCCTTTAATATCAGCCCTTTTTTTTCTCATTCAGTCGTAAAAAAATATAGCTATCATTCTTGCATGATATTGTTCGTCCTCTGCAAAATGAAGTTGTTGCCGTTGGTCTTTCTTTTTCTTTTGTCTGCTACAATTTTCAATTATTGCTCAAACCAAGTATGTCTATCTTTTTCTTTTTCTTTTCAGTTGTTTGCTAGTCTTTTATTTTATTTTATTTTATTTATTTTATGAACTGTTTGCTAGTCATTCATGAGAGTGATATATAGTGTTTTTGTGCACCTAAAAACCAAAACAAACTAGTATTCTGTACACCTAAAAACCTTGGAAGTGAAAAGAAATGAAAACTGCTGTTAGAGTTACTTGTACAGCTAAAAAAAATAATTTATTTAGAAATTTGAAAATGACAATTGTTGGAAATCTGCTGTAGAATTGTTGTAAATTTGGCTCATTCCCCATTTAAAAGAAAAGAAAAGAAAAGAAAAGAAAAAAAAACCATTCCCTCTGGCTGACTTTGGCGTTGATGGCCAAGATGGCTGTCTTTCTGTGCATTCTTCTTCTTCATACTAAAAAAATTACACTACCACAACACACAACACCACCAATAAATCTATAACTAAACTGATATGCAACCCACCTTGAGCCCACAAATGAGTCTTTGACTCTTTTCTCAATTTCAATCCTTCCTCTCTTCTCTTTTTGCATTCCATATTTTCTTAGTTTATCTCCATATTTCTTTGTTTGATTTCCCTTCTCTCTCTCTCTCTCTCTCTCTCTCTTTTCCCCTGGTAAAACTCTTTTTCTACTCACTTTAAGTTGTTTAAACTAGTTTCTGGACTATTGTAGTGCCTTTAAGTTGCTTCAATTTCAAGAAGGGTACTGTCCACGTGTATGGTTGAAAACCATACACTTAGCAATGTAATTGTTTAAACTAGTTTCAAATATATTTTAAGGTAAATGTTTTTGAGAGATAATGTTAATCTTAGGATTGTATTGGGGCACTTGATGGAATACATGTTTATGTCAAAGTATCTAATGAGGATGCACCAAGATATCGAGGTAGGAAGGGTTACACAACACAAAATGTGTTGGCGGTATGCTCATTTGATTTAAAATTCACATACGTATTACCTGGTTGGGAAGGAACTGCTTCAGATTCAAGAATAATAAAGAGTGCTTTAACTAGAAACGATAACTTGAAAATCCCACAAGGTAAATTTAATTCAAATACGTATTAGGGTGTATTCTTTATAATTAAAAAATTTGTAGTATATAATTAATGGTTGTTATTGTTTATTAGGTAAATATTATCTTGTTGATGCGAGATACATGAATAGAAGTCGTCTGATTGCATCTTATACGGGAGTGTGTTATCATTTAAAAGAGTACTCTGTTTGTCCTCCTGAAAATGCTAAAGAATTGTTTAATTTGTGACATGTGTCATTGCGCACTGCTATTGAAAGAGCATTTAGTGTACTTAAAAAGAGATTTCCTATCATAACAAGTACTACAGAGCCTAATTATTGTGTTGACACCTAAAATGAAATCATTTTAGCATGTAGCATACTTCATAATTATTTAATGGGTGTCGATCCTGATGAAAGTCTTATTGCTGAACTTGATGAAGAGGTTTTGCATTCTCATCATGAATGTGTGGCCCCTACTCCAAGAGAAGATGATGAAGATGCTAGGTAAGGAGATATTATAAAAGATTCTAATAGCATCAGCCATGTGGCAAAACTATGTCCAAATGTGATAGCTTTTGGGTTTATTATTGTCATGTCGTTTAAGACTATACTATATTTCAATTACTTAGACCTAAATGTTATGCAAATTTCTCTTTTCATTTTGATATTGCTCTCTATCTTTTGATAATTAATATTAATATTTACACAATATTTTATGTGTTTTTGGTCCTATTAATTATAGCATGGGTAAGATATCAAAGAAGAATGGTGGAGATCCTAGCAAAAAAGTACAATAGAGCAGTGTTATGGATGATGCTTTAATGGATGCTTTTTTACATTAGGTGATCATAGGTGGTAGAGTTAATGAAACTTTTATCTCTAAGGCATATGATGACATAGTGAAAGAGTTGGTTGAAAAATTTGACATGGAGATTAACAAGGATAAGGTGAAAAATCGACAGAAGACACTGAAGGAGAATTTTCATGAATGCTATGACATATTTAAAGATGGATTGAGTGGTTTTAGATGGAATGATTCTTTAAATATGTGGACAGCTGAACCAGAAGTTTGGGAGCCACTCATAGTGGTAAATTACAATTTTTTGTGAGTTTAATTTTGTATTACATAATTATATTTGTTGTTTAACCATTTGTTTTGGTTTGTAACAGTTTAAACCTGCAGCCAAGAAGTGGATGACAACACCTATACCCTCTAAGATGGCACGACTTTGGGCTAAAGATAGAGCAAAAGGTGATAATGCTGAAACTGCAAAGGAGAAACGTGTTAGGTATGCTGCATCAACCACTATTGATGAGATTGATGATTTGATATCTCAAAATGAAGTTTTTTGGAGAACTTTGAAGTGGAAGATGATCAGAGGTCACCAGAAATTAATGTTGCACGTTCTCGAGTGTCATCACAAGATGCAATGTCTTCTAAATGCAAGAAAAGATGACTGGTAGAAGATGATGAACTCGGGAATGTAATTTCCCAGTCATTTGATAATGTATCAAAGACAATTGATAGGGTGACTGAGGTTATGACAAAGTGTTTTTCAAAGTCATATGGAGCAGAAGTTCACGCAGCTTTGGGCGTATTGGACTTAGATCCAATATCAAAGACTGAGGCCGACATATTTTTGATGGAAAATCCAACATATAAAGAGATGTTCTTTGGTTGCCCAGATCATGAGCGCAAATGTGTCTTATTGACACTGATGTCTAGGCCTAAAAATTAAAAAAGTGTGGGATTTTTTTGCCAACCTTAGTTTTGGAATGGATTATGTTATTTTGTTTTGTTTTGGCAAGACTCATTACTAGAGTTTTTTTTTTTTTTAAAGATATTTGTTTACATTGTTAGACAATATTTATTTTGTTAAGAATAAATATGTGATGCGTGAATTGCTTTACAACATAGAAATATACATAACTTATTTTTTAGCTACAATAAAAATTTTCTTTTTTCCTAAAAGAAATTGGGAGATGAAGATGTATTAAAGTATCAAATCCATTGTAAAGCACACCAGCCAAAAAAAGATCCAATCTAAAACTAGCAGCCTCTAAAAAAAACTTGCAAATTGAAATAAAGAAATTGTGCTATTGTCAATTTTTCATGTCATTATCTTCATCTGTTAAATTATTGATTAGCGTGATGCAATCTATTCACCTTGACAAAACTATATTGTAATTCAATAATCTAACATAGACCCAATTGTGGCTAATTAGTTTCACATTATCCACTAAATACTAAACATTTTAAAGCAATTATAAGTTCTCATTGATTATTTTTTATGTTCTTTAAAATGAGGGGTATAATAGTAATGTTATTATAAAATGATTCTATTCCATTCATTCAAATATTACTTCCAAACGGTGTTACTTACTTTCAATTCCATTTCATTCTTTTATTTTATAACATCCAAACAAGATTTTTAAATTTCATTCCATTCCATTTCTTTAATGATCATTCCATTCCATTCATTTATAAACTCCCAAACGGACCCTTATTATCATTTATTTATGACATTCCATACTAGTCTCTCATTACCAAAAACGAGTTATATGCTCTCTCTCCTCCTAGATTATAGATGATTCTGAGGAGCCACCATGTATTATGTTGATTGTTGAACACCACCAAGTCAGATTGGTTACCTGTCTTGCTGCAAAGAGTCTTTGTGGCCGATTTTTTTTTTTTTTTTCATCATTAGCCTATTTCATAAATAGCGCACTTCATTGAATTGAAGAATTTTCTATGTAGATCTGGTTTCTCATATCGCAAACCAATCTTGGCCAACTCCATTCCTAGTTCCTACAGTTTTTTTGACCTTGTAATCCTTGCTTTTTGAAATAATAATTATGATACGCTAAGTGAAAGAGATGATTACATTATCACGTAGTATTTTAGAAAGACCCAGCCATGAGTGGTTTTCCAATTATTTTCACCCTTAGGCCTATTATTTTGGCAGATCTCAAACGAAATTGGTCATGAATATTTTAGAAAAACTTAACCACAACAATTGTTCTCTAAAATAATTGTGATTTTGGCCATGAGTGATTTTTAAAAAAATGTTGTTATAGCACTAATTCCAGTACCATGAAACAATGGTGTTAGAAATCAATGGTTGAGGGCCTTGAGGCTTAAAGTGCGTAGAACCAAAAAGACGTGTGACAGAGAAAGGAGAAAACGATGACGGTGGAGATGGGAGAGTTCAATGCTGTTTTTTTTTTAGGAAGAGTTAATGCCAACCACTAATTTTTAGAGAATAATTATGACATAGCAAGAATGTTTTCTAACCTTTAGATCTAAGAAAAATATATGGTCTTTAAAAAAGTGTAACTTTTGTGAAGTTACACAAAGTGTAACTTGAACTTCTCTCTCTCTCTCTCTCTCTCTCTATATATATATATATATATATATAGTTGGGTTCAAGTTACACTTAGTTTAACTCTAAGTAATGTTACACCATCCAATAATTTGTTATTGAATTAATATTTTGAAAATCTAACCGTTGAATTATATGTTCTATATGTTCTTAACATGCATGCCAATTTTCATATCAATTGGATGCTATTTATCATTTGATCTATAAACTAATATTTTATGCATTATTTTAAACTACAAAAATATGAATTTTAACAATTGCTTGATGACATGGATATTAATTTTTGATCACCTTGAAATTTTGCAAGTATAAAGAATATACAAAGATAATGTAATCTAACGGTGGATTTGTCAATATTTGCATCCAATTAAAAAATATTAAATGGTGTAACATTATTTAAAGTTACATTAGGTATAACTTGAAATCAACCCATATATATATATATTTATATATATGACCCATCGTAGGTTGACACCTTAGTTCAAAAATGGCCATGATATTTTTGCATATAAGAAATGAAAAACAATACCAATTACATTAAAGAAACAAACTCTTACCATATTATTCAAGACTTGGAGAGTGCATAATATGATTTTTTTTTTTTTAAAATCCAAAAAAGAAGCACTTGACTAGGGACTGTGGTTGTTTTAGGAATTAATTCCACGGGGGATAAATATAATTTTTGCCAATTTCATTATTGTAGAGAAACTCTTACAAAAATATTAAAGACTTTGAGAGTGCATAATAAGAATTTTCCCTTTTTTCCAAAAAGAAGCACTTGATTAGAGATAATGATTGTTTTGGGAATTAATTCCACGGATAACAATGATCATATTTGCCACTTTGATTATTGTAAAGACAAGGTCCGGCCTGTTTTACACTCCACCAGCAATTGGATACGCATTGTTGCAAGTCTCTTTTATAGATGTAGACATCAAAATAGTGTGATGCGCCTTTCCAATCCATACTACAATAAAATTGTGTAGTAGGAAACAAAAATCTAGGTTCGAAATGAAATTCAAAAGTGCCACCTATAGGGAGTGCATGGATTCCAAGATCGTCATTCTTGGATTTACAATGGATGGTCAAGACCAAACCATTTTCCAAATTGTTAGTGATTTTCAGATCTACTGCTTCGCACATAGTTATGAGCAAGAGAAGTAGCAGGGATGCTAATCTAATGAATGGACTCATTATGTTTGATTGAGATTAATTTGCTATTGTTGGGAGATAACTAAGGATTTACATGGGTCTTATTTTTGTAGATTCCTATTATATAGTATTACTTTCACTTATTGACATTTAGCAACTTGAGAAATTAAATAAAATGAAATCTGAAGAAATTAAACAAAAATGGGAAAAAATAGAGATTCTTTGGAATATTCTGATTTTGTTCCATTGATTTGTGTGAAAAATTGAAGATAGATACCTTATTTGTGTTTGTCAAATCTAAGTAAAATTTTTTTTTATAAAAATACACACAATGATGAATATTGTTATTATCTCATAATGGCCAATTACAAGGTGACATGTGCTACTTGGTAGGTCGTACTATTCAAAGTAACAAAATTTTGTCAAGTGCAACTAAAATAAAAATTATAAAGAATTTCCAAAAACCAATCACATGTCGATATTTTAATTAAAATGACGTAAGCAGTTTAATTATATATTGTCCTAGGTTACTTAAAACATAATTTGAAGATAGATACCTTATTTTTGTTTGGTTCACAGTAAGTTAAAGAAAAAAAAAATATAAAAAGAACTTGTTTTTGTGATGTGTGTTTTGTGGCAATTATTTAAAATCTTAGAAAATATTAATAAATTCCTCCAAAGTCGGTATTTTATTTGTGGAAAAATGTCCTAAAAGAAAAAAGTAAATTCTTTTGGGGTGATTAATATGATTTGAACTTATAAAAAAATTGTCAAATTACACTATTGGCCCCTAAATTTATCAAATGGACACTTTTAGTCCCTAAAGTTTTGAATGAGAATTATTGATCCTTAAAGTTTTAAAAAATGAGTCTAATTAATCATTCTTACTTGTCATTAGTTGCATGCCATTAGTTTCCTTACCTATATGGTTAATGGAGCAATGGCGTGGTATGTTTTTTTATTAAAAAATTACACATCATAAAACACATGACCTTCTTCCCCAAATCAAAGCCATACCAAATTGAGCCCTAACTCACCCCACACCTCTAGCATGGCTCCTCCCCATGTGGACCAAACAAATCCCTAATATCTCCATCATTCACTGGAGGTTATCGTTTTGTTTGGTTACTGAGAAAATTTCTGAAAAGACAAACATTTTAGACTTTTATTTATTTTATGTTAATTGAGAACAAGAGGAAGTAGATACCTCCAGTTGCATCAAGTTGAAAGCTAATCGGCTTGAGGTGTATTAAGTTTCTAGTTTATTCTCTTTTTCTTTGGTTTTCAATTGAAAGTTCGTATTTTTTTTAAATAATTTTTATTTTTATTTTTATGGTCAGTAATTTGATTTACATTGAGTTAGAGGTAATTTTGCATTTAGTTTCTCATAAGTGGTTGGAAATAAAAATAAAGCCTAAAAATTTTACAATACTTGCCAAATTTTCTTATATAACTGGCAATGCTACACAGTCATGTTGAAACTTTATTTCACCTTTGATTTATGCAATGATGGGTAGCTTTGGGTGTGGGGACTATTGATGTTACTATTGGATCTTATCAGACTTGTCATGTGTTTTTTTGTTGTTGTCAATAATTATATGTAATTTTTTAATATTAAAAATATTGTTGCATCATTTGAAAATGTTACATTATTGCTTTGTTAGCCACATAAGCAAAGGTACTAATGATTGTAGACACTTTATTTGGCTCCCACTTATACTCGGGATCCTAGCCCTAATGTGGACGAACCAAGCTGTTACCAAAATGATCAGCACCATGTGTAAGGTGTAATCTCAAAATCCTAGTTTACGGCCCATAAAGAATCAAAGTTTTGCCCAAAGTCCCACTTCTAGCCCAACCAACCAAAATTGTCTTGGTTGGCGAACGCTAGGTATAGGTGGCATACGCACTAGATTCCTTGCATACTCCAGCTTTGACAGAAAGCCACATTTTACACCATTTTCATTTTGGTGAGACGATTCGGTAACCAACTTGATAAATTGGCTGGCCAAACGTCCCATTGAAGTCCTAGTACCTATAAACCTCTATATATAACCCCCCATTTCCACCATCCAAAAGGTCAGAATTTTTTCATAGCGAAGCTCTGTCGAATTCACATAAAAAATACTTTCTTTTAGTTTTAATAGTGTAAGGACAATTTGTTGAGGATCAAGTTGAGTTTTTTTATTTTTTTTATTTTTACTCTAGTTGTTGGAAAACTAATTTCCTTCTCAACATTTCTCAATTGCACTCTCCATTTGGTGATCCTAATTATTCCATCAAAATTGTTGTCCCATTTTTCCTCCCAAAACAATTCCAATCAATTCTCTTCCAAGTCATTTCTCACACGCAAAGTTGTGGTTGTTGGTGTCAACAGAGGGGTCGGTAATCTAAATCTCTTTAAGGTGACAAGGGAGTGAGGTATGAATTTTTATCGTAGTCCATACTCTCCTCCTTGATTTATAGTCTCTTTTAATGTTGTTTTATGTTTTATGCTTTCAAACATGATGCATGATTTGTGGCATGTTGTTTGATTTTTATTTGATTTGATTTTTTTTATATTTATTTTCCACAAAATAAAATGGAACTAAAAATCTGTGCAAATGTGTGTACGCATAAAATGATCAGTGTATACATCTTCATTCTGACATACGCCACTTTTGGACAAATTAGGGTTCTTGTTTTGGTCATTTTCCTAGAAAATCAGTTGAAGCCATAGTCCATACGTAGATAGAATGATGCGAACGCGTCCATTTTGTGGCGTATGAATTTTTGGCCAAGACCCATATTTTGATTAATTAATTAATTTCTTTCATTTGATTTTGTACAATCTTTTCTTTCCTTAATCATTTCATTTTCGTATAGTTATTTTATTTACCTTGCTTGTTTGTTTATTTGCTTTGTTGTGATTTACTTAATAAAATCTAGGGTTAATTATAACTTACTTACTAGTTGTGGATAGACCCGATTTAGTTAAGCTTGATTTAATAGTGCCTACATGTGGTTTGAATGTTGTTACTTTACTCACCTGGGGTAACCTCTGTTAGACTTCCATAATCCATCTCATCACTATCACCTTAAAAAAAAAAAATAAAAAAATAAAAAAATAATTCAAGATCTAAAAGTGTCACTTTAAAAAAGTTTTATACTTGGCTCAAGGACACAATTTTTTCTATTTTTATAAGAACAGTAAAATATTCCATTCAAATTATGAAAATAAAACCCATCCTATCCTAGTACCCTTCCATTTCTTTAGCTTGTCTTGAGCCTCCTGACTGCTAGTTCTACAAATGGTACAGGGATTGTTGTGAAAGAGTTGAAGGTGGGAAATTATAAGAACCAAAATTTAGCCTTAGTTGTGGCAGCCCCAATAAAGCTAAGCAAGGCCAGTGGCAATAATTAATATCTCTATAAGTTTAGCAAGTGGGTATTGAAGTACGGGTTCACAGGGAATTTTGGCTTCTGTAGGCAAGGATCAGATATTGTTGATAGTTAGAGAAGAGTTGGTAACTATGAATTCTGACCCGAGGAGCCTAAAGCTTTTGTTGAGTAAGTTTCTTGATCTTGCACCAAAGCGAATTATTTCTGCCTATACCAGGGCTGGTGAAGACAAGAATATCTCAAGCAATTCACTATCTGCCACTAGTGTCCCAATGAAAACCTTATCTACATCTAGCTTTTCTCAGCTATTTGTGTAGAAATCTTTGACAAGAAAGGGATTTATCTGCGGAACCCCAGAGGCTTGCAGTGAATTTGGTGGTGTAATTAAGGACCAGAATTATGAAAAACTAGGCTACGTAACTAAGGTAGCTTTTATGTGTACATCACTTACCCTACATTTGTGGTTGCTTGGATTTTGTGTGCAAACTCAATCTTTCTAATCAACAAGTAAACCATATGTATTTTTAACATCATAATAATTTATCACTCACCTTTCAGAAAAAAGTGAATTTAATTATTTAAACATTATTTGAATGACCTCGAATGAGAATTTCAAACTTTTAAAATTATTTTTAAAAAAAAAAGAAAAAAAACTGAAAACCACAAGTTATATTTATTAACTTATTATTTGTAATAAAGCAAAAAGTATGACCACAGATTTTATTTTTTGGGTTTAATTCCAATTCTACTGACATAAGCGCATGCTACCTCATAATTCTTGGAAACAAAAATTAAATTAAAATTTCACAGAATTATTTTTAATTTTTAGGAGAGAACTTTCACAAAAGTTGTGACCGGACGAGCACTAGAAATTCCTATAACATCACAAGAAATTCCTATTTGGCACCACCAAAAGAGTTTTTGAGCATTATTTATTTCCCTATAACATGAAATATTTCGTAGCATATAAAGTATTTAGGGATTTTGATAATTGATAGTCGTAATATATATGAGTCGGGTGGACACGAGCTATATACATCCTCCACATGTTGTTAGATAAATAGTGTCTGGTTGAGTTGTTTTTTTTTTTTAATAAATATTTTATCTTGATTATTTTGTTTACAACAATAAGTTGTATAAAAATCTAATTAAGCTAAAAAAATAAGGGCTCTAAAAATCTGTACATACATACTTTGATCATGAAGGATTTTGATCAAGGATAACGATGCTTATATCATTTGTTCCCACGCAAAAACACAACCTTCTTCTCTCATGTGATCACTTGTGTGTCTCACAAAATTATATTAATTTGTTAATACAATGACAAAAATACTATATATGATTTATTCATGATATAAAAAATTGGGAAAGCTTAAGTTTTTTTTTTTTTTTTTGCCCCTTAATACATGGAAATTGGAAAAAGGAAATTGTGGAACATATAGGTAATGTTTGTAAACTTTGTACAATCCCTGTAAAAGCAAATATGCCGAACTATACATGCACTTTTTTTTTCCCTTATCAATTTTTCTTTTTGCAAGTGAGGTGAGGGAGATCTACATCCAAGTTTCTTCAGCCCAATCTCTTGAACAAAATAGATTTCCTTTTCTTCTCCACCCTTCTTAGTGGCTTTAAAGTGAGACTTCACAGTTTACACAGCACAACCCAAGCCTCTAGCTTCTGACCCTTTCATGATTCTCATCCTCTTGCATGAAGAGATGAACATACTGTATTGAAAGAAAAATAACTATCAGATTTTGTTTCTTTTTGGTTTTCTTGGAAAAAAAAAAATTGTAAATTGCGAGAGAGATATATAGAGAGAACTTACTCCCATGGAACATCTCCAACCAACATCCAATCCCCATCTTTGTCCTCATAAGTTGGCACAAATTCTGATCCATTGTAGCCTTCTCTCTCAGAATATTTACCTAAACAAAGTACAAACAAATTGAAGATTAAAATCTCATTTTTTTCTATATCTAAAATATAATATTGTTTACCACTACCACTATTATATATTAATTAAAGAATAAGATGCTTACCAACACTGAACTTGAACATGTCTTCCAAGGCTTTGAGGAGTTCTGGGTATCCTTTATATACCTTCAAATCAATCTTTCTCAGATAAGGAGCTCCATCCATGCTAACTTTCACGTACATGCCAGTGGTTTCAGCCTCCATTTTCTTTGCTTGGAAACAGTTTTTCCTGTAAGATCTCACTGGTGGCCACCCCACTACTTGTGCCCTATAGTAACACATAGCCATCGACCATGTTAGCCCATAAATCACAACAAAGCATACCCAGAAATACAATAACTATTACAATCATTAAAAACAAGCTTATATTCTGCATGTAATTCATTGATTTGATATCCAACATAAGGGTTTTAACATAAAAATTGAAGAAAGTTGCTTACTTGGCAGGTGGAGCAACTTCTTGGTCACATTTTTTGACATGTGAGACATTAGAATTGTCCTCAGATCCACACCCCTCACTCATGTCGGGCAAAACTCTCTTGTTGCTCTTGATGGCACTTGGTGTTTGCTTTTCTGACTCCTTGGTGCCTGGTAGGCCTAATCTAAGCTCTGTGGCCTCAAGGTTAAGGTCTTTCTCAAACTTTATACTTTTCTCCATTTCTGAACGATCTTGGATGAACTCAAACCCTTTTGTCTCCCACTTCTTAAGCTAACCACGTAGGTTTTGCCTAGAAACCAAATATTTCAACCAAATTTTGTACCCAAAAATTGATTGATACTTCTTCAAAAGTTGTCTATCAGACTTAAGAGAGAGCACAACCGGAAACTAGACAATGAATTTCTCTATATTCCGATGAGTTTGCACAATTGCTAGCTAGGAAAGGTAGAGAAATGTGTATTTTAGGCGTAATGGTACTCAAAGGTATTATATAGAATTGTAGACGGAAAGAAAGTAATAAAGGCAATAGATACTGTCTAGGGGAAGAAAAATAAGACTACCATCTCCACCATAAGCGCGTGCACGACACATTATGCACTTTTAAATAAAGTAGATTATAAGAAATACTTATATTATATATGACTTTGATTGAATTTTTCTATTTATATTAAAAAAATTCGGATATTAATATTTTAATATATAATCAAATGAGGTTATTTTTGTTTACATTTTAAATAATGTTTAAAAAAAAAATTCTACAATTGACATTTTGGTGTAGTAAATTATACTTTTTATTTTCTGATGTATTTGTCGAACAAATGATAAAATCTTTGACAAAAAATAACGATGATATAGAATTATTTTAAACAATTGAAAACCACCTTCCCAAAATAGCTTGATAAGAGACCATTTGAAAATAGTTTGTTTTGTTTTATTTCTTTTATTTTTTTTTATTTTTTATTTTTTGTCTTTTCTGAAATTTTATTCATCACCAAAACTTTTTATTAGGGAGTGTAAATTAATTCCCTTTTGGCTAGAAAGTAGATACACGCACCACAAAAGAGAGTGGAAAGGACAATATAGGGCATAGTATCGGAATGCATGAACTTAGACATGGCAGCTATGGTGTTTGTCACATGAACAACACAATTGAGGCATTTGTCCTTACATTTTGGGGACAAGGTTGGGACAAAGACTTAGCCGCCCAAATTGAATACTGCGATTCCCAATAGATCAAACGGTCCAGATGAAGGTATTGATTCCCTGAAAATAGATCAAGACCCTTGGATCAAGAGTAGGTAGGGTACATCCCATGTGACTAAGACCCACATGGGGTGTCGTTGATGGGCAAGGCATGGTGTTGGTTAGGGCTTTAATTTGATCAAAGATTGGGGCAGCTATGTCATATGGGCAAGGTCAAGTCTAGGGGTGTCTATGTAAACCGGCAACTCGCCCATTCCATCCGATCTGCCAGCGTCTGACCCGCTACCACTCAATCCGACAACTCTAGCGGTCAGACGTAGGTTCCGACCTCACTAACCCGACCTCAGCGGGTCAGTTGTCGTTTTTTAATTTCAAAACTTGTGAAACTTGACCTGAACCGAAATCCATTAAAAAACTAGCCATTTTTCCAAATTTCGGCCACTTTTTTCTAGATTCCGGCCACTTTTTCATTTAAATCCTTCGATTTTTGGCATGATAAACACCGGATATGGTCGAACCAGTGATTTCTCATCACCATTTGCCAGAAATCTCACCAGATCTGACGAGATTTCACCGGATCTTGGATGGATCTGGCAAGATCTTGCCGGATCTGGCGAGATATTGTCACGTTTCGAAGCATTCCGGTGATAATCGTGTTCACTTGAAATCGACCACCACTCGTCGGCAACTTGAACCAACGAATCCGTTACTATTACGGGTTGGTTGTGGGTTGAAAAACCACCCACCCGATCTTGTATGGGTCGGTTGCGGGTTGGGCAAAAACCCGACCTGCCTGACCCATGGACAACCCTAGTTAAGTCTCATGAGCCATTGCCTTATATCATGGGGGGGGGGGGGTGTTTCCTCTCGAGCAATTGACTTCTTCTCATTATTCAGCAAAAAAAGATAAAGAAAAAAAAATTGACTTCTTCTCATTTATTTGGTAGTCTTAACTTCTGTTTGGATCTTGAAAAGAAAAAGGAAGATGATTAATATGTCAAAAAAAAATAAAATCATAACACTTAATGTAACATGTTGTATTTGGTTTACATTAATAAAGCAAGGTTAGTAATACTATAAAAAACTCGGGCTATAGCCGCATTTTAAGAACATGGCTATAGCTCCTAAAAACGTGGTTATAGGTCAATTTGGTCTATAGCCGCATTTTCTAGTCTCATTTTTAGACGTGGCCTAAAACTTGATGTTACATTAAAACTCATTACCTTAGCAAGTTATGAAAATAGCGAATATATATATATATATATATATATATATATCTCAAGCTTTGCTTAGTTAGTTAACTTAGATGGAAAGTATGAATATACTTATATAGCTAAGGCTGTGTTTATTTTGACGTAAAATATTTTTTGACTTCATGGAAAATAATTTTAGTATTTTGTTGTGTTTATGAAAATATTTTGGAAGAAAAAATTCAAACATTTCTCTCATATGAAAAATAAACTAAACATAAATTTTTTGTTCATAAAGAACACAAAATTTGCCATACATGCATTTATCATTGTTCAATTTCACAAAACCTAATGTAATGAACAAAAAATCCATTATATCAAAATATAATCTCACAATAATCCAACCAACGTTGGATTAAATCAACCACAAAAAGAAAAAAAAAATGCTCTAACAAAATTGTCATGCCAAAAATTCGCAGCCAATTTGAAAATTTTATAGCATCAATTCCAAATATAAAAAATGCAAAAATTAATTTTAAAAAATAAATGGAGAGGGTGGGAGAAGCAAATTGATAGAGAAGAAGGCGAAGAAGATGGACTTGTCACCACGATGACTACTATTAAAAATTGCCACACTAATGTGAATGCTCTAAGAATCCTGACCCTAAAAATGTGGCGTATGCAAAGGTTGACCTCATTCCTTAGTTAAGTACTTACATTTTACTTAAAAACACAAAACAAACTATCTAATAGGTCTATAATGATTTTGGTTTGGTAAACAATAAAGAGTTAGGAAAGAGAGAATGAGCACATAAAATAATATTAATAAACAAATCCTATTGGAACTTAAAAGTGAATTAAATTTATCTTTCAGCCTATGAAGTGTCTCTATAGAAAAATTTAAGTTTTATGCTGGACAGACCCACATGTACTTTTAAGAGGTGATGCTAGTCCTTCAAAGTTCAAACAAATGTTTCTTTTCATATTATATATATGTTAACTTTAATATTGTGAATAGCCCTATATTAGTCAACTTGATTGTCATTGTCAAATGTTTTGATTATACTCAATGTCTGTTACAAAAAAATTTATAATTGAGTAATGAACAATGAAAAAATATTGGTTTTTTCTTCCTCTCAAATGCTGACTACAACCGTATAACCTGTAAGATTTCGTATCATCTAAGAATTAGTTCCCTAGAAGGCTATATTTGAGGAAGTAAGTTTATACTCTACTTGAGGGTTTAACAACAATTTTTTATTTTTTATTTTTTTTATATGAATAAGAGATTTGATTCTCACTGAAAACAATACAACTCAAAAACAACAAGCTTTTTGCCTTGTACTGATTTTCTGTTTTTAAGGTTTTTTCAATTTTCACCATTTTTTTTTTTAATCACGTTAGGATATTTTCAATCATTTTGAGTGGAAGTTAATTTTTAAATGTACATAACGACTATTCACAAACCATATGCTGATATATATGCATTAATGCAGCAATCTAAAGGAATCAAATCTGAACTTGGCAATTCCTAAGTCATCGTCTTAGCCAATTGTTCAGTAAAAAATGGGTACGTAAACTAAGAAAGATGGTTCTAATATTGCTATGAGAGTATATATATACTAGCATTTACAACCATTTAATTTGCTTAACTGATAAGGCGCTTGTAATGAGACTTGTGTTTTCGCTACACAGCAGTGGAGATAGAAGTTCAAATAAGCTGGATATAATTGTTTCAAGAAGGGCACAATAAGTTGGTGCTGCAGACTAGACTGCATGTTGTGCTATTAATAGGCCCTAAGAAGCAGTAGACTTTTTCATTGCTATTGGAATTTAGAAGCTTTGTTTCCCTGTTCTTGCACAGCTATGGTTTGATTTATTTTCTACAGTAATAACATTGCTCCTATGGGTATGAAATGAAATGGTATATTTGGTTTGGGCTAAAATAGTTTGACAGTGGGTTTTTGACGATGCCTTATATACTCATCTATCCCTTGCTCACTAACAAAAAAGAAAAAAAAGAAAAGTAATTCATCTATTTAAAGGCCGTATTGATAGTGACTGATAACCACTGTTGCTCCCATTATATTTCACAGACAGCTTTATGAAAATCTTTAACAAAATGTGAAAAAGAAATGGAGGCAACTTCACTTGACTAGCGTTCTAAACCGTTGAAAATAACAAATGATACTTAAACCGATGTCTTAATCCTAGTGTAAAACGTTTCTCTCTCTCTCTCTCTCACACACACACACACACAAAATCCTAGTGTAAAACTGTGAAGTACATGAACAGTGATTCAAAAGAATCCCAAGTCATACATATTAGTTCATAGCCACTTGAAAGCAATCAATTATTATACAAGAACAAAAGCTCTGCCACCCTACTGTTTTAGGCCAAGCTTGCTGTATGCTATTTAGGCACTTTAATTAGCACCGACACAGCGACACCTCCACAAATAATGGTCCTATTATACAGTACCAATACAGCAAATTTCATGTGATTTAAGGCCCTAGAAAACCAAACCCTCATCTTAAGAAGAGCCACACGCACAAATAGGGTCCATTACCCTCGGTGATTTAGGACACAACATTATGAGCTTTATCTAGTGCCTTGGCTAGGGTCACTCCTCCAACCATATTTAGCCAATTAGAAACCTGCCCCTTCACAGTGTGGGCCCTCTCACTCGATGTCGAGACCAGATGGGTCCCCTGAAAGCTATCTCCAGTTAATCATCCACTTGTTTCCATCCTCCATCAATAAGTTTAAAGATATATACAATAATTTTTTTTCCTTCGTTTGTTAAGGTGGTAAACTATAATTAGTGTAATATGAAAATAATATCAATTGAGGTTTTAGTCAAAGTGATGTTGCATTAATTACAATTTACTATCTCAACAAATTATAATATTTTTGAACATTTTATTTTCAAGAATATTTCTTTTTTCTGTTTTCCATTTGATACTCTTGAGTTTTTATATTATTTTATTTTTAATTTTGGCGTACTATAAAAGCATGCTATTTAAATTAATCCATATATAGCTAGACAATTAGTTCATTATTTATCCTAAGTGAAACAAAAATCTAGTAATGTCATATACAAACAAAGATGAAAATTTGAACATGGGGTTGTCTTTTATTGTTCAAGAAAGAATTGGATAGCAGTTTTGTACTTTTGTTAGTGTTTAACCTGGTCAGTTACTATGGGAATTAAAGTAATATTTTTGAGATGGAATTAAAACTTGTCCTTGTCTACTGCAATTTCTTTCTCTGGTGAACTCACTTAAAAGAAAAGGATTTAAAAAGAAAAGGATCATCATGTATATTATCAAGGCTAGTAAATCAATCATAACAACATTATTCATATCTGGAGGAACAGAGTCACAGACTCCATTCAAACCATAGGTGAGAAAAAACGCCTTGTTCTCTGGGCTAAATTATATGCAACCGTATTATCTTGCCTAACAGTATCAAAAAAAGAAAAGCTCTATAAAAAAACTAGCAAAAGATAGTATATCTTTAATGAGGTGACCAACGGAAGAATGAAACATATCTCTATGTCTAAGAGAATTCATAACAATCTCCAAGTCTCCTTCAAAAGAGAATTGATGGAAACTAGTTTCACAAATTAACTAAATAGCTCTCATATCAGTTTTTGAATAGAAAGAATTAATATATTAGTTTTTGGTTCCCTATAGGATATTGTGTCATTGTCTGGGTTTGACACTTTCATATCATATAATTCATATAAAGAAAATTTAAGGGCATAATTATTTTTGTGATTGTAACATAATTATTGGTAAGTCACATTGTGATTGGAGTAATATCGCTTTTAAAAAAATTCATTACTAATACCACTTATATATATATGTATATATAAATAATTTTGGTTAAAGTTACACTTAATATAACTTTAAGCAATATTATATTATTTAATATTTTTTAATTGGACGTGAATTTTGAAAAATCCACCACTAGATTACTTTAGGGTCACAATTCCTTGGCTCAAGCCCAAATAGTACTAGATCCTGGCCCAATAAACTCTAGTTAATAAATTTGTAGAGAATGGATTGAAGAACTGGGTTTCGGTAAGTTTAATAACGGTTATTATGGTGTTTAATAGTGTTTTTCAAGAAAATAATGGACATGATAATCAATAAAGCTCTGATCCGAGGAGATTTTGCTCTTTTAGTTACTTAATCCCTCTCAAATAACGCCCATCTCTCTCTTGTTCTGATTGCTCTCCCTTTTCTTATGGAAGATATTTCCTATTATATAGTTCCCTTGAACTATCTTCCCCCTACACTTGTTCATCATCTAAGCCATCACTTGAGTATTTGTCCCATCAAACTTCTTCTTCAACCTTTTTTACGTTGTGATCTTCTAGGAAATACTGTTCAGAGATCTACTCCACATAAATGCGGCCATAAAAGTAGGTACAATGCATTTAATGTGGTGGTAGCAGCTTTTCTCTAAATATTTTGGAGTCTTCCTTCTTTCTTGTATGTTCGTGAGACGTCTCTGCCTGGTGGGAATTTTGCGGAGAATTATTATAGTAGTCCGAATAAACAATTGAACTGCGTTCAATAGATCCGAGAAGGAATATATCCTCGGAAAGCTTCCCGGTTATTTCCCACACCCAAAATCTTAGTTGGTAAATATTAGTAGTTTTTAACTTCTCATTCATCATTCCTCGGAAATTCAAGTTCTCGGATAAGACCTAGGATCCAATACTTATCAACTTGGACTCTCGCAAGCCCAAGGTCCAGTACACATGAATTTTGGACTTTCGCCCCTACAATTACATTATCTTCATATATTCTAATTACTTGCAAAATTTCAAGATGATCAAAGATCAATAGCTTATATTATCGATTAATTATTTAAATTCAACTTTTTTGTAATTTAAAATAATGCATAAAAAATAAGTTTATGTATCGAATGATAAATAACATCTGATTGGTATAAAAATTAGCATGCATGTTAAGAATATATAGAACATATAATTTAGCAGTGAAATTTTTAAAATATAAATTCAATAATAAGTTATTGGGTGATGTAACTTGGAACAACCTCTCTCTCTCTCTCTCTCTCTCTCTCTCTCTCTATATATATATATATATATAAACTTATAGTTATTGATTCATATAATTCTTATCACACTGACTTTGAAAGAATCTTATATACACTTTTGAAATTCGGCCCGAGCAAAAATGAGTAGTAGACTCAGAGAGAAATGGGAGCCCTAAGATGCAAACCTTCGTTGAGATAGAATTCATCCTAGTACTGAGTTGTTACCCCGTCCAATGAAGGGAATGAACAATGAATATGCAACTAGCTTGTTTAATCTCATTGTAGTCATGGTTGATAGTTATCTCATCAACATAATTTTTATTATAAAAAACAAAAGATAATCGCTTTATCATTAATTGTTTGACAAGGTCGGAGGGAGACAACAGACAGCACACTCGTGACCTCAATACAATCGCTTTTTAGCCTTCGATAGGTTAGACGTGTGAGTTTGATAATAGACTCATATATTAAGTGGTCAAGGAGGGTGATATAGATGGTTTTCCAATTTCCATGAGTTACGTATCACTAGAATGAGTGAAAATCATGTCATCAATGCCTAGTAATTTAGTAAATTATATCAATCTCTTTTGAGATTTTAGAAAAAAACACATACTCCCAAAATTTTATTGAGAAGAAATTATCCCTAAAAAATAAATTAAATCTAACAGATTATAATCTTGATCTCCTTGCACTCGTAATAATTCTAACAGAATGTTCAGTTTTTCTTTTGAAAAACTCATACATTTATTAACTTGTGTCAATCATAGTTTTTATTTTCATGTTGTTGTGATAATTTGATAATTACAATGGAGAAGGAAGGAATTGAATTCTTGATGTTATGGACATACTAGAAAATGCCAACCACTTGAGTTATATAACTCTTGGCAACCATAGTTAAATGTAACCAACTATACCAACCTATTCTTATCTTTATAGTCTTCTTCACCCCTAACCAACCAAAACCAATTGCTTTCTTCTTCTTCTTCTTCTTCTTCATTATAATTTATTATTAATCATATTTAGTTTTGGTAATTTGTTCAAATTCGAAACCCATAAGAGACAATCTCAAGTAAAACCCCAAGGGTAACATTGGAAACTTTGTTGTCTTTTAAGGGCAAAGGGTATTTTTGTAGTTGGTGCAAAAAAAGCTAGCTCAAAACAATAATTTAAAGTTTTAAGCCAAAGGTAAAATAAGAAGGTTCTATTTAACAAAATAAAGTTAGCTCATAAAACTTGAAAATTTTTTTTTTTGACTTCAAACAGGTTTGAAATTATTTTTTTCCAACTTACTATGTGATGATTGAAGAAATTATTTACGTGTAATTTTAGTCACATGACTATGTTAGTGAGTAATGTGATTTATTTAAATAATACACATAAATAATTTTATAACTCGCCACGTAATGAGTTGAGTAAGATAGTTTCAAACATGCTAACTTTTGTTCAAAATTCAAACAACTATAAATGGTGTAAACGTCAACAAGGTATTAACCCCCAGGTGGCCTTTGGCAAACATGTGGAAAAGTTATTGTTGATGAAAATTTCAGCATTGCAGTTGAAGCTACAACATCAATGATAGCTACTTTGAAGCCGATATTCTACCTCTTTTACTCGACTTTCAATGGTATCTCTTTCATCTCATTTGCTTTTGCCTGCCTTTTACTTATTTATGGGTTCTCACTACAAGCAAAAAAAATGATTCTTGCAACCAAATTTTTTGTTGCATTAAAGTTAAAGTCGTTACACTAAGATCTTATTACTACAAAAACAGTCGTTGCACACTATTGCAATAAACTCCGTGGCACTAAGTTATTGCAATAAAAAGTATCAATGCATTAAAATCATTGAAACGAAAGATTTTTTTATATTTTTAAAAAAATGTTGTTGTAAAGAAACTAGTTATTGCAATGTGGCAATAAGTATGGATTACAATTGATTGAATGGTTTAGCAACTACAAATTTCTAGCAATAAAATATCACAATGACATTGTTCATTGCAATAGCAGCCTTTTAAGGGTAGACTATTTGTTTGATAGAAAAACAACTGTCGATATTATGTCAAAAATTTTGGTTTGGTGTCGCATAATGAAAAAAATAATAGAATTACAATGAAAATATCTTAAAAGGCCCCTCCCCATGACATGAATTTAAGGAATTTTATTTCATATATCTTCTATAATTAATTACCATACAAAAATTTATGAAACGTATAAACAAACAAGAATAAGAAAGATCATATTTTGATTTAAATTGAGAAAATTATATAAAACATATTCATTGTTCCCTGTGGTGATTAGATTAAAAGAATTCAAAGCACTTACAATCTAAAAAACTTTTCTCTTCTTTAGATAAATAGAAAAGATGAATGGATGAAATTTCAATGCACTTACATTTACATTCTTATGAATCTCATCTGCATTTAACAACATGCACGAGACTGTCAGACCCATAGATTTCGAAGATTTGTAAAGAAAGGACGAGTTGATATTTGATAAGCATTGCAGAACAGCTATTATTGTTGGTATATGGACTATGGAGCAGTTGCAAACAAAAAATATGCTGGGACAACTTCGAACTTTGACAGGAAACAGTACGGAGAAAAATAATACTTGTTTGAAAAGTTGAGGATGTGCTAGGCCGTAGTCTGACCAGTGAGAGAAATTTTAGAGGTACTATCAGCATCAGCTTATTAATGACACACACGTGTGGTGTCTGTGTCTCAGAGTTCCATAGATAAGGAAGGGTGTGAAAGTGAGAGTGAGAGTGAGAGAAAGAGACACAGAGAGAGAGAAGAGGTGGTAGCATCCAAAGAACTACACACGTTTGGGGGTCTTGAAAGTGGGCCTTAGGGGGCCCAACCCACACGAGGGATCTGAGTGTGGATTGGTTGGCATGGGTCTCTCTCTTGTTTGTCGTGGAGGGCGATGTCCTTGTCATTCTTGCTTTCTGTGTTTTGTCAGTTTTTAAGGAGAGACTGAATTCAAACAAATTAAGTACGAATAGCTTTGAAAATTTTGGTGTGCTTGTTGGCGATGCCATGATCATGGCATGGTCATCCAAATCCAATGGATCAAATAAAAATTTTAATTTCATCTTTATAGATGTGTCTAAGGATCATAGCTTCCATTTTTGAGTGGTCTAAAAGAAGTTATGTTAAGCAATCTTAGTTTCAATTTATTCTAGAAATTGAGTGATATCAATCAATTTTCATCATTTCCAAAACGTCTGAATCCTACCAAAAAAAAAAATCTTGTTTGGCTTGATTTTTGGGTGATATTTCCATCACTCAAAAATTTAAAAGTGAGTTATATGACTGAGTTATGTGATTAAACAATAATTTTGGAATTTTTGAGATAAAGTAAGATTTGGATTATAAGTAATAGGTTTTGAGTTTGAGTAATGAGTTTCGAGTATTGAGTTATGAAAATTGAGTTATGACCAAATCAAACGACCTTTGATTCTCTTATACTCAAACTTGCAATTTATCATTTTTTTGTGTGAAAAACACTTATCATTGCATTAAGACTCGATCTTTCATTTGTATTAATCCTGTTCTTATCAACAAAAAAATATTAGTGTATTAATTCTGTTTGTATTTTTGCTGAAATTTTTTTTTTTTTTTTTTTTTTTTTTTGCTGAAAGTATTAATTCTGTTTGTATTAATCCTGTTCTTATCAACAAAAAAAATATTAGTGTGGTCATTAGTATATGATTGATATGTACTGTTATTATCACCCAATTTAAGTTAGGTGGCATCTTAGGCTATATAACTTTGCATGATATGTTTTCCCAAAAAAAACTTTGCATAATATGGCAATTAGAATGGATTGGGATTCAAAGCACGTAACATAATGTGGCACCATATCACCGAAGTTAAGTTAAATCAATCAAAAGAACCAAAAAAAAAAAAAAAAATCACCAAACTCAAAATGTGAAAGGACCTATTGCCCTATCCTATCCACCTTGCACAATGGCATTAACCATTAAGAATGGATTGAGATCCAATTAATGCATACTGTTCCTCAACTTTGCCAAATTCCAGATTTTTCCCTCCAAAACCTCGTCACCATCTTTAAGTACATCTCATACTTTTTACTGTTAGGGATGCCCACCGTCTGTTTAAACATGCAACCCACCATTAGCACCCAATATATTACCTTCATCATCATGTCCCTAATCTTGTTCTTATCATTTTGGTCTATAGCTTCAATCAGTTCTAAGATTTGGAGGTTATTTCAATCACTAATATATATTAAAAAGTGAGGAAGGAAAATGGAAAAGAAAATGTGATTTTCCATAGTAAAAAGTGGTTTGTTTACGAATGGGAAAAACCTACACAGCAAAAACCCTATCGGGTAATTTTAAGGTCACTACTCCCGAGAATCCACTATTATCAAAACAAGCGATTTCAAGTAAAGGAATCTCAGTACCTTATACCAACATACAGTTGAACCCTTACCCTAATACCCAATTGGACTTATTCTGTAGTGACAATCTCTCATTTTCAATGCACGGCTCCCAGTACGTGACTAACCAATAGATACGCGGATCTCAGTACGCAACTTAATCACCAACTTGATAAGGATGTTGATTGCAAAGTTTTTCAGTTCATCACACGATGAAGATCACAAAGCTCCTTGGTTACAAAACCCTAAGGTGTACAAACACAGCAGCTTCTTCAAAAGAAAGATGAACTAGGGCAAATTCTATTTCCAGTCACAATTTGTATGAACACAACTTTGCTTCACACTTACGCAACCTTTAACGGCCCTTAAAATAATCCTTATATATGTTTAGGATTGTAAGAAAAGAAAGCCCAAACATATACACACAAATTTGATGCAAAACAGAATTGAAAATTTGTTTTTTCATAAACCTCGATATATAGGGTATCTATCGAGCTAGCTGTTGAGTTTCAGGTTTTAGCAGTTTTTTAAACCTCGATAGATGCTAGTTATCGAGTTTTAAAATCTAGCACTTCTTCACTTGTTTCTTGGATAGACTTGTATGGTTTTAACACTTGAACTTGAAACTTTGTTCCTTGAAATATTAAATACATCCGAGATCTACCCAATTACAAGTAAAGTGCATTTTGTCAAAGGATTAGCCAATTCTAAATTGACATATATTCCTAACATTAAATCACATGTCCTAACATCCTATGATCCAATTACCCTCGTGATTCGTGCAAAATTTAACATAGTTTGCTGGGGGAGGCCACCAAGCGACATATAGTGGTCCTGGCAGAGTTGGATTCATTTTTATTTTTATTTTTTCCACTTTTGACTAAACAAAAAGATCTCATTTGTTTGGTGAGCTATTCTGTGGATGCAATCCAAGGGGGCACAGCTTATAAGATTTTCAATATTAATTAATTATACAAATTTTCCATACTATTTGAAGGCTGTTAACTAAATGTATGGGGGTAGCTTCTATCTTCAAATCTTCTTCATATAGATTCAAACAGAATATTCAGATAATAACTCGGAATAAATGCTAAGTGATCCTATGACTCTAGATTTTTTAAG
Source organism: Quercus agrifolia (assembly GCA_029955455.1). Classification (NCBI taxonomy): domain Eukaryota; kingdom Viridiplantae; phylum Streptophyta; class Magnoliopsida; order Fagales; family Fagaceae; genus Quercus; species Quercus agrifolia. Next base: position 44,996,561 of record JARQAD010000005.1, on the reverse strand, counting down.
GTGGAGTATTTGGACTGAAAAAAAAAATTGTAAAAAAAAAATTTGAAATCAAATTTTGATTAGTTAGAAACTTTGAATAAGAGATTTTTTTTTTTGTTTTTGTTTTTTTTTTTTGAATGAATAAGTGATTAAGACGTGCAAGATGTTCTTTGAAACATATATAATACTCATTCTATGTGAAAGTAATACAATTTTATATATTATTAATAATATTTCTTTGCGAATATAAATTTTCTGTACAACCTTTTGTATTTCACTTTGTGAGAACCTTATTCATTGCTAGAATCTTTTAAAGTTGTAATGAATCATACATATCATGGAACTATATATATATATATATATATATATGACTCTATCCAATAAATTATTCAAGGTTTAAGATTAGCAACAATTATGCTAATGTCCTTTAGGTCAAAGGAAATTATTTGGTATTTCTAGCAGAGACATTTAGAGTTTAGATGCCCCGACCCACATATATTGTACATATAAAAAAAATATAAATTAACAACAATTAATCAATTTTAACAGTTTAATAAATATCTTTTCTTTTTTTTAAATCTAGCCAAAAGAATCTTCTATAGACATTATTCATGTATATTTTTAATTAATGACTAATCTAATGAGACATATAATGTGTTTAAAATTTTAATAAACACTACAAGAAGCGCTAGAAAGTGCTGGCATAGAAAGCGCTGGTATAGCTCAAATGGACCTATACCGGCGCTTTCAAGAGCTATAGCATTTTTGAAGCACTAGGTTAGGCCAGTATTTTTGTAGTGAAATTATATGATTCAATTTTTTTTAAAAAAAATAAATAAGACGAGTTTCCTAATTTAAATAAATATTGATGATCTTATAAATTAGGAAATGCTAACGAGTGCTCTTAGGATACTAGTTAATAATCCAGTTAAAGAAAGTTTTTATGAGAAAAAAAAAAACAATTAATATTTTAACAGCTTTTTTAATTTTCCATAAAAATAATGTCAAAAATTTCCTAAAATGAATTATTAACTAGTGCCCTAAGGGCATTCGTTAGCATATAAATTATCATGTAACAAGTTGAAAAACATTATATATATATATATATATATATATATATGAGATGGATTTAAGTTACAAGAGTTACATTTTTTTTAAATCGTTGAATTTAAGTAGATCCAACTGTTAAAAAAAGACTCTCATTATTACAAATATTTTTATTAGGATCTTATTAATTACCCTTATTTATTACATTTTAAATCTATCTCTAAACCCAAAAACATTTGACCTTTGAGTCTCTCTCAATCTCCTCCATCATTGCTCTTCCATCATTCTTCCACCTCTACAGGTTACTAGCAGGAGAAGAAAAAAAAAAAAAAAAACCAAGCTGAACACTAACAATAGAGGTTTGTGAGTGCTTTGTTTCTAGTTTTCTCGCCGAACAGTAACTTTAGCTAAACTACAGACTGCTTCTTTCCTTTCTTTGCCTATAGTTCTTAATTACTGGCAAGCTAATTCATAAAAACCAGATATCCATCTATAAGAAAAATTCTTGGGGATGTAACTAGGGAACGACCAACAAATGACAAGAACTTTCCTTTTTTTTTTGGATAATTGAATAGTTATATAAGTGGGGAAGGGTGGGATTGATTGAACACGGTTCTCCTCATGTTAATGCTTGCTTTTCCAAGAGCTGCTTTAACAATCAATAGTGATGTCCTTGTAAATTTAATGGTAAATTGACTGATTGGTGACGGGTCATTCTCAACACTGATGGCCACTTGTGCTTAAATTTGTAGCAAGAGGAAACAGAGAAAGGAGCTAAAGTTATCCTGGGTTTCATTAAAAACAAAAACAGAGAACTCACAAACCAGGAAAAAAAGAAAAAAAGAAACAGAGCACTCACAAACCTCTATTGTTAGTGTTCGGCTTTTTTTTTTTTTTTCTCTGCCGGCAACCTGTGGAGGTGGAGCAATGGTGGAGGAGACAGAGAGAGAAACGGAGAGAGAGAGAGAGAGAGAGTTAGACATCAAACATTTTTGGATTTAGAGATAGGTCTAGAATAAAATAAATGAGAGTAATTAATGAGATTCTAATAAGAATATTTATAATAATGAAGGTTTTTTTTTAACCGTTAGATCTATTTAAATTCAACAGTTTAAAAAATGTGTAATTTTAAAGAGTTATATTAGGTATAATTTGAATCTATCTCTATATATATATTTGGGTAAATTACAAATTACACCCCTAAAGTTTGGAGGTGTTTGGATTTTATATCTTGAAATTTCATAATTTGGATTTTACTCTATAAATTAGAATGACGTTTTGATTTTACACCCTTAAAGTTTAGGGGTGTTTGGTTTTACACTTTAAAGTTTTAAAATTTGGGAGTGTAAAATCTAAATACCTCTAAACTTTAGGAGGTACAATCCAAATTCTGAAATACTATGGTGTAAAATTCAAACACCTCCAAATTTTATGGGGTAATTCTAAATTCTAAAATTTGAGAGTATAAAATCTAAATAACCCCAAAATTTAGGGACATAATTTGCAATTTTTCCTATATATATATATATATATATGATAAGTAGAGATTATTTTAGATTCTAGAATAAGATTTTTATTTCGGGAAAAGTTTTATTTTTAACTGTGGTGTGGCGAACCATGAATATATATATATATATGCACGCGGCAACGGGATCTCCACCTAGAATTGGCTATGAACTTTTGAGGAATCAATGGTGGAGCCCAATGTTTGGAAAAGTCAACGTAAGAAACACATGTCCTACATTTTATTGGTCAAGCAGGTATTCTCTGGGGTCCACTACTCCACCAACGATGCATGTCACCCAGCTTCCTATCCAACATCCCATGATAGACACAACAAAAGAAATTAAATTTTAAAAAATAACTTCCCATGTGCTATGTATCAATTATCAAAACATTTGGTATAACTTTACACCAATGTTGTTGTTTAAAATTAAAAGGTTGTCTAAATATAATCTTTTTCTATCTTTTATCTCAAAATTAAAAGAGCAATCCTTCAACCAATGTTATTATATATATTCAACATTTTTTTTATTACATGTAAATTTTCACAAGTCATATTTGAATTATATTTTCTTTTAATACTCTCCATACTTGTAAATTTTCAATATGATCAAGGATATTTAACTACATCATCTATCAAGATTTTAAATTTATATATATATTTTTTGTAATTTATAATTATATAAAAGAAGTTTTTGTAATCGAATAAAATAACATCTGATTGATACGAAATTTGTGATAAATGTTAATAATATAAAGAAAATGGTAAAATGCAAAATTGACCCTCTAAGTTTTTTCAGATTTTATTTTAGTTCTCTAACTTTGCTTTTATTTATTTCAGTCTTCTAACTTTCAAGTTTATTCAATTAAGACTTTTCTATTAACTTTTGTTATATGTTGTAGTTAATTTTTCAATTTTATAAATTTTCTTCAATTTTTTTAAATTAAAAAAAATCAATTAATGATTGAAAAATATTTTCCAGATTTTTTTTTTTCAAAAACTTTTAACAAAAGTTAACGGAAAGGCCTTAATTGAATAAATCTGAAATTTAGAGGACTGAATTGAACGAAAGCAAAGTTAGAGGATTGAAATGAAATCTGAAGAAAGTTAGAGAGTTAGTTTTGCATTTTAGCTCAAAGAAAATGTAATTCAATAGCGAAATTTTCTAAATTTTATTTCAATAAAAATGTATGGTCAAGAACAATAGATATTGTTTCTATCTTTGCAAATACCTATGCACTTATAGTTCAGAGATTCTATTCATTCTAGAACATTGTATCCTGAGGGCATAAGTTAAGATTGTGATAATTCTTTAGGTTTTCAATACCATCATTGAGTAGACCTTGTAGGATTTTCGGGCCGCATTTGGATGTTCCAATTTTAAAACATGGTACACTTTTTCATTAAAATTTATATTTGAACTAATAATAAGTTTTTGGCTAAATTGCTAATTGCATCCTTTAAGTTTGATTGAAATTCATTTCAGTCATTTAACTTTACTTTCATTCAATTGAGTCCTCCATGTTTCAAATTTATTTAATTTAGGCATTTCATCCAATTCCGTTAAAATGTTGTTGTTAAGTATGCAATTAACTAATGAAAAAATAATTTGAAAAAAAAATTCAAGCATAAAAAATCAATAAAATATTTTTTTATTAAATTTATAATTTTTTCATTTGAGAAAAATAATTTTTTTAATGGAAAAATTTTAACAAAATTGGAAGGAATGCCTGAATTGAATAAATTTGTAGTTGAGAAGACTCAATTGAATAGAAGTAAAATTAGAAGACTGAAATGAATTTTAGTCAAACTTAGGGAGCGTAATTTGCATTTTAGCATAAGTTTTTCTAAGAAAATATAATTAGTTTAAACATATTAGAAGTGATTTCAAATGAGATCTAAATAGAATGGTTAGAAAGTAATTTTAGATAGATTTAAAATAGTTTTAAATAGGTTGGAAGTATTACACATTCAAAGTTTTACATAGTAGTACAATAAATTTGTAATTGAGCGGTCTTATATTTTTTATGTTTAGGTTCAAGAATCTATATGTCACACTTAACAAAAATGTTAAGTTCTGAAGATTTAGGAATAAATATTTAGAATCATATTTTATTTGTGTTGGCAAACTAAGAACAAAACATGTCTAGTCTATGTATTAGACAATGCTTAAAAGTATAGGTTTCAAGCTTCAAGTTTAGTTGACTGCAAAAAAAAGGGAGTCAATTTCAATCAAGCTCGACCGATCGAGAAATTAGACTCGACCGATCGAGAATTGCAGAAATCAAATTCTACAGAAGTTTTAAACAAGGCCCAAGCCTACGAAAACATTTAGGGTTTCATTCTAATTTGTCACATATAAAAGGGAAACCCTAGCTTCGTTTTTCAGACTTTTGGAAGACTTATGTGTTACTCTTTGTGAGATCTAAGAGGTTTTGTACCTTCTAACTACACAAGAATCTATTGGAGCAAGATCAACAATCAAGCGGTGGTAGAACCTAGTTGCTGCAACAAAATCATTATTGTTGGTGATCTGAAACCTTTGAGTGGGATCTCAAAGTCACAAGCAAGGGAGCTTGTGTTGCTAAAAATCCAAGAAGAGAAGGAGACTGTGGATTCGGAGCTTGCACGTGGTCATGTTAATAAGTTACTACGTGAGGTAGCAATAGATTTAGGGTTAAATCTTTTGTAAAAACTTCGATTATCTTATAGTGGATTTACTTTACCTTGAAGATAGCTAGGTCAAATCTTCCCTAGGTTTTTATCTTGAAATGATGTATTTCATCAGTTTCCCTAGGTCATCATATTATGGTGTTATTTACTTTTTTTGCTTTCATGCATGATATGATATATGCTTGTTTAACCTAGATCTGCACAATAAACCTAATAATTAACTTGGTTAATTAACTTGGTTTAACAATCTGGTTTAAGGGGTTTAAACAAACAAACAAGTAGTATCAGAGCGGGTTAGCTCTTGTTTATAGGTTTCTTAACCTAGAGTTGATCCTTGACCTCTGTTATTATGGATTTTGATCACTCTCTTGTGATCTCTCCATACTTTAATGGGAATAACTATGCTTCTTGTAAGGTTAGGATAAAAGCCTTTTTGAAATCCATTGATGAGAGAGTATGGTTATTTGTAGAAAACGGTTGGGAAAGACCAACCACTGCTATAGGTGAATGGACCACTGCCCAAAAGGAAGAAGCTAGCTTTAACAGTAAGGCTATGAATGCTATATTCAATGCTATTTCTATGAAAGAATTTAAGAGAATCTCAAATATGGAGATTGCTCACACTAAATGGAACATTTTACAAACATTGCATAAAGGCATTAAGGTAGTAAAAATTAATAAACTATAGTAGTTGACCTCTAAATTTGAAAGCATTAGAATGTCTAAGGATGAGTATTTTAATGAATTCTATGCTAAGTTGAATGATATTGTCAATTATGCATTTAATTTGGGTGAAGTTTATTATCAACCTAAAATTGTTAGGAAAATTCTAAGATCATTAACTGATGACTTTAGATCTAAAGTGACTACTATAACAAAAAGTAAAGATGTTGATTCCATTATTGTAGATGAACTTGTAGGATCACTTTAGTCTTATGAATCTTACTTACCAAAAACTAATAAATCCAAATCAATGGCTTTGAAATCTATTGATGATATTGATGATTGTGGATTTGATGATGAACTCTCATCTACTGAGATTGCTTATCTTGCTAAGAATTTTAGAAATTTTCTAAGAAATAATAATAAAAGGCCAAGAAACAAAAACAATGTTAACCTTAAGAATGTGAAGAAGAATGACATTGCCAAAAATAACAATTCTAAAAAATCAAAAGACAAAGTAGGTCAATCTTCTAACAGTTCTTTAGGACAGCAATGTTATGGTTGTTAGGGTTATGGTCATCTAAAATCTGAGTGTCCAACATTTTTGAGATCTAAAGGAAAAGCTATAGTTGTAACTCTAAGTGATGATGAAGTTTTTGATCATGAGTCTAAAAGTGATCAAGAAGGAAACTTCGTGGCTTTCACTGCTACTGCTGTAGTAAGTGAAATTAAGACTGCTAATGAGAACCCTTCTGATGGGGAACTCTCTGAGAATGTTGACTTGCAAGATGCTTATGATAAGCTATGCAAGATTGCAGCCAAAGATGCTATGGGTGTTGAGTTAGGGTTGAAAAAGATAAACACTCTTGAACAAAAAAAGAAAAATTTGCTGTTAAAATTGTTTGATGCTAATGAACTCTTAAATTCTGTTAAGATTGAGAACATGACTTTGCTTGAAAAGGCTAAAAGTTTGGAATTAGAATTAGCTGTTACTAGAGAACAAATAGATAGAACTTCTACTTCTAAACTTGATGATATGCTAAATGTTCAAAAATCTATTTCTGATAAGATAGGATTAGGGTTTGTTGCGATTGGTTGTTCTTTTACCATTCACCCTCCCAAGTTTGTACTTGCTACATCTTCTTCTGATGTTCATCCATCTGTGTCTAAAGTTAAGGTACATAAGGAAGAAGTATTAGCTTCTAGAAGAACTAGGGTAGATTTAAGTGAGTCAAAACCTAAGAATCCCAATCAATTTGGAAGCAAGAAACACCACAAATCTCAATGGTTTTGTAATTTTTGTGGTGGAGCTGGGCATACTAGGGCAAATTGCTTTAAGTTGCAAGTTTCAAAGCAAGGATCCAAACAAAAAGTGCCTGTGTCAAAAGCACAAGATCCTATGACACTTATCCATGAACTGGTAAAGGTTCTTAACCTTTATGCTAATATTGGAGCTAATTTTAGGGCCAATTCAAATAGAAATCCCAACTCCAAATTTGCATCTAAAAGAGTCTGGATGCCAAAGACTCAGCCTCAGTGAGTCTGGTTGACATGGTCCTTATGTTAATTCTTTCAATCTCTTGTGACCAAAACTATTTTTCTTTAGGGTTTTCATTTGCATTACATTCATACATTTCATTCTAGGTTTGTTTTTGATGTTTTTCACTTAAAAAAAAAAAAAAAAACAGAAAAAAGGTATTTGTATTATACATCTTCAAGATGTGAAATTAAGGTTGGCCTATGAAATTTACATTTCGTGACTGTGTACCTTGTTTAGCTTTGATGGGCTTTATTTTTCTACACTTTGCTAGTTTGTGCTATGTAGTGCTTATATTGTGTGAGTTGTTTATGATTTTTAAACACAAGCTCTTGATTTTGAAGTCACATTTTTTTGATTGTAAGGACTTAAAAAATCCTAGGAGAAAGGCATAAATAACCATCTCACCATTGTTACTCACCAATCAAGAACACTTGTGTGCAAATCATAAAAGTCGTACTCGATAAGGTGTAGCACTTGCAGAACAAGATATTTAAGGTGTTGCTATGAAAATAAATTAAAAGAAGCAAAAAGGCTAAATGAAAAACAAAGAAAAATATGCATCAATAGAAAAAGAAAAGGCAAAAAAAAAAAAAAAAATGCATGGTTGCAAGCATGTTTTCTAGGAGATGTGAGAGTTATATGATGTAACTCTTTTCGTGATAGTTACTTTCAAACTTGTGTGATGGATAATGTAGAAATTATGCTTATTTTCTGTCTACATATCACCTTGTGAGTATCACATACACTTACTAGTTGCACACACCACAAGCGAATCTTTGTTAAACTCTGTATATGTGATTGAGTGTTAAGCTTTGTGGCCATTCTAAATTTAACTTCTTGATGTGTTTAATGCATTTTGGGGGAGTGAGGAAAGAAAAGTTGTATAAAATTTGCTAAGGTTTGAATTTTTCTTAGAAAAGTTTGGTTTTGTAAAACATTTGAAATCATAAACATGCATCTCATATCATAAAAACTGTTTTTCAAATGTTTCTGCAGAATTCCAAAATTTTCAAAAAATTATGTTTCTTCTGGATTCGATCGATTGAGTCTGTCTTTCGACCAATTGAAAAGGCAAAAGGAAATTCCAGTTTCTAAGCTAAAATTCTTGGGCTTGCTCGATTCCTTCCCGATTCCTTTCGATCAATCGAGCCTATTTTTATGTGAATTTCGAGTCCTGTCCCGATTCCTCCCGACTGATCGATTTTTTAAACTCTTTTTATATATATATATATATATATATATATATATATATATATATATATATATATATATATATAACTAATAGGAATTAGATTAGTCTTTTTTCACTATTCCTTTGTCTTTCTCTTCGATTCCTCTCTCGATCCCTTCTCACTCAAAAATTTTTTTTTTGGTCTTATTCTTGGTCAAAGATTCAAAGGTTTTCTTCTACATCCTAAGGTAAGACACTTTTGCCCTTTCTTTTTGATCAAATTACATGCATTTTTCAAAAAAAATCGCATCAAAGGAAAATTGGGGTTTTTGATGATTTTGTACATTTTGGTCAAATTTGATTTATGGGTTTTTGTTCATGCATCATTTCAACATGATCCACATGCTTTAATTTCATAATTTTCAAGATTTGCTCAAATTTTCGAAATTAGGGTTCTTATGTTCTTGAGAGATTTAGGGATTTTGTGAAATTGGGAAAAATTGAGTAAAATTGGATTGTGATATTGTTTGATTGAGTGATTATAACATGTTTTATATTTGTTGTGTTGTTCAATTGATCAATATAATAATTTTTTAAAATTAGGCTTTTGAAAATTGGGGATTTTGTAAAATTCTTAATTTTCTTGGTCTATTTTCAAGATTGTGATAAAATTGAACTGTTTTAGAGTATTAGATCATGCATCATCTAGTTTTTCAAACATTCCATGTTATTTTGTCTTTAACCCATTTTAATGTAGTTTGACCTTGGGGTTTTTTTTTTTTTTTTTTTATTTTTTTTATTTTTAGTTATGGCTCCTAAGGTTGGTAGAAAGTTTAAGACTAGAGCTAATAGGAACAAAGCTTCATCCTCCTCTCGGTCAGCCTTTCTTGATAGAGTTAGGTTTCTCACTGATAAGTGTGAAGAGACTTATGAGACCTTAACTAAATATAGGTCTATTTGGGGTTAAAGGGAGATTGTGTTGAGTGAGTTAGATCCATCCATCTATAGGAACTTTGTGTCTAGGAACTAGGTTTCTTTGTGTGAGGTGTTTGATCCTCCTGTTACTGCTTTGATTAGAGAGTTTTATTCAAATCTCTCTATCTATCCTGAAATGACCGGTGGTCATTATTTGACTTCTTGGATTAGAGGTCAAGAGTTCACTATTAATAAGCAAATAGTTTCTGAAGCTTTAGGAGTGCCTATAGTCCATAACCCCACATATCCATACACTGATTTTCCTCCTATTGATGATATCATATCTTTACTCTATGGTAGGTCTATTTCTTGGGGAACTGAACCAAGAATCAATTCTTGTGAGTTTACTGAGCTGAACTCTTTGTATTTATGAATTTCCTACCATAACATTTATCCTATCTCACATGTTCATACTGTCCCTATAGATAGGTGTGCATTTCTTTTATGCTCTTGTTACTGATGGTTCTATGTGTTTTCCCTCTATGTTTATTCAAACAATTGTTGATATCTATAGGAGTACGAGTAAAGCTCAAAAATTGTTCTTTCCTATGTACATATATAGGATTTTGAGGTTTCTAGGATTGTCAGATTTTCCTCTTAGAGTTAGTTCACATCACTACCCCTCTAGGAGCCACTTTTCTTAGACAGCGACATGCTCAGATAAAGAGTGCTGAACCAAGCACTGGGACTTCAAAGAGATCTCGAGGTGAAGCTTCTACTACAGCTCCTGCCTCTAGTGCTATGCTTGCTGCTGAGGAGACTTTTGTGGATCCGATTGCTGCTGTGGATCCTTTTGGTGGTGCTGATGATGTTGACCCTACTATTACCCTTCCTCTCTTGCTCCGTGACATGATGAAGTCTTTCATGACTACTCAGGCAGCTCATGGACAACTTTTGGATGAGTTGTTGACTGAGGTTGTTGCGTTACGAGCTGATTTTGTTGACTATAGGAGTGCGTTTCCACGTCCTCCACCCTCTGATGATTGATGTTGCCTTTGGCAATTCGTAACAAAAATGAGGAGTAGGTTTTAGGACTTTTTGTACTTTGGGAGAGTAGAGTTTTTTGTACTTACGGGGAGTTTGATGTTCATATTTCCTTTTATCTTCATATGTTATTGTCTATATCTATTTAGTGTTACTGTTCTTGTTTCACAAACATTGATGTGGTTCTTGATTATGATAGTTATTGATGATAAGATTATTCATTATGATATTACTGTCTCTCTTTATATGTTTTGTGAATTAAAGATTAGATTTTTACTTTGATTTTGGTACTGTATCTTCCACACATGTGTTTATGGTTTTGTTTTCAGTGTTTCAGGAATTTACAGATTAATTCTTTTAATAGCTGTTGTCTATACTAGCAACTAATAGTTAGTAGTTGTGTTAGAATTGTATTAGGGCAATATCTTATATTTGGGCTGGTATTTAATTTAAACATTTCATTGTATATGTGTGTTTTGTCACGGATTGCCAAAGGGGGAGATTGTTAGGTTCTGAAGATTTAGGAATAAATATTTAGAATCATATTTTTTTGTGTGTTGGCAAACCAAGAACAAAGCATATCTAGTCTATGTATTAGGCAATGCTTAAAAGTATAGGTTTCAAGCTTCAAGTTTAGCTGACTGCAGAAAAAGGGAGTCAATTTCAATCAAGCTCGATCGATCGAGAAATTAAACTTGACCGACCGAGAATTGTAAAAATCAAATTTTGCAGAAGTTTTAACAAAGGTCCAAGCCTGCAAAAAGTTTAGGGTTTCATTCTAATTTGTTCACATATAAAAGGGAAACCCTAACTACGTTTTTTAGAATTTTGGAAGACTTGTGTATTACTCTTTATGAGATTTGGGAGGTTTTGTACCTTCTAACTACACAAGAATCTACCGGAGCAAGATCTACAATCAAGCGGCGATAGAACCTAGTTGTTGCAACAAGATCATTATTGCTAGTGATATGAAACCTTTGAGTGGGATCTGAAAATTACAAGTAAGGGAGCTTGTGTTTCTGAAAATCCAAGAAGAGAAGGAGTTAGTGGATTCGGAGCTTGCACGAGGTTGTGTCAGTAAGTTACTACATGAGGTAGCAAGAGATTTAGGGTTAAATATTTTGTAAAAGCTTCGATTCTCTTATAGTGGATTTACTTTACCTTGAAGATAACTAGGTCAAATCCTCCTCAGGTTTTTACCTTAAAACAATTTGTTTCATCGATTTTCCTGGATTATCATATCGTGGTGTTATTTACTTTTCCGCTTTTATGCATGATATGATATATGCTTGTTTAACCTAGATCTGAATAATAAACCTAATAATCAACCTGGTTAATTAATTAGGTTAAAAATATGGTTTAAGAGGTCTAAACGAACAAATAAAAAAGATGACACTTGGTAGAAATTGAAGCCTATTTGAAATATAGAGACACTTGGCATCAAAATAATGATCAATTAAAAGGAAATTTGTCACTAAAATTGAAGTTCAATTAGAATCTAATTGAATTATTGATTGAACTTGCTCTAAATTTTAACTTTAATATTATATATACATATGAAAAAAATGAGGGATTAGTGTTTAATTTAATAATTATTATTAGAATTCTAATCCCTAATTTCTCTAGTAAGTTGTTGAAATGTTTAGAATTATTAGCTTATAATTTTTTTTTATTTAGAAATTTACAATTTAATATGGTGGTTTTTGTAGTTTAAAATTATACATAAAATATAAGCTAATAGATCATATAATAAATAATATTCGATTGACACAAAATTTGATATGTGTATTAAGAGCATAAAGAACATGTAATTAAATTGTTAGATATTTAAAATATGTAGTAATGCTTATTTTATTGAGTAAGGTTGTAGTTTTAAGATATAACAATTTTGTAACTAAACTTTGTCCTTATATTAATACTTAACTTGAAGTCTTCTTAAGATGTTACCTCCTAAACTACTTGTTTATTATATTAATAATTTAGTCAGGAATTTAATCTAATTAATAGATATTATCAATTGTACATATATAGACTATGTTTGGTTGCATGGAAATGGAAGGAAGGGAAGAGAAATGAAATTGTTTCTTTTGTTTTGATAAAATTAAAAAGAGGAAAGAAAGAAGAATAGGAGGGAAAACTTTTTTGTGGGACCCACCATTTTTCGAATTCATAAATTAGTCTTATACCCTTAAAAAATTATATTTTTTTGGAACTACTTTTATATCCTTATTAATTTATAATTTAAAAAGATAAAAAATATAAAATACAATCCCAATATTACATTTCTCTTCTCGTTTACATCCAAACACATATTTTCTTTTCTTTTCTTTCTCATTTCTCTTGCCATTTTCTATTCTCCTCTTTTCCCTCCCTTCAACCAAACATACTCAAAGAGAATTGTTAATCAAATCTTCGTGCACTTCAATCAAAACATACTCTTTTGTTAATCAAAATTTTGTGCTTCATTAAGAAAAGAGAATTGTTTTGCTAAGGGTTAGAAATTGTTGGTGCAAACACGATGATAATGGAAATAATGCAAGAGAAAACTAGATAAAATACTTATGAATATTATTTATTTGAGAAGAGATATACAATAATATTTGGACTGAGGCATGATACTTGCTCTCTATATGGAGATTCAAGCACTCGGTTGTCTTAACTTTGTAACCAATGTAAACCTTCTTTGACTTGTCTTTCCCGAGATACAACAACTCAACAAATGTCGTATGATTAGAACAACTTCTACACAAAACATTAAACACCAAAACTCCATAAAAAAACAACACCCTTCTTTGCCAATAACATCTCTATTTTATTTTATTTTTTTTGTATAAAAATGCTTTTAATTGTTGTGTTTAACACCTCCTTCCTTCACCTTCTTTCTGTGCACATATCTAGCATAATATCCGTTTCAATATATTTTAGCTTATTAATCACCATACTTAAAAAAAAAAAAAAAAAAAAAAAAAAAAGAGTCACTCTCTTTTTCCACGTGAAATTAAACATTTTAACTAACTCGTTATCTTCTATATTAACTCTCATAATTTAGCATTTAATTTGTCATTTTTATTCATTTTAATTAAAATGCTATGACAGAAATCAATCACCACCGCTGAATCAAACATTAGTGGTTCAAAATTTCCTCTCTACGCACCAAACGCACTAAAAACTTGAGCGAAATCATAATCATACCTAAAGTTTTACTATGCTTGATAGTGATTTTTCCATAATATTTTATGGGCTGTAAGCAACTGATAAAGTTTTTCTTTTTGTGATATACTTGTGCCCTTTCTCTTTTCAATATTTTTGCTACTCTCTTGAGGGAACATTTGGACCCATCCATGCCACGCTGAACGTACTTCGAATGCCGACCACACAAAGTGGTAAAGGATAACAATACTAAAAGATTGAAAAGATTTAAAGGTAATCTTGAAGCGGCACAAATGTCCATTTTTTTTTTTTTTCTGAATCTCTATAAACCTTATCTTCCGTTTAATTATTTGATTTGATTGGAGCTAATAGTCTGATGACACATCATTAAAATTTTGTCCTACTCTTTTCATAAAACTTATTCTTTCGATAATGCAGTCATGCAACTTTATGAATAAATATTTTCCTTAAGGTTATAAAAGATGTTATACCTTCCAAACTGCCAATGAAGCAAAAACTAGAGGTGGTGGGAAGAGAAAATGAAGATTTTACAGGATATCATCTCATAATTAAGTAGAGGACTATATTATGCTAATAATTTTTTTCTTAGTACATGAAGCATTATATATATATATATGTGTGTGTGTGAGAGAGAGAGAGAGAGAGAGAGATTTTTACGTGTAACTATAAAGGTGTTTGTGAGGTTTTACGTTTAACTATAAAGATAATGGGGTTGCTTTTGATTTTCTTTTTATTATTTTCTCTTTCGTACCATTCTTTTTTACAAAACTTTCATTCCTCTCTTGGTGTATTAATATTATAATAAGTTTCTTGGTATTCATTGATCAGTTAATTAATTTCCGGAATCAAGCACTTCAGAGAGAGGAAAAAAAGTGACAATTCACTCAAATTCGGGAAACTGTCTATAAATTACAACTGAAAAAAAAAAAAAACTTGAAATGAAATTCGGCAGAAGGCTAGGCAATTATATTTGAAAATTTATCAAAGGAAAAAATAAGCATCTCCTAAATCAAAACAACTCATTATTTGCTAAGGTTATATATTGTGATTAATACATTATAAAAATGACTTTTATAATATATTTATGTGAAAATGGTGTTATATATACTAATAGTAATTTATCACTTTATCAATAAATTGTGAAAGAAGTCATGCTTCTAACATTTACTTAAATTAAACCCAAATAGTTGGTTTAGTAGTTTTGAAGTTCCCATAATATTCATAAGCATTTAGATTTAAAATCTAGAGCCAATGTTTTGGGGCTATTTTTAAGAAATTTTTTCTTAAAATAATCTAGTATGTACAGGACGGTAGGATTGCATACACCTATGAAATAGTTATATATGCTCAAAGAGCTTTGGATACTATTGTTTCTAAAGAAAAAAAACATTTGCTTAAATTAAAATAATAAAAACCATAGTCATTCAAATGATTGCTATGAATCCCATGTGAGCTCATAAAAGAAAGGGTCATGTTAATGAGTGCTGTACGGCATTGGTTAAGAATCCAATTTAAGAAAGTTTTGACATCACTTTTATGGGAAATGAAAAGAACTGTCAAAACATTAATTACTTTTTTTTCTTTTTCCATAAAAACTTTCTTTAATTAGATTTTTAACTAATGCTGTATAGCACTCGTTAACATTTCCCTAAAAGAAAAAAGAACCCAATATTTATTTATTTTCTTTTGACAAGCTGCACCATAGTAGTCAAGAGCTTCATAACTTAATTGATTGATATCTTCTAATATTTTCAACAGAGATAATCATGGTTCAAATTCTTGTCCCCTAATTATTGAATTATTAAAAAAATGTAACTTAGTCATAACATCTACTCTACGACTATAATAGTTTCATTGTTAAAATAAGATCAATATGATTAAAAAAAAAAAAAACCCCTCCCCAACTAATTATTTTCTTTTTTATAAGAAAAAACATTTATAACTTTAGCCACAACATCCCCTCTGCAACCATAATAATTTCATTGTTAAAATAGGACTAATGTGATTTTAAAAAAAAAAATGGCAATACTACAAGGCCTTAGAAAGGAAAAGTTATATCTTACCGTCTGGTGGAATTCTTTCCTAATCAAACTTTATGTTTTTTTACTTCTTTCTTTTCATTTCTGTTTAAGGTAATTAAGCAGGAATTAGCAAGGTGGAGCCTAGGGATTAGCCAATTTTTTTTTATGTTTTTTCTTTTCTTAAAAAAAGGCAAACAGAGCCAACTGGTCTGCCCACTTGCGTTGCCACAATCATTCTGAGCATGACATCATGCATGACATCAATCTCCCGACAAGTCTCGGTTGATCCAACTAACAGAAGCCTCCACGTGGCAGCATCTATACCGTCAAAATGCTCCCCCAAAACAATACCACCCAAAACCATATATTATCAACAGTATAGCTAATTTGCTCTTCTTCCTACACTTTTCATACTCCCTAGTCTCTACTTTTTCATGCACCCTCCTTTAGCAACAATAATTAGCATCTAGCAAGAGAAAAAAACTTCAACAAGAAAGAAAACAAACAAAATTGAGAGAGAAAGAAAGGGAGAGAAAATCAGATTAAGGGTGAGAAGAATATTGAGAGAAAGGTAGAAGGAAAGGGTTATTGAAAGTTTTTAGTATTGGATTTTACGTAATTGTTGGTGTAAAATGACTAGTGTTTTGGATGCAGAGCGTGACAAATACAGTATGATTAATTTCGAAGAGACGGAATTACGACTAGGACTTCCCGGAGGAGGTGGTAACGATGGCGAGGCGGCGAAGAACAACGGGAAGAGAGGATTTTTGGAAACCGTTGATTTGAAGCTTAACCTATCATCAAAGGATTCCGGGAAGAATATTGAAGCTGAGAAGATGAAGGAGAAGACTAGTGTTGTTACACCTCGTTCTAATGATCCTGCAAAGCCCCCATCCAAGTAAGTATTATGAATATTATTCATTACTATAGTCATATATATGTTCTTCCAAATTTCATAATCTTTTTTTTCTTCTTCTTCTTGTGTTTATGTTATGGGGGATGCCTTGGATATTCAACGAGAAAAATGGCTATAGTGGGTGTAATTATAAAGAGTAAGGTCGGAAAGCATTGAATATTGATGTACTTTAGTTTTTAAATGGTAGAAATTTAAGATTTTGTGATGAAATAAATGCATATATGAATGAAAGATATTTATGCTTGCCTTCCTAGATAGTTGGTTTTAATGTTAGCCCTTGATTGTAATTAATATTTATTTGCTAAGAATTCATTAAGCAAACTTGTTTGTGTAAGACTAAAGTGAGAATTTAAGAGAGTTCATTTATGGAATCGGCCTTTGAGCCATGTTTGTCTTAAAACTAATATTTATTTATTTCAAATTTTCAGCTTTTTCTTCCTCTTCCTCCTTACTAAGAAGTTTCATATATCACACAACTTTTCTCACCATTTTTTTTCATAACTTACTAAACTATTTGTTAAATTGTAGTTTGTGAGTTGTGTGGAGAATAAAAAAAAAGTGTTAGTGATTAGATCATGTTAAAGTTTTTGTCCACCACTCATATTCTATAACTCCAAGAAATTATGAAAAAAGTGGTATTATTAATTAATTATTCTTATTAGATTCATGCCACCCACACTATTCTTTATCACTTCCACAAATTATGAAAAAGTTTGAATTTTTAAATAAATTGTTCTTATTAAATTCATGCCAGGCTCCCACGCTCTTATCATTTCCACAAATTATATAAAAAAGTTGAATTATTAATTAATTTTTCTTATTAAATTCAAAGGGAACTTTATGGATATAGGCTTACATTGCAGACTCGTGAGCCATTGAGTTGGCCTTTTCATGGCCTTGGTTGGTTGTCGGGAAGACATAACAAAGTAACAAAACATATGGAATCTTTACTTTTCTCAACAACCGAACAATTCAATGGCCAAACAAGGACAAGGGAAAAGATATTCCACAGCTAAGACACCTAACGCATTGTTTAACCGAATTCAAAAGTACAGAACAATAAAAATATACTTAGAAAAGCATCAAAGCCGAAAAAATAGAGAAAAAGGTGGGGGAAAATGTCTTTTTACACCTTAAATAATTGAAAAAAAGTAAAGGCTAGTATATTTTCTTAGTTGATAAGCAAAGACAATGACCTACTTTAAAAATAAGAATAAAGAAAATGTTACCTAACAAAAAACATAAACAAAGAAAATGTTAAAGAATAAAAAATTATATACATAAAGTCTATAAACTAATGTGACTAAAAATATGATGACGGGTTTTATGCTTGATATTTTCTTAGCTGATGAATGATATATTACTTTGTAAGTTTTATATGGTCAAATTTGTATTAAAGACAAACGGTAGCTTTTTATGTATAAACAAAGGAAAATAAATATGTTTCTGTTTGGTGTGCCTTCTCTTTCAACACATTATGACAATTACTAACATAATTTGACTAGATCTAAATGTTTGGGATACTTAGATGGTATTGGTAGTTGAGGGCAGCCAACAATATTTAACGATGTGAACTTTGAATTTTCAGGGCACAAGTAGTGGGTTGGCCACCCGTCCGATCATTCCGAAAGAACATCGTGTCCGTCCAGAAGAACAGTAACGATGAAGCCGAAAAGGCTAGCAGCAGTGCAGCCTTTGTTAAGGTTAGCATGGATGGTGCACCATATTTACGTAAGGTGGACTTGAAGTTGTACAAGAGCTACAAGGACCTCTCTGAAGCCTTAGGCAAAATGTTCAGTTCCTTTACCATTGGTAATTAACTTAACAACCCCACTTAATATGTGAATTTCATTTTGGCTAATAAAATGAGAGAAACATGGTCAACTTGTTATGCATGTATATAAACTGAAAAAGTGGTAAAATTTTGCTTTGGATTTGAAGGTAATTATGGGTCACAAGGAATGAAAGATTTCATGAACGAGAGCAAATTGATAGACCTTTTGAATGATTCTGAGTATGTGCCAACTTACGAAGACAAGGATGGAGATTGGATGCTTGTAGGCGATGTGCCATGGGAGTAAGTTCTTAATTTGCTACATTCTTCACTAATTACATGTTACATTACATTGCATTTATAATTAGCACATTACTAATACTTGTGTAATTACTCTACAGGATGTTTGTTGATTCATGCAAGCGTTTACGGATAATGAAAGGATCTGAAGCAATAGGGCTCGGTTAGTAAAATTCGATTAACACTTAGTAAATAACATTAATATCAAACCCCTATATAAATCTGTGCTTATAATATGAATTCTATTTGAATTATTACAGCACCAAGAGCGGTGGAGAAATGCAAGAACAGAAGCTGAAGTGGGTTTTGTCAGAGCTGTGTCTATGATCAAAAGAAGACAGACCAGCTTAAGAGGAAAGCTGCAAGAGAGAGCACAAAGTCTGGATGTGTCTGTACCATGTTTTTTATTTTTTCTTCTTTATATATATTATATATATTATAAGCATGTGAGAGACATATTCGAGATTTGTTAGGAAAAAGAAGCAATAATAATAGAAGATGTTCATAAAGACTTTGCTCAAAGATGTTCATGTGTAAGTTTGTTTAATTGTCAATGGTTTTGTCTAATAATAATTGTCAACGTTCTAGTTGTCATGACTCATTGGCTGTTTTTTTGTCCCCCCTCCAAATCTTGATGTATCAATGGCATTCATTATCTTTTTTCTAGTGTATGAGGAAATTCTGTGAACTATGAATAACTTTATAATTAAATTTGTTGTATTTTATTTGATTGGTTGAGAATGTGATAAGGTTGGAGCATGGCCATGTGCATGATGTTGGGAGCATTATTGATTCCAGTACAGTATGAGTTGTCAAACTTTTTCTTTTCTATTTATTTATTTATTTAAGGAAAAAAAGAAATTTAAGGTCAAGCTACACATTGAGGTTAGTTCATTCCCAAACCAAACTTGGGGAAGGTGAACTGGTGATGTGTATATTAATCGGTTCGAATATTTAATTAGATTGCTTAAAAGCATAGGATTAGATCAAATTTGATGGGTTCTTTGTAATTTGGTTACTTTAGACAGATTCTTAAGATGTGTTTTTATGAAGAGTTTGTTATTTTGGTCTTTTCAAAGAAGAAAAATACTATATTAAGAAAAAAAAAAAAGAGTGAATACATTATTATTATTATTAAATTGCATCTTTGAAAAGAATCTTAACAACATATAGTTTTCGTTAGTTGGTATTTTATGTGTAAGCAAGATGGGGGAGACGATGACTCATTTGCTTTTGCATTTACCCTTTTCTTAGAAAATTATAAGATGTGGCTTTTGGGGTTTATTTTTTTATTTGGAGTTTATTGGATGATGCCTAAGGAGCTTTTAGATTTAGTGGATTATTGGCAGGGCCAATTTGGAAGGAATAGAATCAAGTCATCAACATAATCTGGAAGGCCATTTCTCATAACTTGATGTATTGTATTTGGCGTGAAAGAAAAATTAGAACTTTCGAGGAGTGTCAACAGTCTATTTTAGAAGTGAATATGCAATTTTTACAGCATTTTTTGAGTGGATACTAGTTGCAGGAGCATATCCTTTCTATAATTTATTAGATTTTATGAATTGTTGTAATATTTGAACTTAGATGTGTCATTTATCTTGTATATCCCTTGTGTACTTGATGCATTACTTTTTACCTCAACAAAACATAGTACTAATTAAAACAAAACAAATTGCTTTGTCTTCTGTTAATTCGTCAATGCAAAGTCAAGGAATCATTGATAACCAATGAGATGATGTTGTGAAGTTTTTGTTATATTTGTAATTTCTTTTTGCCATTAATTTCAGCAAGTATCCTTGGTCTTCCTCAAGAATGAAATACTATTATGTGAAATTTCATTAATATCCGAAATTGGCCACAAGAAAACAAAATTATAGTAACAAACTTTAATATATCCTCACAAAGATAAGCATCCATCAACTTCAACAGTTATGTGATAAAGATAAAAATAGTGGGATCATGAACAACATGTCTACTCATAGAATTGACAAACATCTCATACAACATCTGGCATCAACTAATTCTCTAAAAAAAAAAAAATTGAAATCAAATTTTTTGTTCAATTAACAATTAGCCAATTATGTATCTAAAGCATATGACCCGGTCAAATTAACCAGATGGGTTCTTTGTAATCTGGTTAATCCAAACAAGTTCTTAAAAACATCCGGGTTTTTTAATGTGCACGAAATCACTTATATAATTATTAAAATTTTAAGATATATTTTAGTAAATAGTTTGATGTTTTGGTCTTTTGAAAGAAAGAAAATGTTATGTTAAGGAAAAAAAAAAAAAAATCAATTAACATAATATCTTCCATGTCCATGAATTTTTGTCGGTGATCTCTTCCATGATATTTACAATTACCCTTATTTCCTTAAGCATCTCTAAACTTTATATATATATATATATATATATATATATATATATATATATAGTTATGAACTTTTTTTTTTTTTTTTTTTGTGATATATAGTTATAAACTAATTAATTGAAGAAAGTACACCTTCATGTATCGAATGCATTACTTTTCACCCAAGTAAAACTTATTACATAGCAAACAACCAGGGACAGACCCAGGTGGGGGCCCAACCTAGGTCCCAAGGGGGCTTGGGCCCCTACCTAGGTCCAATTTTTTTTTGTTTTTAGTTATAATATTTTTCATTTTTGTAGTGAGGCCTCCTTCCAAATCCTTAGGCCCTTTTTCTCTACAATAAGTTTAACTAGCCTCACCTGAATAACGATTATTTAACTCAAAAGCTTAACAAAAAAAATTAAAATATTCACAAGGGTGATTGTATTTTAGAAAAAAAAAAAAAAACTATTTTACCACAAAAAAACCAATAAACTATGTGTTATTGGTGAAGTTAAAACTAAATTTTTTGCAACTACAGTAAACTAGTATAAATATCGATTTTTTTTTTTAGAGGGTGGTATAAATATCAGTTGAATGTAGCAAGTTGTTAAAAATAAAATAAAATATTTTATTAAGATTATATCTCTTTTTTTAATTAAAAAACTCAAATTCTCTCGCTTCCTTTATTTTTTTAATGAATAGTTTATATTATTTTAAATGAAGTTATAAAAAAAATATAGAACATTTAATATTGGGTGTATTGTAAAATGAGATAATAAAATAGATAAAATAACTTTTTGATGTGCTAAAAGCTAAAATTTTTAACATCATCAATGTGAATGCTCTAACTATAAAAATAAAAAAAAATAAAAAAAATCCTAGACAGTCTAGTATGAAAAAAAGACATTATTTTGTTTTTGTTTGTATTTGTTGGTAAATGATTACATCTTAATGTATTTAGAAACAACGATTTTAAGTATTTATAATTTTTTAATACTATATGAATGTCTATTTGGATTTTTTTTTTCTTTATACTCTGGCCCTGCTAGCTTCAAATCCTGGCCCGTCCCTACAAACAACAACAAGAAACAATTGAAATTTAAATCCTCAACTCTTGTCCCATGTTTCAAGATAGTCCCTATCCTTTCAAATGTTTCATTTTAATCCTTTAACATTTTGTTCTTTTGTCAAATAGTGGATGTAAAAATTTGATGCCGCAAATGGTGAGATCAAAATAATATGTTTTTTTCGTATTGAATGCCACATGCCCTTTATTATTATTATTTTTTAAAAATGCAAAGCCGTGAAGCTATACCACCCTCATCAAACAAAAACCAAAAAAAAAAAAAAAAAGCAATACAGTCAAGAACACCCACTTTCGTTGGGTCATAAATCCTCACAATAGAAGCCTACGCACCCAAATATATCTTCAACCCATGCCAAAGCCACCCTAGTCATCATGGAAACCCTTTATCATAAAACCATTAGAAAATCTCATACCCGCAATACAAATCACTGTCAAATATGACCCATATGGACCCAACCCAATCTAATCAAGGCTTTATCTTTAAAACATCTTCTAGTCTCATTAGAAGCTTGATTTAGGTCTCTAAAGCCCCATCAATATCCTTCGAGCATAAACTCGATAATACCAAGTTTCTATGTGAAGGTCATCACTCTTGCAATAGCCATGGCTTCCACAATGACTAGTGAAAACGGTAACAGAGCTTGTTTTGACAGTGAAGCAATGGCACTTCCATGACAGTTGTGAACTACCACACCCAGGCCCGCCTTGCCCAACTTTGGAAAAACAACTCTATTAAAGTTCAGTTCGAGATAGTTCGCTGGAGGAGGATGCCACTGGACACGGTGCTGAGGTCGCGTGACTGTTGTGTGATTGATGAGGGAGAGTTGGCTTTGTTGGAAAGTAGCAAGGGCTTGTGAAGCTTGTTCAAGGATTTGTGCTTTGGGAAAAACACTTGTTTTGACTTGAAGTTGGTTTCGTCGGTGCCATATTGTCCACATCACCATAGCCATGAGGTCCACGTTCTTCCTTTTCTTGTGAGTCAGGTTGATCGGTTCTCTAATGTTTGAAGCATCGAGCTGTCTCCGATCTTCAAAGCCTGGAATGGTATCCCATATTTCATCCAACGTGGTACATTCCCATAGTGCATGGGCTGTTGTTTCAGACTCCACACCACACTGTTCGCATTTGTCTTTGGTTAGGATCTTCCTCCTCAACAGATTGCGTTTAGCTGGTATGGCTTCTTTGCAAACCCGCCACATGAAGTTCCACACTTTATTAGGAACGTTAAGCCCCAAAATCAGCTTGCAAACCTCATTTTGCTGCTGCGTATTACTTGCGGGAACATGCAAAGAAGTTAGTTTGGCTAGGAACTTGGACCTCGAGTTTACCGTATAGTTACCTGAGGGAGTGAATGGCCAAATGATTTTGTCCTCCATAGGGGGGTAGCTTAATGGGATACTAAGAACCAAAGCAGCTTCTTCAGTTGACAACAACCCTTGCACTAAATTTACATCTCATGTTCTTGTACTCGGATTGATGAGATTAGCAACTCTACTATTTTCAAAACCTAGAACAATATCAGATAGGACCTGTGGATGCTTCTGTGATGGTAGCCATGCATCATTCCAAATACTAATATCCTCTCCACACCCCACCCTCCATTTGGCACCCTTTAGTAGGACATCTCTTCCCTTTAAGATGCTATGCCAAGCGTATGAACCAGAGCTGGATTCTTGACCCTCCCATATACTACAGTTTGGAAAGAACTTCATTTTAAAGACTCTATAGAATAGGGAATCCTCATTATGAAGTAATCTCCATGCTTGCTTAGCCAAGAGAGCATCATTGAAATTGGCAAGATCCTTGAAACCCATTCCACCTTCCTTTTTTGGAAGGCAAAGTGTATCCCATTTCACCCAGTGAACTTTCCTTCGTTCTCCTTTCTGTCCCCACCAAAATCTTCTTATTAGGCTCTCAATTTCTGAACGAAGACTTACTGGGAATTTGAAGCAACTCATGGTGTAAGTTGGAATAGCCTGAACAACTGTTTTGATTAAAATCTCCCTTCCAGATTGGGATAAGAGTTTCTCCTTCCAACCCTGCAATTTCTTCCAAACTCGATCCTTTATATAATTGAAACTTGCTTTTTTGTTTCTGCCCACCAATGACGGTAGCCCCAAGTATCTTTCATACTGAATAATTTCTGGAACTCCTAATGGCAACTTAATTTGATTTATAGTATCATTAATGGTAGATTTACTGAAGAAGATTGTTGTCTTACTTTGGTTAATCTACTGACCTGAGCATCTCCCATACACATCCAGAATGTCCAAAACTCGTTGGCATTCCTCAATGGTGGCCTTGTAAAATAGCAAGCTATCATCTGCAAACAAAAGGTCGGTTAGATGTGGGCTATTTCAACAAAGAGAGTAACCCTTAATATATCCTTGGTGAGCAACTTTATTGAGTAGCCCATTAAAACCTTAAGTACAAAGTAAGAAAAGGAAAGGAGAGAGAGGGTCTCCTTGTCTGATGCCTCTTGATGGTGTGATCATGCCTTTGGGTTCGCCATTCACCAATATTGAATAGGTCACAGTCTTAACACATAGCATCATGAAACTGATCCAGTTCTTTGTGAACCCCATTTTTTCCATGATTGATTGTAGATAGGACCACTCCACTTTGTCGTACGCTTTGCTCATGTCTAGCTTGATAGCCATAAAACCTTCCTTTCCTATGTGTTTTTGCATACTGTGTAAAAACTCAAAAGCTACCAGAATATTGTCAGAAATAAGGCGGCTTTTTGTAAAAGCACTCTGATTCTCAGTGATAATATTTGGCAAAATTTTCTTAAGTCTATTTGCTAGAACTTTTGAGAAAATTTTATACAAAACATTACATAAACTAATTGGTCTAAATTTAGATGCGAAAACAGGGTTTTTCCTTTTTGGAATGAGGGTAATAAAAGTGTGATTAAGGTGTTCAGGTAAAGTGGCTGAATTAAGATAGTGCAACACAGTATTAGATATGTGATCACCAATTAAGTTCCAGTAGTGTTGATAAAAGAAAGGTGACATACCGTTTGGCCTAGGGGCCTTTAGTGGGGCCATTTGATTAATGGCTTGCTTTACCTCCAGATGAGAGCTTGGAATTCATCTCCTCAATAATCATTGTCTGAATAGAATTTGTAGCTGAGGAACAAAATTGCTGGTTTGTTGAACGGAAGAGGTTCTAATAGTATTGCACTAGACATTCCGCTATGCCTTCATTGTCCTCAACCACACGGCCATTGGAGTCCATCAATTTATGGATTAGATTTTTCCTCTTTCTTTGTGAAGCATGGCTGTGAAAGAATTTTGAGTTTCTATCTCCAAATTTTGCCCACAAGATTTTAGATCTCTGGAATCAAAGTCTATTTTCCTTATCAACCAATTCAGCTATCTCCTTCTTTAATTCTCGAACCTGTTGATTATTTTCGAATCTCATTGCTGTTTTTTCTGCCTCTTTTAATTCCTTTCTCTTTTGACTTAACACCATTTTGACATTGCCAAAACAATTTTGGTTCCATACTCTTAATTCTTTACCACATTTGTCTATTTTACGAATAACATGGTCATGAGCATCTTCGTCTTCCCTTGACAACCACACCGCTTCTACAATATCTGAACACTAACGATCTGAGACCCACATTTCTTCAAACTTGAATGGTTTAGAAAATGAAGGAATGTCCAAACCATCGAACGTGATCCACAATGGAGAATGATCTGAGGAATCTAAATGCAATTATGGATTTTTGAACTCGAAAATTTCATGAACCAATCATGATTGGCTAGCCCTCTTTCCAATCTCTCCCACAGTGAATGCCCATCAGCAAAATGCTTTCTCCATGTGAATTGGTCTCCCACATACCTAAGGTCAAGAAATCTGCACTCATTTATGACATCCCTGAAAAGTTGCATATGAGCTTGGCTTTTGTTATTACCTCCTAATTTTTCTGAGTATCTTATGATTTCATTAAAATCTCCAGCGCACAGCCAAAGAAGGTCATGTTTATTATTGAGTAATCGAAGTTTATTCCATGCTTCAATTCTCTTGTGTGTTGCCGGCTCTCCATAAAAACCTGTGAATCTCTATGCTTCATCACTACCTTTATTGCTTATTGAATCTATATGATACTTAAAAAAAGAATCCACATGTACATCCATAGAGTTTTTCCAATATAGAGCTAGACCCCCCCCCCCCCCAACCTTTAAGATTTCTTTCCACGTAGAACAGATTATCGAAATTAATATTCCTTTGAACTTCTTTTAGCCTAGCTTCATTTGCCCATGTTTCAGCTAAAAGCACGATGGAGAGATCTTTAGCCCGAATCAATACTTCAAGCTCTTTCCTTGTATGCAGCTTCCCAAGCCCGTGACAATTCCATACTAAGAGACTCATTGTGCTTGGCAGGGCTATTAGGCAGCCTCCACCATTGAGTTTTGTTGACATTCTTCCTTTGAAACCTGTAACTTTTTGGTAGGTAACTCAAGAAGAAACTCCACGTCTTCTTCTCTGTTTCTTTTTGAATCCGTAGGGCCCTATGCTATTTCAGACTCCATAATGTTCTCTCATGCTAATCTTTTCCACGTACGCAAGGTTCTGTTTGCTGGACTAGGAGATGGAGAATTCTCTGTCACGTGAGGTGCTAGCTCCTGAGTTGTTAAAGGGTGAGCTGGCAAGGAGGGAGTTAACTGCTTCACACTATTTGCTGAAACGTGTGAGGTATCAGCTAGATTGTGGTCCACGTGCTCTTCACAGCTGTCATACTTTTCAATAGCGGCATTTATTTCCTGTATTTGTGCTTCAAAATCAACGGGATTAGTATGGCAAGTAGATAAATTGGAATTGGAATCTATTACCTCAATTAATGGGGTGCTGTTATTCCGGGATTTTGGCATGATTCTGCGCCTCTGTTTCTGTAGTTTCCATGTCTAACGCTTAAGCCCGGTCAGCTCCTCTCTTCTCGTTGAGTTCAACCCTTGTCGTGTTCTCTCTTGTTGGTCTGTCCACCGTTTCAGATGACTTCTCAGTAGTTGGCGTGTTGGAAGAATTTGTGGCTCCCCCTAACCCATCACCCATACCAGTGACCACAGTGAATGAGGTTTTCCCCGAGTTGAAAGGCATAACTCTCAGCCATGGTTCGTACTCATGAGGCTTCGTGTTTGTTGGTTCTTTCCTTGCTAACCAGACATTGCAGTCCTTCCCATCGTGTGATATCAGACCACACCAATAGTAAAAATTAGGTAGTTTTTCATATTTAAATGAAACCTATATTTCTTCATTATTGTCCAGTGCTACTGATGACTTGCATAATTTAGCATAATTTATCACTTCTCAACTTTAAACTTTAGTCTAATTTTATTTATTTTTGTTGATTTTAGACTTCATTATTTTTATTTAAATTTTATTGCAGATTTGAAGAAAATGAAGATTTATTCAAATAAAAGAGACGTGAAGCAGCAAGAGAGAAATGTTTTGGGCTGAAAAATGTTTTGGGCTGAAGAGAGAAATTTTTTGGGCTGAAAAAGGGCAACACGTGAATTGAAAAAGAGAAGAGAGGTGCTAAAGAAAAGAAGAAAGAGGGCGCCGAACCAGCAGAGAAAAGAAAAAAAAGAAGAAGAAGGGAGGCTAAATTGAACAGAGAAGGACAAGAAGCAGCGGAGATTGAGATGAGATAAATTTTCAGCGTTCATTCTCCTTCGAATCTTCTCAAAAAAAAAATTATGGTGAACTCGTTTGTGTTGGATTTAATTTTTAGCATGAACTAAACTTTCTTTATTCTAGGAAAACGATGTAATCTAGTTTCGAACTATGCTTACTCTTCTATGTTAATTTGAATGAATTCTCTTCATGTTTGTCTGATTTATTCTGAGCTTATTGCCTCTAATTAACTGGCCATTAATTAGATGATTTTGATCTTGTGATTTGCTGTTGAAAGAGGGAATTATAGGATAGACCTTGAATGTTTCGGCATAGGTAAATATAGAGATCGAAAAACTTGTATAAACCTATGGGGTATTAAAATCGTTGGTCTTAATGCTGTCTTGCTTTATTAAATTGCATAATTTTGTGTAAAATGATGAACAAGAATGTTTCCAATTGACTGTCGAAAGAGGCTTTTGGATCAGTTTAGAGATTGCTAACAAACAGAGAGAATTAAATTCAATTAGCTAGATGAGTAAAACATAGTGAGGAATTAGGTGAAATCGATTTCTTAGAAGTTTTTTTCCCATTAATTTGATCTTCGAGCAACATCTTTCTTTTCCTTCGCGCATTTTCTTTAAATTGATTTTATTTTAAATTCCAATTACAAAAACCTTAGTGACTTCTCTAGATAAAATCAAGATTATCATAATTTTGGTATTTGTCAAAAGTAAATTACCAATCCCTGAGGATGATACTCTTCTCATCACTTTACTATAAAACTATGATACTGTGCACTTGCAGTTTTGCACCGATCAGCTACCCTTCGACCTCGACAGAGAGGCTTTGAGACATCAATCTCAACATAAACATGTAAGAAATCGCCCCCCACCAACTCAATAGGATTCTCACATGGTATTACTTGACTGAGTGTTTCTCCTAGTTCGATTGTTGTCTTTGGATCAAGCATACGCATCGGCAAACTGTAAATCTGCACCCAAAATTTCAGTTTAGTGAACCTCAGGTACCTCGGCGGTGTAGAACCATTAAACCTCTATAGAAGGACTACATGTTTATTGAAAGTCCAGGGTTCATTGGCAAGAACATGTTTTGCATTTGCTTCGAGTTCAAATACAAATAAGAGAACATGGTCTCCCGCTTCTCGCACTTTGAAGTCTTTTTTGGCCCTCCATAGGGGTTTTAACGTGCGACCTATGGCTTCCACGTTAAGAGCTCTTCTTGTGAGGAACTTTGCAGCCAATACATACTCTTTGTTTCGTAGATTTTTAGATCTCAACAGACTAAGCTTAAAATCTTCCTCATCTGTCAATGAAAGTTTTTTCCAGTCGTATAGAATATCTTCCAAGGGGGTATAGTAATGTTGAGAGAGTAAAGAGAGAAAAGATTAGACCACACGTAAGGAGGATGGAGGTCAAGGGAAACCCTACTGCTATGAAGGATTAACAGAGGAGAAGGTTTATCATTCTGGGGAAGATAATGAGATTCTACACTTTAGTGTCTCTGGGAGAAACTAAGGTGAGAAAAAAAACTCTAGGTAGTGTTTTTGGTAAAAAGGTTACTAGTTGTTGTTGTAACAATAACAATAACAATATATAATTGAAATATTTGTGTATAAAGTACAATTAGGTTACCTATATACATTAGAAATATTTCCAAACTGTAAACTTTAGTTTGAATAAATATTTACCATTCCAAAAATAATTTCTTTAAAAACATGTTACCTTAGATTATTCAAACTATCTCTTAATTACAATTATTTATTATTTTGATTTTCTCTATTTTGATTTACTATTCTTCTTTCAGTTCATTAATAATTTTCCCTTATTATTTGAAGTTAAAAATCTTGTAAATGTTATTGATATTTCACCACAATATAATTTATGAAGTCTTTATGTTATAAATGGACTCCCTTAAACGTGAAAACGAGTTTCAAACAGGGATTCACTTTAAAACCAAGGATACAGCAAGTATTACAGGGATTCAGTTTAGAATAAAGGATACTAGACAAAAGTGGACAAAAAAGGAACACAAAATACAAATAATAATAATAATAGTAGTAGCAGTAGTTTTACAACATAATAATTACAACATAATATAGTAGTTCCTTATCACATCATTATTTTCACTGTTTCTAAAGAGGTCCCCTATTTCAAGATCATCTTGAACTCTGAATAAGATTCAGAAGTATAAAACAATATTATTAATTAGATTCTGAAAAAAAAAACAATATTATTAAAAACTAGACTAAACTGCTCGCTAATAACATTGATATATGCAAATTTATTTAATTTCTTTTCATTCATTTAATTTCCTTTCCTTTTCATTACTTAAATGCACTATGTTCCATATTATTTATTTATGACTTATTAATTCTATTTCATTATGAACTCCTAAACGAAGTATTGATGTGATGTCCCAAATTTGATTTGGATATTGTTTAAATTTGTGTTATGTATGTGGGTGTGTTCTAAGTTCCAAACTAGGCATATACTGGGTAGATTTGGGTTTTATTAACAGTTAGAGTAACCTTAATTATGACTAATCCTTTTGAGGTATAGTGCAGATGTGACTAACGTTTTTTTTTGAGTCATTACAATTAATGTGATAGATATTGAGATTACTAAAACACCACTTTCACTCAAACCACCACTAACAATCTAACAAAGGAATGGAATGAGTAAATTCTAAAGGAATCCAAATGAATGGAACTGAATAATTTTACATAAATCATAATTGTTACATCAATCTCATAAAATAAAATTACTTAAAAAAAAATTGTTACATCAATAGTTATTGTAGGGTCACGATTTCTAAGCTCAAGCCCAAATAGTATTGGATCTTGGCCCAATGAATCCCAGTCAATAAATTTGTAGAGGATGGATTGAAGAACTGGGTTTCAGTAAGTTTAATAACGGCTATTATGATGTTTAACAATGTTTTTCAAGAAAATAATAAACAAGATCACCGATAAATCCTTGATCCGAGGAGACTTTTCTTTTCTTTGGTTTCTTAATCCCTCTCCAATAATACCAAAAAACTCTCTCTGTTCCGATCCTCTTTCCTTATGGAAGATATTTCCCATTATATAGTCCCCTTGAACCATCCTCCCCTTACACTTGTTTATCATCCAAGCCACCGCTTGAGTATTTGTCCCATCAAATTTCTTCTTCAACTTTTTCTGAGTTGTGATCTCCCAGGGAACACTATTCAGAGGTCTACTCCACATAAATGCGGCCATAAAAGTAGATACAATGCATTTAATGTGGTGGCAGTAGCTTTTCTCTAGATATTTTGGAGTCTTCTTCCCCGTATGTTCATGAGGCGTCTCTGCGTGGTGGGAACTTTGTGGAGAATTATTATAATGGTTCGAGTAAACAATTGAACCACGTTCAATAAATCCGAGGAGGAATATCTCCTCAGAAAGCTTCCCGGTTATTTCCCACACCTAAAATCTTAGTGGGTAAATCTTAGTAGTTTTCAATTTCTCATTCATACCTCCTCGGAAATTCAGGTTCTCGGATAAGGATTAGGATCCAATACTTATCAATTTGGACTCTCGTAAGCCCAAGGCCCAGTACACATGAATTTTGGACCTTCGCCTCGACAGTTATGAATCAAGAACCTTGTAACTTAATTATTTGACACTTCTTAGTATTTCTTCTCTAAATATTTAGGGTTCAAATCCTCCTCTCCATCGTAATTATTGAAATTTTTTTAAAAAAATATTCATCAATAGTTATGAAAAATGCTGTTGAATCTATTACGTCATTAGACTTTTTGCAGGGCAATGTATACGCCATACTGTTTAATTTATTCACATTGAAGATTAGAGATGTTATAAGGTTAATATATATCTTGGATAATTCCAGCAAGAAGAATTATGGATTGGGCTTTAAGGGGTCTCCTTCAAGAAAAAAAAAAAATTATTCAATAATGACGGCATTCTTTGTCATTGTAGAAGTAAAGAGGGCCATTTCAACTTCGGCCCAAAATGGATCACCAGGAAGATCCCTCTCTCGGTCCATGCAATAATAATAATGCATGCCAGAATTGACCGAGATGATCACGGCAGATCTTCAGCAGAATGGAATACATTGAAAAGTACCACATGATCACGATGACACAAATTTGGTTGCCTATCTTGACCCTTAACCACCGATCGTGCAAGATTGTTGTCATTCTTTATCTATATTTGGCTACAAATCAAACAGAAGTCTTGTGTAGTTCATGTAGCAAGTTGCACTTAGTCCAGTCAAGGTCAATATCACACCTAACATTGCTATGCCATATTATTCAAACTACTAACGATAATACGTAACTCTAAGACTCACCTCCTCCCTATAAATTCATACACCCTTGAACCGTATTTTTCCAAATTAAATTGTGAACAATATGGAAAGGCTTAGCTTTTGCTTAGTGTTATCTCTCTGCTTACTTGCTAGTGCAATTGCACAAGACTGTGGCAAGCAAGCTGGTGGCAAAACATGTGCCAACAACCTTTGTTGTAGCCAATATGGGTACTGTGGGACAGGTGATGACTATTGC
This sequence comes from Quercus agrifolia, assembly GCA_029955455.1. Lineage (NCBI taxonomy): Eukaryota > Viridiplantae > Streptophyta > Magnoliopsida > Fagales > Fagaceae > Quercus > Quercus agrifolia. Next base: position 44,964,209 of record JARQAD010000005.1, on the reverse strand, counting down.
TCACCTTCCAAAAGTTGTCAAAGCAATTGTCAGTCTGGCAGTGGCAGCGGCGGCGGCGGCAATGGTGGTGGTGGTGAGAGTGCCTCAAATGTGAGAGCAACGTACCACTTATACAATCCAGAGCAGAATGGGTGGAACTTGAATGCCGTGAGTGCATATTGCTCCACATGGGATGCCGACAAGCCCTTGGCATGGCGTAGCAAATATGGTTGGACTGCCTTTTGTGGACCTGTTGGGCCTCAAGGACAAGCTGCTTGTGGAAAGTGCTTACAAGTAAGTACTAAGTGGTGTGACGAGTTAGCTTTCATGGTAGAATTGTTATTATTTTTTTATGGAAATTTGTAATAGAAAATAGAATACAACAGCTTAGTATAATTTCAAATACAAAATTTGAGTTTTTTAAAACTATAATATAGTGTAGCTCTCTTTGTGACAGATTTTAAATTCATATGGGCTTCTTTGTTTTTTTTTTTTTTTTTTTTTTTTTTTTTTTTTTTTGTGGAGAAATTTGATATAGTGGTGTTGGATATATATATATATATATATATATATATATATATATATGTATATATTTATTTATTTATTTATTTATATTTATATATTTTTTAATTCAAAAGAGAAATTCTAATCTATCTATCCTTTAGTTTTAGAAAAGTGTCAACTTTAAACAACTTTGTGAAGTTGTCAATAACTTGATCTTCAGACAAGCAAAACTCAACCTTGATTTCTTTTTGTGTCATCAAATTACAGATTAATGTAATGAAATTTGACACATTGATATGCTTGCTAGGAAATTGGCTAAGGTTTGGTATTTTTGTGCATTAAATCTGTCAAGATCATGATATATAATCATAAATAAAATATATCATAATCCTGATAGTTCTAGTACATAGAACCACTAGACTCAATATTTTCTTGTTTGCTAGACGTAGCATTCAAAACAACGCATAAAAGGCTATGATTTTTTTTTTTCCTTAGAGATGATTCGGTATGAAATGGCTTGAAATTACTAAATTCTTAAAAGTTACCTACTTAAACTAAAAGGCTAAATGTTTTATTTATTTATTTATTCATTTGATGAATGATTGTATCTGTGATTTTGGAAAAGTATATAATAAAAAGATCTTTCTTTTCAAAATAGATGGGCTCACTAGACCATCTATTTTTCTTTTTTAAAGATGAATGACCAAGAATTTTAGAGAAACAGTTCAATCAAATACAAAATTTAGACCATCAATTATTAATTTTCTCAAACTAAGCGTTTCAGATTCTTTTAATCAGGAAAGTGAGAAGGAAACCACTAAATTTCATGTCTGTACTGTGTAGGTCACAAACACCGGGACAGGAGCTCAAGCAACAGTGAGAATTATAGATCAATGCAGTAATGGTGGTCTAGATTTGGATATAGGTGTGTTCCAAAAAATAGACACTGACGGAAAAGGCAATGCTCAAGGCCACCTTATTGTGAATTATCAGTTTGTGGACTGTGGTGATTGAAGCCCTGTTCCATTTTCATGATGCGCAAGCAGCCCAATGTCTCATAATCAATGGATTTGTCAAGAAATAAATGGAGCTAGTGCTTCTTGAATAAGAATAAGAAAAGAACTAAACTGTTGGAAGGAATTCTATAGTAAATGACAGCGTTTGAATTTGCTGGAAGTTGACTGAGAATGTAATTTAGATATATACTTGCAATTTTAGTTCTCTTTGCTTAAGAGTGGATCCAACGTGTTGGAGCTTTAACAAGTATTTTGGGTTTTACAAATATCACATTTGGATTTTGATGCGTGTGTGAATTTCAACCTTACATTTTAAATAATTCACCCCCTAGATTTTGTGATAAATCAAATCTTTTGTTATTATTATTTTTTTTTAATAGAACATATATTTTGTTGATAATTTCCATTAAAGCTTGATGGATTTAATTATTTGCTACTACATGTTTCTGCCTAAAATCTTGCGTAGTGATGAAATATAGAGGTTTAAAGTAAAGCCTTTCGATGTATGAATGGGCTAAGTTGGAGTATTTTCTAATCTGAACTGATCTCTTTATTTTGAAAAAATCTCCAACCTAATTAAAAAAAAAGGAAAAAGAAAAAAAAATCCGTTCAGCTATTCATATACATTATTCAATAAATTATTATAATTTACACAGTTTGACATAATATTTCAATTTCATTAGATTTATTTCTTAAAATATCAAAATAAATAAAACTAACAAATTTAAAGCAAATCTTAAATAAAAAATAAATCAAATTAATATATATATATATATATATATGTGTGTGTGTGTGTGTGTGTGTGTGTGTGTGTGTATATGCTAATAGCGTCGTAAGCTGGCTGTGTCAAGTTAGTTGAGTTGAAAATCTGGCAAACCAAATCCAACACAACCCCAAGTTTCCAATAAAAGAAGCCCAACCCAACTCATTAGCCCACAAAAAAACAATCCAAGACAATATATTGGGTTGGATCTATTTAGTTAGGTTGGTGTATAGAATGCACACTCTTATTTGAAAGTCAATTGAAAGCAAACCTAATAGATGCAAACACAAGCCTAAAACATATTAACTTAATTGATTAATTAGTATATTTAAACATTTTAAAAAATTTCTTAATGTTTTTTACTTTAGAAAAATCTTCAATTGGTTATTCAAAATAGGTTAGTACATACTCTAAAAAAAAAAAAAAAGAGTTTGTACATAACTAAAAACGGGAGGGCAACATAACTTAATTTCATGAAACCTCTAAGGAAATTTATGTGATTTCCCTAATAAATACTAATCCTAAACCTAGTCGGAGTGTAGACCTAAAGGCTGAACCTTCTACGTTTTTATGTTTCTTTGCACGATCGGATGGTTGTCATCAAACTCATTGAAACACGCTAATTGGAGTGCTAGATCAAAACGACAATGATATAATTGCAAATATATATAGACCGACATATAGGCTCTAGTAGTGGTATAACACAAAACCTAATCCTATTCTAATACGCATTCTCACACACATATACATAGTCCGCAGGACCCCAACATGGTTCATCAACTTCATACTTTTTAAGAATTCCGATCTTTTCTAAATTTTCTTTGCGTCTGAGTGTGGCACTAGGGTTGAAGATGACACAAGTTATAGAAAAAGTTCAGCGACTCATTGCAAATCTACAAATGAAGAGCAAGAAAAACCTCATGGCCATGCATGTGGGTGAAAAGCATAAACTATATGTGATTCCTAACCAATACTTGTCTTCCATAATGTTTCAAGCATTACTCTGTCATCTTAAGGACGAGGAGAAGATTGAGGTTCAGAACAAAGAGCCAATCACGTTGCCTTACTCTACATGGTTGTTTGAGTCGATACTACAACTCGTCAAGGAAGAGAAGGCGGCTAATGAAGAAGAAGCCAAGGAATGCTCCCCATGTTGTTTTCAATATTAACAAAGCCAAGTGCACCAATTTTAATCGGTAGAATAGGAAGTTTTATTGTTTAATTTGTTAGTTCTTTCCATTCAATAGCCTAAGTTTATTTTGTTTGTGTTGGATTTAAAAACTGGCTAGTATGCTGTTAAAGTGTTATTCGTATTATATTTAAACTCTACTTTTTGTTAATTTTCCCTACATCTATTACAATATCTTTTAGTAAAACTTGTTTCATAAATAAAAATATATTTGAAATTACAACTAAATTTATCCTATCAAATCAAACTAATTTTTAACAAAAACTAAATAATATTATATATCCAAACCTTTAACAAGACAATATCACAATAAAAACAAAAATTTCATAATATAACAAATAACAAAATAGAGGCAAGTAGCCATAAGTAAAATAAAATAAGATAATATTGATATATTTGTTTAAAAGGTAGGGTTTTAAGATGTGAAATATTTACAATTATAATCTTTGTCAATGAGGGGTTTAAAATGTCTAAACTCATTCCTGCCCCACAACCATTGTGGGGTGGGAAAAACTTGTGTTGGACGAAGCAGAGAGGGTCAGGTCAAAGCTAAGTTGGACAAAATTGTCATCCCCAATTGTAATTCAATATTAGATATCATTGAAGAATAAATTAATTGATTGTTTAGTACATTTTCCCTTTCTCACTCTCTCTTAATATTTCTCTATGGAGAGTGAATATCTCGAATTATGTCAATTTCCTTCAATTTTCCGGTCAATTCCCCAACAATTCTTACCCATCCTCCATTAAGAACCACTAGGACCTAACACATAGTCACCACCACCTATAGCACCAAGATGGAACATTTCATACCATACAAGTGACAATAATTCACTTTTGGGCTAAGAACAAATCAAGGCCTCTCATGATGTCCTTCAGCCTCAATAGACAAAAAGGAGAAAATGGGAGATAGAGACAGCACAATTAACAATGTTATAGACACAATAAATTTCCCAAATTTTAAAATATTCGTTTTAAAGTTTATGAAGAAATGGAATAAGTAATTTCTAAAGGAATCCAGGGGAAAGGAATTGAGTAATTTTACACAAATCAAAATTGTTACATCAATCACATAAAAATTATTAAAAAAAAAATGTTACATCAATATTTATGAACCAAGAGCCTTGTAGTTTCATATTATAACACTTCTTAGTATTTCTTCTTTAAATATCCTGAGTTCAAATCTCCCCTCTATTGTAATTATTGAATAAAAAAAAATATCAATAATTATGAAAAATGTTGTTAAATTTATTACATCATTAGACTTTTTGCAGCACAATGTATACGCCATCCTGGCTGATTTAATCACATTGAAGATTAGAGAGGTTACAAGGTTAATATGTTGGATAATTCCTGCAAGAAGAATTATGAATTGGGCTTTAAGGGGACTCCTTCAAGAAAAAAGGTTATTTAATAATGGCGGCCTTCTTTGTCATTGTGGAAGTAAAGAGGGCCATTTTAACTTCGGCCCATAATGGATCACCTGGAAGATCCCCTTCTCGATCTGTCCATGCAATAATAATAATGCAATCAAGAATTGACCGAGATGATCACGGCAGACTCAGCAGAATGGGTCACCGAAAATACTATTGAAATTGCTCTTTGTCTTAGGTAAAGCATAAGCCACAATTTATGACCAAAAGGCACCACATGATGACACTAATTTGGTTGTCCAAGCAGCCCATCTTGACCTTTAACCCCCGATCGTGCAAGATTGCTGTCATTCTACAATCTTTATCTATATTGGGCTACAAATCATATAGAAGTCTGTGGAGTCCATGTCAAAAGTTGCACTTAGTCCAGTCAAGGTCAAAATCATACATAACATTGCTATGTCATCTTATTCAAACTACTAGGTAAACGTAATTAATTCTAAAGACTCACCTCCTAGGGACAAAATTGACCTTTGTCATTTTCACACAAATTATATAGTATTTTACCCAAATTTTCAAACTAATTAGGAAAATGCCATTTTTTTTTTTTAAATTTGATTTTTTTCAAAATCAAGTTTAAAAAAAAATTCTAGAGCTCTATTTTCAAAATCAAGTTTAAAAAAAAATTCTAGAGCTCTATAGTAGCGTTTAAAGGAGCTTATAGTGACGTTTTAAGGAGCCTAGAGTAGCGTTTTGAAACTCGAGCTCCATGAACTCGAGTTATAGGTAAAAAAAAACAAAAAAATGGAATGGAACTTGAGTTCATGGAGCTTGAGTTCCAAAACATCATTATAGGTCCTTAAAACGTCACTATAGGGCTCCTTAAAATGCCACTATAGGACTTAACTCGATTTAAAGAAAATCGAGTTTCAAAAGAGAGGCATTTCCTTAATTAGTTTGGGAAATGAGGCAAAATACTATATAATTTGTGCGAAAAGGATAAAGGCCAATTTTGTCCATAGGAGGCCCGTGCACAACACTTGGACCTTCTCTATACTGTTTTTATAAAATAAAAAATAAAAAACTTGCAGTAATTTTTAAAATGCGTAAAAAAACTAATGAGAGATTTTGATAATTTTTATTTAATTATTTATGGCAAAACAATGGAAACTGAGAAACCAACGATAGTCAAAAGGGCCCGACGTACTACTAGGCATGTATGGGAAAGGCCATCAACTATAGATTGTCTTTAACCATTAACCAGGGTTTCTAACTAAAACTCTATGTGCGACTCACCTTTTTTGGTTACACATATCTTATTGTATGTTAACGTGTATTAGAGTATGTGAGCTTTAGGCCCACCTTGTTTACTTGTATAGCACGCGTACTTATATTATACACTTTGCCTTTTATATAAAAGGCACTCATGTATATTCTATTATTTTGAGAAATACAATACAATCTTCCAATATTTCTAACATGGTATCAAAGCCACTGTTCTGACCTTTTCTTAGCAGTCTTGTCTTTATTGGTGTTACTCCATTCTCAACATCACTTCCACCGTCACAACAGTCGCCGCAGCCTTTCGCCGTTAAACCTCCAACATCTTCTAGTCGTTGTCTTAGAGTTCCGGACCTGCAGCCGCTGTCGTTGAGGAGTCCTACACTGCACAGATTACTGCACGTGTCGTCACCGCCATTTATATTGCTCCGATTGCATTTCTAGAGGTATCACTAAGATCGTCTTCAGCCGATCTACACGTCAGTGAAAGCCTCGAAGTCACCGGAGCCTCCACGCACCCTCACGCGCCTCCTAAAGATTCTGCGTCAGCTCCTCACGCGCTCCACGCGCTTCCATGCGCTTCCATGCGCCGATGAACTTCTTCACGCGCCTCCACGCGCCGAGTACTTTCTTCACGCGCCGAGTACTTTCTTCACGCGCCTCCATGCGCCGGATCTGCACCAGCTGAGGTCAGCCCTAGGTGACATCATCACCACCATGTCAACTGACGTTATCGTTGACAAGATGTTGACTTGGGTTGACTTTGATCGTTGACTTTGACTGAGGGTTGACTTTGACCGTTAACTTTTTGCCCGCGTTAACTTTTGCAGTCTAGGTGCTCCTTACCCAGTTTTTTGCGTAGATTTCATTTTTGTAGTTTATTTTTGCATATTTTGCTTCTAAATGAAGAATAAGGACAAGTCTTCTTCTTGTTGCAATCATCGTCGCCGACAATCCAACAAACGTTTTGCAATTTTTGCAAACATTTTGGCCACGGTATTGAGACTTGCTATTGTTGCAACAAATCAACTGTTTCAATTTCTACTGCCACTGTTGCTAACACTTAGAGTGTCCAACCAATGGCTCTCATCTCTACACAGTCTAAGTCTTCAGAACGCACTTTCACCATATCCACAGATGACCTTAAAAACATCATCGCCAATGGCATTCCTATGGTTGGTAATGCATCTTACTCCTCTTCTCTCTCAGCTTTATCTGGTATGTCTCCCTCCTCTTAGCTTATGGATCCTGCTTGTTGAAATCATATGACACCTCACTCGTCCTTATTTTCTGAACTCAAACCTACACCACACCCTTTTAATATTCGTACAGCAAATGGTTCCACAATGTCTGGTCATAATATAGGTTCTGTTTCGACTTCCAACGTTTCGGTTCTTGGGGTCTTTAATGTTCCTGACATTTCTTACAATTTATTTTCTGTGGGACAATTAGCTGAGTTGGGTTATCGCATTATATTTGATTATTCTGGGTGTATTGTGCAGGATCCGAGGACGGGACAGGAGCTTGGGACCAATCCCAGAGTTGGGCGTATGTTTCCCGTGGACAACCTTCGTCTTCCACTTGTTGCTCCTGTTTATGTTGCTGCAGTTGCTGCAGTTTCTTTAATTCCTTCCCTTGCACTTTGGCATGCTCGACTTGGTCATGCATCTTCCTTTCGAGTACAACAATTGGTTTCTAGAGGTTTGTTAGGTTCAGTGTCTATAGAAAATTTTGATTGTGTCTCATGTCAGTTAGGAAAACAACCAGCTTTACCTTTCAATTCCGGTAAATCAATATCCATTAATATCTTTAACCTTATTCATTCTGATGTTTAGGGGTCTTCCCCTGTCTCTAGTATTGGTGGATCTCGATATTTTGTTGTCTTTGTTGATGATTATTCCCGCTATAGTTGGATTTTTCATATGAAACATCGTTCTGAATTATTGCAAGTATATTCTAATTTTGCAAAAATGGTTGAAACTCAATTTTCCAAACGTATCAAAATTTTTCGATCTGATAATGCTCTCGAGTTCACTCAATATGCTTTCCAAGCTGTTTTGCATTCCTATGGCACTGTTCATCACCTAACTTGTCCAGGTACCTCTCAGCAAAATGGTAGAGCCGAACGAAAATTTCGTCATATTCTTGACACTGTTTGTGCTCTCTTTCTCTCTGCCAAAGTTCTTGCTCTTTTTTGGGGCGAAGCTGCTCTTCATGTTGTTCATGCTATTAATCGCATTCCAAGCCCTGTTATCCACAATCAAACTCCACATGAGCGCCTTTTTGGGTTACCTCCAGATTATCACCACCTTCGCTCCTTTGGTTCTGCTTGTTTCGTTCTTCTTCAACCACATGAGCATAACAAACTTGAGCCTCGGTCAAGGCTTTGTTGTTTTCTTGGCTATGGCGAAACTCAAAAGGGGTATTGGTGTTATGATCCTGTCTCTCATCGTCTTCGTGTCTCCCGCAATGTTGTCTTTTGGGAACATCGCTCCTTTATCGAGCTCTCTCACTTCCGTGTCTCCCTATCTTCCACCTCTGTCTTAGATCTTTTTCCAGATAAGGCACATATTCCTTTTGTAATTGCTCCTAAACCTCTTGTAGTTGCTCCTGATTCTCCTGTAGACTTCTCTGTCCAACCACCAGATATCCTTGATCTCTTTCCTAGTTCACCATTTAATGAATAGGTGGAAGATGAACAGGTTGAAGACGAGCTACCCAACCCTGAGCTTGGGTCCCCTGCTCCTGCTCCGCCTGACGATCATGCACAAGACATTCCACCTCGTCACTCAACTCGGGTAAGATCCATTCCTACACATTTACTTGACTATCATTGTTACACTGCCCTTGCTACACTGCACGAGCCTCACACCTATCGTGAGGCTTCCATTGACCCTTTATGACAGATTGCAATGAAAGAGGAGCTTGATGCATTATTTAAAAACCATACTTGGGACTTGGTAACTCTCCCCCCTGGGAAATCTGTGGTTGTTTGTAAGTGGATCTACAAGATTAAGACTCGCTCTGATAGGTCCATTGAGCACTACAAAGCTCGTCTTGTTGCAAAAGGTTTTACACAGGAGTATAGGATTGATTATGAAGAGACCTTTGCTCCGGTTGCTCGTATCTCATCTGTTCATGCTCTCTTAGCTGTTGTTACTGCCAATAAATGGGACCTTTTTCAGATTAATGTCAAAAATGCATTCCTTAATGGAAATTTAAGTGAAGAAGTTTACATGCAACCTCCTCCTGGTCTCTCTGTTGAATCAAACAAGGTTTGTCACCTTTGACGTGCACTTTATGGCCTTAAACAAGCTCCACGAGCTTGGTTTGCCAAATTTAGCTCTACCATCTCTCGCTTAGGTTACATAGCCAGTCATTATGATTCTGCCTTATTTCTTCGTCACACTGACAAAGACACTATTTTACTTCTCCTGTATGTTCATGATATGGTCATAACTGGTGATGATCTTAATGGCATTCAAGAACTCAAGGATTTTCTTAGTCAGCAGTTTGAGATGAAAGATTTTGGACATCTCAGCTACTTTTTGGGTCTTGAAATCACTCATTCTACAGATGGATTTTATATTACTCAAGCCAAGTATGCTTCTGAACTATTGTCTCGAGCTAGACTCACTGATAGCAAGACTGTTGACAATCTAGTTGAGCTTAATGCACATCTGACTCCCACAGGAGGGAAACCTTTGTCTAATCCCTCTCTTTACAAACGCTTGGTTGGTAGCCTAGTTTATCTCACTGTCACTCGTCCAGACATTTCCTATGTTGTTCACCAGGTAAGCCAGTATCTGTCTGCTCCACGATCAACTCACTATGCTACTGTTCTGCGCATTCTTCGATACTTAAAAGGCACTCTCTTTCATGGACTTTTCTACTCTGCTCAGTCTCCTCTTGTTCTCTGTACATTTTCTGATACTGATTGGGCAAGAGATCCTATTGATTACAGGTCCACCACTGGTTATTGCTTTCTTCTTGGTTCTTCCTTGATTTCTTAGTGAAGTAAGAAACAAACTCATGTGGCCCGCTCCAGTACTGAAGCAAAATATCATGCCCTTGCTGATACCACATCTGAACTCCTTTGGCTACGATGGCTTCTCAAAGACTTAGGTGTGTCCACATCCTCTGCCACTCCTCTTTATTGTGAAAACCAGAGTACCATTCATATTGCTCACATTGATGTCTTCCATGAACGGACTAAATACATCGAGATCGATTGTCATTTTATCCGTTATTATCTTGTCCATGGTGCTCTCAAGTTGATCTCAGTCTCCTCTAAAGATCAACTTGCAGATATCTTCACCAAGTCACATCCTAAGGGACGTCTTCGTACTTTGGTTGACAATCTCAAGTTGGTCTCATATCCACCTTGAGTTTGAGGGGGGCTGTTAACGTGTATTAGGGTATGTGGGCTTTAGGCTCACCTTGTTTACTTGTATAGCACACGTATTTATATTATACACTTTGCCTTCTATATAAAAGGCACTCATGTATATTCTATTATTTTGAGAAATACAATACAATCTTCCAGTATTTCTAACATTGTACAAACCTTCAATATACGTGATTTGGCGCCTTTAGAAAGTTTGTTCTATAAACTACAATGTAGAATCAAGAACCACATAAAATGTCGTAAATTTGACATTGAAAAACATGTCATAATTATTAATAACCTTATTCGCAATTTACATACACAAACTTTAGTCACACAATAAACTTGTCATAATCACATCTAAATAACACGTTTGTTGTTATGACTCCTTGGATTGAGAGGAGTTTGTTGGTACGAATGGTGTTGTTACAACCGGATGACTGATAACTACAAAGGACCCAATAGTACATCAATGGAGAAAACTTGGAAATTTGGTTTTATGCCTCCTAAGGAAAACTATGGGTTTAGAAATCCCAAGAGAGAGCCCTGTGACTCTAATACCAATGAAGCAAAATATGAAAATATGCCCCTATGATTATATTGTTGCATACTTGACTACAATTACCTTGTCATTTGGACAAAAGCTTTAGGCCTTGTTTAGATAGAACGATTATTGGGAGATGGAAAATGAGTGAGAGAAAAGTGGAGAGAAAATTGTATATTTAGTTGTTTTGTAGAGAGGAGAAAAAATGAGATTTTGGTGGAGCCCATATGTTTTCTTCTCGAAACCACTAAAATATAATCTTTCCAAATTGAGGAGAAAATAAGAGAGAAAAGAGAAGTAGAAACTTATATGTGTTTCGGACAAAAAAGTCATTTTTGTCTTTTTCTTCTTTGCATTTTTGTCTTTTTCTCATACTCTCATTATTTTAAAAGAAAATGAAGCGCCCATTCATACACAATTCTTTTATAGAAATATAATATATTACTTTTTTGTTATTTAAAAGGGATATAATGATAAATTTATATAAATTAATGTTTCCATCATCGAATTTCTTCTTTCCAACCAAACAAATTAGTTATCTATTCTTCAATTTTTCCATCTCTCAACCAAATGGAACCTAAATCCATTTATATGTAGCGAAAGAAGGCACACTTGTCAATACTTTTTTGCTTAGAAAAATACGTTTAAATAGCCTCCTACGATTAAATCTAGTTTGAGTTTTTTTAGTACTAGGTCATTTACAAGGGTGGAGCTAGAATTTTTTGTTTATGGGGGCCAAATTTTGGTATTAATATATTAGTCTCGAGTCAAGATAAACCATCACACACATGCTTAAACGCACACACACAAATATAAATATTAATATTTTGATACTAGAGTAGGTCATAATTTTGTAAATACATTGTATATAAAATTAACAACTTTCACATATGTATATTTGCAAAATAATTTTTTAGGGGAACTTATCATCTTTTAAACTCCAATGAGTATACAAAAGCTATCTAGTTTGATATGAAACATGTACAAAAAATAAATTAGAGAAAACAAAAACTACATTGTCTCTATAACTACTAGACTAAGTGACAAATTCTATTGGTTTTGAAGAGCATAATTGGACTAACTCAAACATTTGGGGAGGCCAACTTCTATTTTTTATAGCTAAATATTTAAAGTTTTTAATACTTATACAGAATATGAAATAATTTTAAAAAAAATTGGGGGGGGAGATGGTCCCAAGCCTTGATATAGCTCTGACATATAGGCTATAGTAGTAGTATAACACAAGACCTAATCCTATTGTAATACGTATTCTCACACACACATATATATAGTCTCCAATAGTCCGGGACCCCAATGTAGTTCATCAACTTCATACTTTTTAAGAATTCCGATCTTTTCTAAAAAAAAATTGCGTCTGTGTGTAGCACTAGGGTTGAAGATGACGAAAGTTATAGAAAAAGTTCAGCAACTCTTTGCAAATCTACAAATGAAGAGCAAGAAAAACCTCACGGCCATGCATGTGGGTGAAAGTAAAAACTACATGTGATTCCTAAGTCCTAACCAATACTTGTCTTCCATAATGTTTCAAGAATTACTCTGTCAACTTAAGGACGAGAGGATTGAGGTTGGGAACAAAGAGCCAATCACGTTGCCTTACTCTACATGGTTGTTTGAGTCGATACTACAACTCGTCAAGGAAGAGAAGGCGCCTAATGAAGAAGAAGTTAAGGAATTCTCCCCATGCATGTTGTTTTCAATATTAACAAATAAGCAAGTGCACCAATTTTAATTGGTATACTAGGAAGTTTTATTGTTTAATTTGTTAGTTATTTCCATTCAATACCCTAAGTTTATTTTGTTTGGTTTAGAGGTTTTTTTTTTTGTTTTTTGAAGGGGGTTTGGAGTTAAAAACTAGCTAGTATGTTGTTATTTTGTATTATGATGAAAATTAGTTTGCATGTGTGGAAATCTTCTTAACAGCCATTTCAATTAGACGAGTTTCTTTTTATTTATTTATTTATTTATTTTTGTAAAAGTTTCTGCACATTAATATCCAACATTTACTAGGAATGGAGAATTTAAGAGATAAAAGAGTATTTAAATCTCGTGTGTGAAATGATTTTAAAATTTTAAGGAGCCTTGGGCATGATCTCTCACAACTATGAATTAGATAAAACTATTCCAAGTAATATATTTATATATAATACAAAAGTAAAAATGTCTGGATTCTGTTGACCACTCCTTATTGCATCACGTGACTATATAAATTTATGGCACGTATACATTTAAAAATACCGAACAGTTGTGCTTTTTCATTTTACATGTTAAGTTTATGTATCTACTCAGTGTTTCACATATGTATATACTAAAAAAAAAATTGTCATTGAGAAGAAAAACTCGGTAAGGCATATGGAAGAGAATGAGAAATCTAAGAAGCAAAACATCCATAAACATTTAAAGAAATCGTTCAATATTATTGTTGCTACCGTTGGTGTGGCTTGATTCTTAGACTTTTCCTGAAATATTATACTATTAATTAATCTCATATACAAGTGAACCATCCAATTTAATTAAGTTGTTCTTATTATTTCATGTAAAAAAAAAGTTCCAACTGCATATGTTACTAAAAAAGTAAGGGATAGCATTTACACTTTTTAAAACATTAATTCAAAATGGGGTTTTTGTTGAACAAGTTCCAATTATGCCTTCAATTGGCTGCAAAATGCAATAAATCTAGAAAAAATTATTTGAAACTTTTATTAGACCCTCACTATGTATGGAGATAGAGATGTATAGCTCCCAATAATTTTTAGTAAATTTCTAAATTAGTTACAAAAATAATAAATTTTATGGTAATTTTTTTCTTTGTATGAATTAAATTATAACATATAGAGACATCACACTGAAAGACCTAAACCCAATATGCATTAGTGTATGAGTCTAATTATGTTATATTAATCATTTATTCTTTTTATTATTATTTAATATGAGACTTTATTCACATGTGTACTATATACCTAACAAAAATTGATAATGCATATGGTATTCTTCTTAATGATTGGAATGAGGTCAACCATCACTTGGCTCCTTAACACCTCCTCCCCGTTTTGTTAAGTGTTAACATCATGCATTGTTTTTGCCTATTTTTTTAGATTTGTATTTCTCATTTTCTGTTTTGCATAATCCCATTATAACTATATAATAATAATTATCGTAATAATGACAGTTTTCTTTTTCTTTTCTTTTTTAAAGAAACACAACAGTATTCCAATTTATGAACAAAATGTGGAATATTCGTATTTATATGCTACATGCACTCTTTGATGCCAGAGATCTAGATTTACTTATTAATTATTTCCAAAGGTTCGTTGTGTTCCTACCAAGAGAGACCAAAAAGTCTTAAAGGTGAGTAGGAAAGCTTATCTATATGCATGAATCATGATTAAACAAAGCAGGCCAGGTACCTTATCTTCTGACTTTCAAAGTTTGGCCTTTTCCTCTTTATTAACATTTATTTGTGGCCGCCTCACATGTCTTTTGACAACAACCCATACGCTTAGGCTTAGCCGCCTCAGATTATCTTCATGACTAAGTCCACCGTAGTTCCATGCCACTTGATCAATTGATTAATCACATTCCACCAATCTGGAGGATTATTTTGGCCCAAAATTGATGAGTATGTAGTCCCCATAAGCACACCAACATTACACCTAGGTCCTAATGCATATCCAATATTAGTGGTATTTTGGTAATTCTCACTTGGGCACCCTTATCATATAACCCCAAGCCATCTTAGACCATGATGTGCTTTAATTGAGCAAAAAATGGAGAGGCTTGGTCTGTGCTCAGTTGTTTTGTTGTGTCTAGTAGCTAATGCAATAGCTCAACAATGTGGCTGGCAAGTAGGTGGAAAGACTTGCTCAAACAACCTATGCTGTAGCCAACATGGCTATTGTGGCACAACTGATGACTACTGCTCACCCTCCAAGAACTGCCAAAGTAACTGTCAAGGTGGTGGCGGCGGCGGCGGAGGTGGTGGAGAGAGTGCATCTAATGTGCGTGCAACATATCATTATTATAATCCTGAGCAACATGGGTGGGACTTAAATGCTGTTAGTGCATATTGCTCTACTTGGGATGCTGGCAAGTCCTATGCATGGCGTAGTAAGTATGGATGGACAGCTTTCTGTGGCCCGGCTGGACCTCGTGGCCAGGCCTCTTGTGGCAAGTGCTTGAAGGTAAGAAATGAAACTGATTTTTTCTTGCAACATTCTTTAACTTGATACTAAAATATGAGTAGGCTAGCTATTTGCTAATGGGGTTATTGATAGGCAGTTGTTTCAAAACCGTGTTCAATTGTTTCATTCAACGAATCTTACCCACAAAAAGGGTCAATGTTTCTGGTCTATCTTAGACCTTTTATTAGTTTTTACTTTTAATTTGCTGCTGTACACCCCAGTTGGTCAGGCATATATATAGAGACCAATAATTAACGCTAGTACCACAAATATTTTGACACAGATTATAATTGGTGTAGAAAAATGATAAGTTGATGTGATAGTAATAAACAGTCAATCACAATCTGTCATATAAAATAATTATAGTAAAGTGTGTGATACTAGCATTATCACTATAGAGACACAAGTTTGTTAGAATTATATTATGTTACAGTATACCCTGCTTCTTCTTTGCTACCTTTGAAAAGCGTAAATATCTCCTCTAAATTGTTTGGAGGATTTTTATATTTTTCTTCAACTTATTACCTCGGACTAAATCATATGACTTATTTAATCATTTAACTAAATCACATAACTATTTAATATGCCATATGATTAAAAATATAATTCATTTAATTAAATCCAAACATGTTTAAAGATAAACTTTATCCCTTTGGAAATTTGCATTTTAAAAACATCATCCTTTTGAATCTTAGTTCATGAATCTAAATACATAGATTGTTAAATACTCACTTGATAGCTCACCAATTAGGATAAATCAGGATTACCCCAAATTCAAAGGCACCAGTAAATAGTAATTGGTGTTGAACTGGAGTATTGATTGTAGTGATCAACATAAAGTTTCACTTCAATAAGAGCAAGAGTATCCATAATGGTTACTGATTGATGATCTCGCTCCTATCTTGACTTGTATTTAGGTGACAAATGCGTGGACCGGGGCACAGACAACAGTGAGGATTGTGGATCAGTGCAGCAATGGAGGGTTGGATTTGGATGTTGGGGTTTTCCAACGATTGGACACAGATGGAAGAGGATATGCTCAAGGCCACCTTATGGTGAATTACCAGTTTGTGGATTGTGGCGATGGGTTTAACCCTCTGCTTTCTATTATCAATGATCAATAGAGATTTTAAGAATAAAATGTAAGAAGTCACTTTACAATGGGTTTGTTAATAAGGGCGCAAATGGCTATAAGGCTTGCATGTTTTGGTGCGAGTAGCTATAAAAGATGAGATGGCAATTGCTTAATCTTTAATTTTCCCCCTTTGAAATTTCGTTATGAATAATTATTGTCATCTTGATTTCTTTCAAGTCATTTTGAAAGTTTATCGTATGCTTGGATTGTAATGTAATCATATATGAATAAGATAGATTGGCATGTGTATTGTTTATTTTTAGGGCTATATGTGTATTTCTTTTTAGTAGAGGTCTATTGGGCTTATCGGTTACACGACATGAAAAAGCCCTCTTTCACTTAATTTAAGCAAAGACCAATGGGCCCTATCCATCCCATCCAAAAGGGGACCCAAAGAAGAATAGAGGAAATGAGGGAAGGCCTAACCAGGTAGTACGAGATGCAACACAGGCTACAAGATTATGGGCTATACAACTTGCTATTATTATAGGGGCAAAACGAAAAGCCCAGCCACAATGATAAGAAAGCTTGGTGTGAATATACTCAACAAGACTTTCAGTCTCCTAGTTTAAACTTTAATGCACTTGGATCCCTAAGAATTACTATCATAATTGCATTTTTAGAGTCCCTTCAAAAATAATATAACGCAATCCAACTTTCAGAGCTTCATGAACTATCAAGAAATCAAGTTACATCACACTCACATTCGTATATATTCTTGAAGTTATATAATTCTTTAGTTTATGGATAATGAGGCGCCAGCATGTTGTATGAGTTGGGGGGAAGACGATATGGGCCTTACCTTTCCCTTGATATTCACTCCCCAAAAAAAAAAGCCTTTAGTAATTAATGCAGTATGCATGTTTCTTCTCAAAACAAAAAATAATAATAATAGTAATAATTAGATTATTAATTTGGTCCTCCAACTATGGGGTAAAATTTAATATAATCCGAGGAAAAAAGTTTCTCTCCCTTGTAGGAGTTTTCTTTCTCTCTCAACACGGTAAGAGCTTACTCCTCCCTTGAGGGCCTCTCTAAGGGTTCTCTCTTGAACTACGCCATTTAAAAATTGGTTGTAGCCCATTTTTCTTTCGTTTATGCATGGATCAAGAAGTAGTGAATAGTTAGGAAAAGTTAAAGCTCACAAAAGAAGAAGAGGAGGATATTGTCATTGCAAATATCAGTAGTTCTGAGATTTTTGAAGAATGCTCTTTGAGCTTATTTGGGCGTCTACTTACAGATCGTCATCAAAATCAAAAAGCTTTAAAAAACACTTTAAAAGCAGCATGGAAGATGGGTTCTGACTTGAGGATTGTAGAGGTGGGAAATAATATTCTACAATTCAAGTTCAGCTCAAGGTACCAGTTAGAGTGGGTTGAAAAAAGTGATCCATGGAACTTTGACAACAACCTACTTCTTCTTTGTCGATGGAGGAAAGGTTTAACGTCAAAAAATATTAGTTTCTCCCATTCTCCTTTCTGGGTGCAGATTTGGGGTTTATCATTTGAGAATATGATTGAAGAAATTGGGAAGGATATTGGTAGCAAGATTGGGAGGGTGTTAGAAGTTGACAAATGAGCTATGCAAGTGGATCAAGCCAAATTTTTAAGAATACAAGTTAAGGTTCCGATTGATAAGCCTCTCCGTAGAGGGGGGTATGTTAAGAATGAAGAGGGTGGTAGATATTGGGTTGATTTTTTGTATGAGAGACTCCCTACATTTTGTTACATATGTGGAATACCTGGGCATGATGAAAAGCATTGCCAATTAATTCCAATAGAGAAACATTCAATGAGGCAATATGGTGAATGGCTAAAGGTAGGAGGAGCTATTAAAAACTGAGGTGAAAAGGAAAAAATGAAAGTGCAGTCGGAGGCTGAAAGGTGGAGCTCGCCATCTCCGGTGGTGGGTGGCAGAGCTGGTGAAGTGGACTGTGGTGTAAGCATGATGGATGCAGCTCCCTTGGACATGGTGAAAGGTACTTTCACATCTAATCATAGGGAGTAGGAAAAGTAGATCAGATGGGACAATATGGTATAAGTGGGTTTGAAAATGGGGCTAGAGCAGGTTGCACGTGATGAGCAAAAAGACTCTAGAACTGATTTAGTCAAAAAAGAAGTGCATGGGAACGAGGTAGTTCAAATAGAAGTTGGCAAGGAGCTTGGGCCAGTTATAAGAGAGTCTGAAGTATTAAGCCTAATAAAGCCCAAAGAAAAAGAAAACACAAGTGTGGAAAGGAAATTGCAACAACAAGACCTAAACCAAATGGTTAAACAAGCAGCTAGGGGTAGAATTAAAATAATAGCAAGGGAAAAAGGAAAGGCCCAAGTTGTTGAGAAGTTTGGACAAGCCCAAGAGGTAAGCAAAAAAAGAAAAGGTAATGTTGAAATACTTTTAAGTCTGATGGTAGAGATTAGAAACATTTATGTGAAAGGAAATATGAAGGGGGTGAATATTTATCTGTTGAAACGGCAATGATTGCAAAGCAGCACTACCGAGATCAATGATTGCATTAGGATGGAACTGCCAGGGGCTTGGGAACCCTCGGACAGTTCGAGTGTTGCGCGAGCTCATTCAACGTTGGAAGCCTAGAATTGTCTTCCTATTGGAGACAAAGCTAAAGAAATATCATATGGAAAAAGAGAAGTTTAAAACTGGTTTGTCAAATGGTTTAATTATCCCTAGTTTGGGGAGAAGTGGGGGATTAGCTATGTTATGGAGTAGGGACATCAAAGTGGAAGTTCAAGGCTATTCAGGAAACTACATTGATGCAGTTGTGACTAACCCGGAATCAAGATTTAAGTGGCGCATCATGGGATTCTATGGAAATCTTGAAACCCATCGTAGAAAAGAATCTTGGGATCTTTTGAGAAGCCTTTGCCAAAAGTAACAACTCCCCTAGTTATGTTTAGGTGATTTCAATGAAATTGTGTCGGTGGAGGAGAAATTGGGTGGGGCACAAAGATCTCAAAGGCAAATGGATGAATTTAGAGAAGCAATACACCAATGTAAGTTCAAGGATCTTGGATACTGTGGCCCTTATTTTACTTGGTGTAATATGCAAGAGGGTGAAAGAAGAATGTACCTAAGATTGGATCAAGCCTTGGCTACTCCTGAATGGATTGAATACTATAAAGATATAAAAGTGCATCATCTGGTAGAATCCACATCTAACCACTGCACACTGCTGATAACTGATGCTACTCTTCAAAAGCATCCAAATAGACGAAGATTTCAATTTGAAGCTATGTGGACCAAAAGGGAGGAATGCAAAGATATTATTAAAGAAGTCTGGGATGGCAGCCAAGAGTTAAACTCTCTAATTGGGATAGCTGCAAGGTTGAAATGTTGTGCTGAAAATCTCTCTAGATGGAACAAAATGGTATTTGGGAAAATTCCAAGGCAAATTTAGAAGAAAAGGGAGACTCTCAATACTCTGGTCCTCAGAGATAAATATGGCAGCCTGGGCAGTGAGATCAGCATAATTAGAAAGGAGATTAATGATTTATTGGATAGTGAAGAAATTATGTGGCATCAGAGATCAAAGGTGCAATGGTTGGGCCTTGGGGATCGAAATATGAAATACTTCCACACTAGGGCCTCAAAAAGGAGATAGAGAAACACTATTAACAGTATCATGGATGAAAATGGAAATTGGTATGATTCTATTTATGGTATTGCAGAGGTGGCTGTGTCCTATTTTAAAAACCTGTATACCACTTCCTATCCGACTTGCATTCTGGAAGTCCTTAATACAATTCCAACTAAAGTCATTGCGGATATGAATCAGTTCCTTATCCAAGAGTTCACAAGGGAGGAAGTTAAGGCAGCACTAAAACAAATGCATCCAACAAAAGCCCCGAGTCCTGATGGTATGTCTGCTATTTTCTTGCCAAAATATTGGGGTATTGTTGATAATGATGTCATATGTATGGTCTTAAATGTCTTAAACTCAAATATGTCTATGGTAGAGATTAACAAAACTAACATCACTCTGGTGCCAAAAACAAAAAACCCCCACAAAAAAGATAGAGTTTAGACCCATAAGTCTATGTAATGTTGTTTATAAACTCATATCAAAAGTGTTAGCCAATCGTCTCAAAACAATCCTTCCCCAGATCATATTAGAAAATCAGAATGCGTTTCTCTCTAAGAGACTAATTACAGACCATCTTGTAGCTTTTGAACTTATGCACTATTTGGAACACAAGAGAGAAGGAAATGAAGGTTTTGTGGTAATAAAATTGGATATGAGCAAAGCCTATGATAGGGTGAAATGAGGTTTTATTAAACAAATGATGGAAAAAATGAGCTTCCATGAAAAATGGATAAATTTGATAATGCATTGTATCACTACAATATCATACTTTGTCCTCATTAATGGTGTTGCTTATGGTAGTATAATTCCCACTAGGGGTCTCCGCCAAGGAGACCTAGTTTCACCTTATATCTTTCTATTGTGTGCATATGGTTTTTCCTCCCTTATTAATGATGCAGCCAGGAATCAAAAAATTAGTGGAGTATCAATATGTAAAGGCAGTCTCAAGATCACACATTTGTTCTTCGCAGATGACAACCTATTGTTTTGTAAAGCAAACATCCAAGAATGCCAAAATCTTATTAATATTCTTCAGCTATACGAAGCTTCCTCGGGTCAGAAAATCAATGCGAATAAGTCTTCAGTCTTTTTCAGTAACAATACCCCAGATGATAGAAGATGTGAAGTGCTGGATATGTTGGGTCCAATGCAAGATACTCGACATAAAAAATACCTAGGTCTACCCTTAATCATTGGCAAGTCAAAAGTTGAAATATTTGCAGAAATTAAAAAGAAGGTGGAGAAAAAACTATTGGGGTGGAGGGAGAAAATTCTATCAGTGGGTGGCTGAGAGATCCTTATTAAAGCTGTAGCCCAAGCAATTCCAACATACACTATGAGTTGTTTCTAGATCCCAAAAGGTCTTTATGATGAGATTGAAGGTATGATGAGAAAATTTTGTTGGAGTCAAAGGGGTCAAGAATCAAAAATTGCTTGGGTTAGCTGGAAGAAAATGTGTAAGTCAAAGTTGAATGGAGGAATGGGTTTTTGAAATTTACAGGCTTTCAACCTTGCTATGCTAGCTAAGCAAGGTTAGAGGTTAATCTCGAATCCTAACTCTTTGGTGGCCCAAATCTACAAAGCTAGATATTATCCGCATGGTGATATTTTTAGAGCAAAACTTGGATCCAGCCCTTCCGATGCTTGGAGAAGCATCTTGAATTGGTTGGAAGTGGTGAAGAAAGGTACCCGGTGGCAAGTTGGCAATGGCAATAGGGTACATATTTGAGAGGATAAGTGGCTACCTACTCTAACAACATACAAAATAATCTCCCCCTCAAAACCCTTTGATGATTATCCTACGGTCTCAGCGCTGATTGACAGAGATACGAGGAGGTGGAAAGCTGATGTAGTAAGATCTTTATTTTTGCCTTTAAAAGTAAGGACTATTCTGAATATTCCTTTCAACCACAACCTTCCAGAAGACCAAATCATATGGGTGGGTAATAAAAAGGGAGAATTCACTGTGAAGAGTGCCTATTATATCGTTGTTGGGGTACTAGATACAATGGATGAAAGTGAAAGCTCTTTAGGTGATCCAAGGAGTCCTCTATGGAAGAAGCCATGGCACTTGAACATTCCATCCAAGATGCGAATCTTTGCTTGGAAAATGTGTATGAATGCTCTTCCAACACTTGTGAACTTGCAAAGAATAGGAATTAATCTATGTGAAATCTGTCCGGCTTGTGGGAAGGAGCCAGAATCAATCCTCTATGCTCTAGTTAGGTGTGAAGTGGCTAAGAGAGTGTGGAGATGTTGGGTGGATGGTCCCGTTGACTTACTGAATGTAAACATGGATGTTATAGACATTGCAATGCAAATATATGAGTCTGGTACGTCATGAGACCTGGAGATTTTCTTTGGAGTTGCATGGGCAATCTGGTATAATAGGAACAAAATACTGCACGAGTCCTCAAGTCAACTTCCTGAACATATTTGGAGCTTTGCTAAGAGAGATATACAAGAATTCAAGAGTACCTCAATAGCTTGCACTCAACACTTAACTCTGACAGAAGAGAAGTGGACAGCGCCTCCTTCGGGGGTTTTCAAGATCAATATTGATGGTGCAACGTCTGAAAATGAAAGGAACTCAAGTGTGGGAGTTGTTATAAGAGATGCAACGGTACAGTTCATGTTGCTTGCTGTAAATATCTTCAGGGATAGTACTCGGTGGAGGAAGTCGAAGCGCTAGTTATAGAGTGCGGTCTAATTCTTGCCAGAGAGCAAAAGCTTCCTCAAATCATTTTGGAATCTAATGCCTTAACAGCTGTTAATAGTGTCACAGCAGTTGAAACAAATGGCAGTCTTGGTCATGTGTATCAAGGAATTCATAATTTGCTTTCTTTTTTTAGCAGCTGGAGAATCAAACATGTGAAAAGAGAATACAACAGAGCAGCTCATGAGCTTGCGTAGTATGCAAGGTAGAATGAAGTTTCTCATGTCTGGAAGGGGGTCTGTCCTCCTATGGTATCTCACGTTATCCAGGCAGATTGTACTTAGATTGTACTGTGTTGAGCTTCTTTTCATGTGCTTTGTTGTACTCCCTTTTTCTTTTTGGCAATGATATTCTAGTTTGTGTTCAAAAAAAAAAAAAATATATATATATATATATATATATATATATATATATATATAATCCTCAAACTATTATTTGTATCAATTTAATCCCTCAACTTTTAAAATCAAATCATCTTCATCCTTCTCTCATAAATAAATAAATAAAATATTAATTTCATCCTCCAATTTCATCTTCATTTAATTTCAATAATTAATATAGAAAATTGAGCACACAAAAAAGGTTAATGTGAAAAGTGTAAATTTTTCAACAAAACACACACACACACAAACGAAAATTTAATAATACATGCAATCAAAAATAGAAAATTATTATGCGGTTGAGTTAGTCAAAATAATTAAATATTTGTGAGTTGGTTTAGCCAATATGTTTGTATACTTAATAATACGCACAATAAAAAAATATAGAAAATAATTATGGGGTTTATTTAGTTAAAATAATTAAACATTTGTGAATTCATTCATACTGCATACTTAATCATATCAATCATAATAATTTAATTTTTCTCTCTTTTTAATGACATGTAATATAACTAATTCTCAAATATAGTACTACCTATTTACTATTATATATGAATTATAAAATAATTCATTACAAAATAATCTCATATCTTATATATAAAAAGTGGCAATGCCGCTACAGTGCTTCGGTACTGTGCACTCAGTGTGTTTGCACTGTGCAAGTACTGTAGCGGTAACAGTGCTTTAGTGTGGCACTTCTTTTTTTTTTTTTTTTTTTTCATCTTCCGTTTGTACTTTTTTCTTTCTTTTATATATATTGTTTTACTACAAAACAAATTTCACAATATTTTTACAATTATTAAGGTGTCAATTTCTTATAAGTTAAAATAAAATAATAAAATATGAAACTATAACCAACCACAACTGAAAATAAATGTTTTGTGCAAATGTTGTGATACTTGTTAGGTGAATGTGTAAAAGCTACTATATTTTTGGTTTGTTCAAGTGGCATTGTAGCTACAGTAGCTACAGAGGTTTTTTTTTTTTTCTTTTTCTTCAGTCTTCCATTTGTACTTTTTTAAAAATATATTTATAAGAACCCGCATATATATTGTTATACTGACACAACAAATTTCACAATATTTTCACAATTATTGAGGTGTTAATTTCTTATAAGTCAAAATAAAATAATAAAATATGAAACTGTGACTAACTACAACTGAAAATAAATGTTTTGTGAAAATATTGTGACACTTGTGGGGTGAATATATAAAAACTACAGTATTTTTGATTTGTTCAATATGTACTGTTCATCGCTTTTTTTATTTTTTATTTTTTTTTTCCAGTCATTGATTTGTGCTCTTTTTTCTACAGTATTTTTGCATTGTTCATCTATAGTTCCATTTTGGTTAGCCACTTTGTCTTTTTATTTTTTTTTAGTCTTCTGTTTGTACTTTTTTTTCCCTTTTATATATATCACTTTACATCCAGTGTTTTTGCATTGTGAGCGTACTGTAGTTGTAATAGTGCTTTGGTTTCATGAGTCCCCCTTTTTTTTCTCTTCAGTAATCGGTTTGTGTATTTTTTTTTCTTTTAAATATTGATGTAAGCTGACATTTATATTGTTATACTTACACAACAAATTTCACAGTATTTTCACAATTATTGACGTGTCAATTTCTTACAAGTCGAAATAAAATAATAAAATATGAGCCTGTAGCCAACCACAACTGAAAATAAATGTTTTATAATAAAAGCAACTGTGCTGCTACAATGCTTTAGTACTGTGCATCCAGAGTGTTGGCATTATGTAGCACTGTAGTTGCAACAGTGCTTTGGTTTTGTGAGTCCTTTTTTTTTTTTTTTTTTTCCTTTTAAATATTGATGTAAGCTGATATTTATGTTGTTATATTGACACAACAAATTTCACAATTATTGACGTGTTAATTTCTTACAAGTTGAAATAAAATAATAAAATATGAAACTGTAGCCAACCACAACTGAAAATAAATGTTTTAAAAAAAATGTTACAACACTTATTGTTATTACAATATTTTCACAATTGTTGAAATCTCAGTTTCTTATATATCAAATAAAAAAAATGCTAAATCCACAACATTTTAACATTAATTTCACAACAAATCATAGGTAAGCTATTATTGATGGATAGCACTGGAGCTATAGTGCTTTTGGTTTATTCATTTGGCACTGTAGCTATAATGCCTAAAGGATATATATATATATATTTTTTTTCCTTTCTGTAATCGGTTTGTGTTTTTTTTTTTCTTTGAAATATTTATGTAAGCTGACATATATATTGTTATACTGACATAATAAATTTCACAATATTTTCACAATTATTGACGTGCCAATTTCTTACAAGTCGAAATAAAATAATAAAATATGAGACTGTGACTAACCACAACTGAAAATAAATGTTTTGAGAAAGTGTTACAACACTTATTATTATCACAATATTTTCACAATTGTTGAGATCTCAGTTTCTTATAGATCAAATAAAAAAATGCTAAGTCCACAACATTTTAACATTAATTTCTACCGTGCCTAAAGTTTTTTTTTTCCCAGTAATCGGTTTGTGTGTGTGTGTGTGTGTGTGTGTGTTTTTTTTTTTTTTAATATTTATGTAAGTTGGCATATATATTGTTATACCGACACAACAAATTTCATAATATTTTTACAAATATTGAAGTATCAATTTCTTATAAGTCGAAATAAAATAATAAAATATGAGACTGTGACCAACCACAACTGAAAATAAATGTTTTGAGGATAACAATAACAATGTTATCAGTTTAAAACCAATAATAACTTGTCATTTACAATTTGGTCTAAAAATGTTATGAATGTAGCATTTCTCTCAAATAAAATTAAAAAAAAAAATCTATTCGGATTGTAAAAATGAAGATAATGTGAAAATATTGTGATATTTTGTTGTATTCTTAGACTTCTTTTTTAATATAATCAAATTGAGTGAGCCAAAATTCACGATTTCGCACACAAAATCTATATTAATTTTCTCACTACTGGAGGCTGCACGTGCAAGAAGGCTAGTAAACTTATAATGTACTGATGGGATGGCTTGTTGTAATAAAATTTGTAATGCCTTAAATTCTAACAACTTTCTCTAAATTATGAGATGTACATATCTTTATTATGCATATCATAACGACTAACTTAGCCCTTTTTTAAGCTCCTAGCATGGTCCATTAAGAGTTTAAGATCTTTTTTATTCCAACATAGGGCAGTGGCACTAGATGCATGGGTCATTAACAATTTAATTCAATTAAACTGATTTTATACCCGAAAAAAAAAAAAAAAAAAAAAAAAGAATTAAAAGGAGGGGTATCTAAGTAAATCTGTTTGCGGGGTCAATTTTACAGTTAATTTTACTAAGGGGGTTTTTAGAAAATAATGTTGAAACCCTAGTTATATATGAGTTAATTTAAGTCAGCGTATAATAACAAATATTTTGAGAGAAGAAACTACCCAAAATACTCAAGTTAAGAAGGTTTGACTACACAATTAAGGTAATAGTCTAAGAATTTTTTTCTTGTCAAATCTACTTTATTCGGAATTAGAATTTTTTTTTATGTAGGTATTTTGGTCAGTAGTGAAATTATTTAAATATTCAAGAGTTTTAACGATGCAAACCAAAAAAATTTTAATTTAATTTTATGGTAAACTAGAAGATGTACCTGCAGATTTTTTCTAGGTACAGTGATTTTTTTTTTTTTTTTGGGGAGAATATTAACCAGCACCGCCTGGTGCTGGGTAAGTGCAGAAAAAACAAAAATAATTTGTCAGAAAAAGTCAAAAAAATTCTGAATAGTACATGCAAAACTGAAAAAATGACATAAATGACAAAAAAAAAAAAAGACAAAAATTATGTCAGAAAAAAATAAAAAATTTTGTGGTTAACGGGCACCGTGCAATGCCAGTTAACACAATCATTTTTTTTCTTTATAGGTAATCCTTATATGTTCCAAGAGTAATACTCACCCACGCATAAGGCCCACTTGAGAGGAGGGAGCACCTAAATTTTTCCCTTTTTATCTATAGTTTTGTTGCGTCAATCGTTGACAGAGGCTGTAAACTCTTAGGCTTAATGGTCAGGTTTCTGCACGGTTTTATTTGATAAATGGTACTTGATGTGGACTTCCTAGGATCCTTGGCAGAACCCGAAGTGGTATTGGGGAAAACCATTAAAACAAAGCAGCACTCAACTTACTTCTTTCTTCTTCTTCTTCTTATTATTTGTTTATTGATTTCGGTAGAAGTGAATAGGGAAGTCCACGAAGTTTGACCAGTTATAATTAAAAAAAAAAGAAACAAACAAACAGAGGATCACACGTAATTGAAGATGGCCCACGGGCCTACATAATAATAAGAGTTATGGTCTTATTTCTAGGGCTTTAGTTGGGGTAGGAAAAAAAATATATATATATATATATATATATATATATAATATTATGATTAGATGAAATTTTGGTATGAGATAATAATAGATAGTTATTGGATATTTTTAATAGTTTTTCTTTTGGTCGGGCACTATTATAAGTTTTTTTTTAAAATTATTTGGTTATTGAGTAAATGGTGTTTTAAAATTGTTTTAAGTGACATTTAAGGGTTTTAAAAAAAGTGTTAGGGAAAAGTTCTTTTGAGGTGAGCTAATCGAAATTTGTTTTTAATTGTTATAATTTTATTTAATTGTTTTAGCTGCATTGATTTAAAGTAAAGAATAAAGAATTATCACAAATATATTTTGATTACTGAATATATAACTATATATATATATATATATATATATATATATATATCTATTTGAATGAAATATATTTTTGTTTGAACTATAATTTGATATATATGATTTTAGACAATCTAACTATATTTTGACTTTGATATCCAACCAATGGGAGTTATTTATTAGTACTCTGATACCTAGCCAATGTGGGTCATTCATTGGTACTGAAACTAGTTCTATCTGGGGCATCACGAGCCTATCATGTTTTTTGACCCAACTAATGGGAGATATACATTAGCACATAACTTGTTTCATCTAAATCTGATGCCCAGTTACGGGGATATAGTGTGACCATAATTGCAAAGATTGTTAAAAATATGAATTATATTTGAATATTTAAACTGTTTTAAATCCTTGAAACGGCCTATGTGTTTTTTGGAACCTATTGTAAATTATAGCTTAATATATGGAAAATTGATTTTTTTTTTTTTTCTAATCCATCTATGATATATTTGTAAGATTAAAATATTTGATCTATGTTCAACTTATTATTTTACATATTTATTTGCATGATAGAACTTATTAGGACTTTTGTTACTTATTGAGTTGTCAACTCACCTCCTCTTTCCCTCTTTAGATTTTGATCATGAAAAGTAGTATGTTTTGGGTTTCTGCTAGATGTGCATATGAGTGAAGTTCAGGAATTATTGGAATAAGATTTGGACTTTTATATTTAATATTGTCTTTTGTTCAGACTTTAGTCTCAAAGATTTAATTTATTTTCTTTATGATGTTGGAAGATTATTATTTTAGAGATCCTTTGATAATTGCAATATTGAAGATTTTTTTTTGGATTTATTAATGAAATTTTCTCTGAGGATAAATTCTTTAATTGTTAAAAAGGTCTTTCATTTCATTAAAAAAAAAAAAAGTCATTCACACTTGTAGGATGTAAACTTTAAAAGTATGTGATTGTTGTCACGTCTCCAGCTTTTACCTAGATTCAGGCCGTGACAGTTTCAATGTTAGTTTGTAGGGAAGTCCTAAACTCCACCTTAAAATCATGTTTGTTCAAGTAATAAAAACTCAAACAAGAGCACGAGCAACGTACAGTATGACTTAATGTAGATCATGATGCAGGCATGTTCCAACAACCATACACCGATGCCTAGAAAGAAGGAAGGGTAATGCTCAAGGCCATTAAGAAATATGTACGGGAAGAACTACCCTCTTGTTGCGGTGATTAATGAAAGATGTTCGTACTTCATACTTCGACTTTCTTAAACAAATGTTCAGAAGAAATAAATGTTTCTTTTTTTTACTGCCGACACGGGGGAATGAGCGGACCAAACATATTTAGGATTTCTATATAGTTAGTTAGACAACGTTTTGAAGAATTAAGGAAAATAGCATCTCGAGTTTTAGAAAATCAAGATCCATATTAGAAATCGAGTCTAAAAGACTCGCCTTGCAAGTGTAAAGGTGCCACATAGATCTCGAGTCTTTAAGACTCGAGTTTTATGCAAAAAAAAATTCACCTATAGCAGCGTTTTTAAGCCTTACAGTGATGTTTTAAAAACCTATAGCGGCGTTTTCCCGCAAAATTTTTTTTGTAAGTGCCAGGTTTAGGGGGCCCTATAGTGGCGTTTTTAAGCCCTATAGTGACGTTTTAAAGCCCTATAGCGGCGTTTTTCTGCAATTTATGGAAATCGAGTCTTTAAAACTCGATTTTTACATTGATTTTTTTCTCACTTTAAACCACTTCTCTTTCAAATCGAGACTTAAAAACTCGAGTTTTATCTTAGAACTCGAGTTTTAGACACTCAAGATGCTAGTTTTCAACATTGTTTTGAAACGTGACAACTAACTAAATTTTTTAATATTTATTGTTATTTAGAAAAAAAATTCCTGCCGACACTAGTGTAATGGTGCCTACCTAACAAGGGTGGGTTAAAAATTGGGTCACGTTAACAATGAGTCTTTTAAAGTATTGATCAACCATTTATTTTAGAAAAGTTTTAACATTAGTTTTATGAGAAATGATAAGAGCTATTAAAACATTAATTAATTTTTTTTTTTTTATAAAAACTTTCATTAAATGTATTGTTAATCAATACCCTAAGGATATTCGTTAGCATTTTCCTTGAAAATTTAAGGGCTGTAATGTTATTCTAATAACGTTGTTTAGATATTGTAAAAACACGTGCGGGTAAAAAAGTGTAATAAAAATACGTGCTGTATTGTTTAAATAATAAAAATTGTTGTTTAAATAACACAACTAAACAGACCTTAAATTATTAAAATTATTACAAATTTGTCTTCAACATAAAGTCTACAAGCTAGATGAGTGAATTTTATTAATCTATATCTATATATATATATATATATATAATAATAGGTGAAATTGAGAGAAGATACAATTAAATTCTAAATTGAAGTCTAATTTTGTGTCATGTGTCTTATTTAATTTTAAATTTATGTGTCAAGTGAATTATTAGGTGCAAAAATCAAAGAGTCTAAATTCAATTAGATTCTAAATTGAATTTTAATTGAAATTCAATTTTATGCCATGTGCCCCCATCTAATTTTTTAATTTTTATAACAAGTGAATTACTGGGTTAAAAAACCGAAGAGTTATATATATATATATATATATATATATATATATATATATATATATATATATATATATATATATATATATATATATATATATATATATATTGTGATTGATTCTAAATGTACCTATGCATTGCACGGAATTATATGCTAATTAATATAATTAAGGAATATCTTAATTATTTTTTTGTGATTTGTGGCACATCAATATAAAAAAACCCATCACGGTATCACCACTTCAGTTTAAATTTTTTTTTTTTTTTTTTTGGGGGTTAGTGTGAGTAAGAGACAAAATTAAGAGAAACAAGGGTTAATGTAGTTTTGTTCTAACGGACCATATGGCTACAATTAGAGTTATTTTGCGCATTCTACTAAGTACAAGTAGAAGCTGTGAGTTGAGTGTTTACTCATATTTTTTATATAATATATAACACTTGAAATGTAATATTTATTGTTGTTATGTTTATGTTGCGCTATCTCATTAGCTATTTAATTATTCTTTTTTTATTTCTAAATTTTGTCAACAATATTAAATATATAAATAGATTGACTTTATACGTTCATCTTAGACGATTTTAACTTTACATATAATTTTGTTTTTACATATTCATTTTTTATAATTTAGATATTTATAACTAAAAACTAAAATCAATAAATAATCAAAAGTCAAAAACAATGTCTATACATATCTATCTATACTATATATAATATAGAAGCTTTGCAATAAATTTTACAAATCTCTTTTTGTACCATGTTATTAGCATCCTTTCTTATTTTTTATTTTTTATTTTTTGCAATTTTTACTTTATTCAACTTTTCATCTCCTTCAACCACTATCTTCTTAGTGTAATCTTTTATCTCCTCCAATCATTGTCTTTTTAAAATTTTCATTTGATTCCTTTATAAATTTTCAAAATTTCTCAATCTTCTTAAATTCTACCATTTCTAAATTTTTCTCAATTATTGTCATTTGAAATTTTCAACCTTTCATCTACTTCAACACTTTCTCTTCCATCTTAATTTTCTTATAAAATTCTTTTTACTTCATTTCCACCTCTCTACCCTATTCTTTCCAAGTTGTTCATAGCAAAAAAAGGTCAATACTCTCTCTCTCTTTGTCTCTCTAATTTTGTTTCACTTTTGATGGATTTTTATTTTTATTTTTATTTTTTATTTTATTGTTTCAACCATTTTTTCCCAACTAATGGTGCCTTTTTATTGTTATTGATTTAATTGTCATATCACATTTTTTTTTTAAATCTTTTTGACAATTTTGTATCTATTTATTTTTTTATTCCTAAATTTTGTTGACAATATTAAGTATATAAATAGTCTGAATTCACACATTCATCTTGGACGGTGATAACTTTACATATAATTTTGTCTTTAAATATTCATTTACCTTAATTTATATTTTTATAACAAAAAAAAATATATCAATAAATAACCAACAGCCAAAAACAATGTTTATACATATCTATCTATACTCTATATAATATGGAGGTTTTGCAAAAAAGTTCACAAATCTCTTTTTGTACCATGTCATTAGAGTAATTTCTTATTTCTTATTTTTTACTTTATTCAACATTTCATCTTCTTCAACCATTGTCTTCTTAGTTCAATCTTTCATCTCCTCCAATCATTGTCTTTTTAAAATTTTCATTTGATTCCTTTATAAATTTTTAAATTTTCTCAATCTTCTAAAATTCTACCAATTCTAAATTTTCTCAATCATTGTCATTTTAAAATTTTCAACCTTTCATCTACTTCAACCTTCCTCTTCCATCTTAATTTTCTTATAAATTTCTTTTTAGTTCATTTCCACCTCTCTACCATATTCCTTCCAAGTTGTTCATGACAAAAAAGGTCAATACTCTCTCTCTCTCTCTCTCCAATTTTATTTCTGTTTTGGTGGATTCTTTTATTGTTTCAACCATTTTTTTTCAGCTAATGATTTAATTGTCAAATCACATTTGTTTCTTTTTTTTGACACCTTTGTATCGACTTTTATGCATATTTATGTATTTTGGTATTCCAATTCCTAATCACAAGTTCTTTTTCTTTATCCCATTGGTTTGATTTAATATGGGTTAATAATTAGTTGTTTTGCAAGTTAGAATTTGGTTTTTCTAGTAATCTATTTAGATGTTAAACTATGAGACTTTACTATTTTTTTTTTTTTTTTTTAATAATTTTGGGTAAACAAATTTGTAGTTTTTTGTAAAGAAAATGCTCTTAATAGTTGTATTAGAAATACCCTATATTACCACCTATTTAGACAAAAGCAAAGATTAGTCAAACAAATATAATTGGATGAATGACATATTTTAGCTTTTGCAATTGTATTATTATTATTATTATTATTATAAGGTTGCATATAGAAACTTAAATAGGAGATTTTGCTAATAATTTTTTGTTTGTAATCTTTTTAGGTGGACAATTTTACACTTTTCACAGAGAAATAATCTCAATATATATATATATATATATATTATCAACAACAAATTGTTTTCCTAATCGGTCCAATTAATCATTGTTAAGCAATGATTAATATGACATTTTGTTTGCTTGCAAAGCATCTTCATATGGGTATGTTTTGATTCGGTATATATTCATGAATGTAATGAGATAAGCCTTGTATGCAAGAAGAGAAATCATGATCCTATTTTGTATACTTCGAAAGAGATAGATTGGTTTGGAATTAAAGATAAGTTAAATTTTTTTTTTTTAATGGTGGAAAAACTCTATTTTTATCATTCATTTTTAACTATCATTATTTGAAAAAACTTAAATCCCCCTATGTATCCTATCACTAGCAAATTAGTTCGTAATATGAGTAGATGAAAATTTTAATATAAAAGAAAGTAAAAAATACATATAATTTTTTATATATAGAGAACAGAAAATTCATTATTTTAAAAACGAAAGCAATATGATATTTTTTATTTTAGAAAAAAAAAAAATTCTTGCCCTTTTTTGGTTTGGTAATGAGTTATATATATAAAAAAACATTTCATAATTAATATTTTAATACATCCAAAATTAAATTATCTTATAAGAAAAACGCTTTATTACAAATTACTAATCTTAATATATGATTTTAAGAATATTTTATAAAATAAATTATATATTATATTTCATTACAAAATAGTTAGATATGTGGGGTTGCGACTAGTTTAAGATAAAAGATCCCACTATGCGCAATGAAGACTCTGGTTTTCACTAGTTTAAAAGATGCATATTGGGAAAGGGAACTTGGTTTGGTTCTAAACGGGGGTTTCATATTGAGACGTTCCATAAGTTTGGTCTAGTTTGAACTTGGTCTAAAAGACCTCTACCTCAGGCCCCATTTACTACTTAGGCACACACTTCAGTAGTCCATGTATTCAGAGACTCATTAAGGCATGGGAGAGTACCCTTATGCTTACATTCCTCTTAATTGAATGGTCCAACGTATTTAAACAATGTAAAAATCATATAGTCCAAGTAAGAAAAACAGAATCTAGAAAAAGACTCTACAAACAACTTGCAATTATTTTTCAACAAAGAAACATATAAACTCTTCTAATCAAAGTAAGGCAAACAAATAAATTTGATTTCTGATACAGATATCCCCATCGACAGTCTATGGCATTACATGATGCACTAAATAGGAAAAGTGAATTTGATTAATTTCCTTGTTCTATTAGTCACAATGCTCAAAGTGAATTTGGTAATTACTGCACATTAATGCTTAATTTAATTGTATATCAACATTAGTCAAACAAACAGAATTCGAAATAATACAACTCTCTAAAAGAACCATATAAGAACTTTATTACTTGCTAACTCTATGCAAGCCTCACAAAACTAAACCAAATTAAAATTAGCAATGAAGGTTGGGCAAGATGTCACGGATAAGCCATTCAGAAATATACTTGTACGCTTGTTGTGTCAAATGAACTCCATCCCAGATGATGCGTTTATCTGGATTTGGACAAACTGGTACATCTGGATCTCCACACCCTTTTATAAATGTATAGTCATAATCACCTCCAGCACCACAGCAAGCTTTTTGCAAAGATTCAGTATCAAATCCTATACATTGGGCGCAATCCAAAAAAAAAATATTTCTCCATCAGATTTATTTTATTATTAATATCCTTTAAGTTTATTAGAAGTAGAGAGAGTCTGACCAAGAAGTGAAGCATTACGGTAAACCGATTGGAAAGCATTGTAATAATCACCATATGCTACAGCAACTTCAGGATTTTCTTTTCTCAATCCTTCAAGGGCTTGTTTGAGTTGATCATTGTAATATATTGCGAAATCGTTCAATCCCTTCAGGCAATGAAATTCGTCATAAGCTGCAGAATTGTTGGTCTGTAATGCTGTAAGAAAGATTGGTAAACAACCTATTGGGAAGTTACCAGGGACAACCACTTGGGTAGCACC
Organism: Quercus agrifolia; assembly: GCA_029955455.1. Taxonomy (NCBI): domain Eukaryota; kingdom Viridiplantae; phylum Streptophyta; class Magnoliopsida; order Fagales; family Fagaceae; genus Quercus; species Quercus agrifolia. The sequence goes on along the minus strand of JARQAD010000005.1, from coordinate 44,929,390 downwards.
ATAACCAATGATCCTCTGGAACCAATATTATAAACAATTAGGAATCAATTAAAAATATAAAAGGAATTTATTTTGTTTACTAAGAAAACGTACTGTAACAGCATCCTTTATTGCTTTGACAACTTCTGGAACCAGGTTTCTGACCTCCTCAATTGGTTTGCCTTGAGCCAATGCAAAGTTAAAATCATTCCCTCCAATTTCTCCAACCATGAATAGGGCTGTTTCAAGCTTCTCAGCACAATCTATTCAACATCAAAAGAAACCCTTTTTTTAAAAAAAAATGTTGAAAATATGAAGACAAGAAATTTGACTTCGTATATTATATATGCTTCAAATGAGAGGCTAACCTTCAGCATTGAGACAGATCCCACTGAAATATGTGGACATCCAATCCAGTTGAACATTGAGAGAGCTATTAGTAGCTATGACTGAAATATTCTTTTCTAAAAGAACCTCTGTAGGCAAAGCAGCTGCACCAGCTACTGCAAAATTCTCCCCATGGCTGCCGTTAACCGATGTGTCCCGATCCAAGTAGGGAGGGAGAAAAGGAAGTCCAGCTGCTTGAGCTGTGAAATTATAGAACATCACCCAAAAAAAATTAGTATAACATAACTTTGGTTGTAATATTGGTTAATAAGGTGGTTCTGAATTCTAACATATGAAATCAAGTCAAACAAAAGACTAAAATCAACTTGCATAATGCCATAATGTACACAACTAGTAAAAAATTCAAACACAGAACAGAGGATTGCTTTTCAAGGCTAAAACATGCATGTAGTATAAACTTTATAGTGAGCAATCAACAAGGAAGAAGCATCACAAATTAATCCCCCACCCCACTTATATCTTGTACGATAATGATAGAACTCAGATATAATCAAAACAGGATTGGGAGAGAAAAATTCTTATATATGTGTCATTGAAACAGTATTGAATGACATTCTAGAGAATCGAGAGAGAGAGAGAGAGAGAGAGAGAGAGAGGAAAACATTCTTTCTGAAATATATGGAGCTTGAAAACTTTCTAAAAAGTAATGTTTTTGGGCTTCTTTTAAAAACCAACAGCAATTAATAAAAAGAACCCAAAAAAAAAAAAAAAAAATCAAAAATCAACAAGTTTGGCCATTATATCCATATATAAGCAACAAAATATTTTGTGTTCTTTTAACAAAATCCAACAAGAAGTAAAAAGAACAAAAATAAGTAAATAAAAATCAACGACAACAAGTTAGATTCTTACCAAAATAATCAATCATTAGCATCCCATTGGAGCACCGGCCAGTGGCATTGTTGAGAAAGTTTTGGCCATAAGGAAGCCGAGCACAAGTCGAAGTTGGGATCTCACGAATTAAATTTCCAGTGTCAGAGAGCGAGTCCCCGAGTTGATATATTGCATCAAAATTGCAAACCTTAAGGGGCTGAGCATCAATGCAATGAGGAAGAAGAAGAAGAAGAGAGAAAGTAGTACTGAGAGTGAAAAGCAAAGAGAAAACTGCAATGGTGTTAGCCATTGCTCAAGAACAGAATTACTCGGTTATGAAACTATGAAGATTAGAAATGCTAGGCTATGCTAGCTTCTCCCGTCAGAAAAAAAAAAACAAAAACAAAACAAAACAAAAAGAAACAGTAAAAGAAATGCTAGCTCCTGTTAACCTTGATTCTCTGGTTTCAGTGACGGCTATATAAGGGAAGCAATTGATGCGGTCGTCTAAGGTTCCAAGCATAAAAAAAGGCTCCAAATTTTAATTTAATTAATTTCAAATATTAGCCATTACGTAATATATATATATATATATTTATTAAATAGAAATGTTATGTTCACAACATTTCTCATATTATTTTTATAAAAAATCCTAATTAGTAGGTTATTAGAGGCTGTTACTTATTGATAACAAAATAAATAGTTTCAGTAATGAGTTTAAATTAGAACAAGTAATAACTTAACAATTAGGATATGTTGTGAAAAATATTGTGAATGTAGTACTTCTAAAAAAAACAGTACACAAAAAAAATTCACACCGTTTTCCACAATAATTGAGTTAACAAATTTTTATTAGTTTTTACCCTAGGTCCACTACTAATATTACTCTTTTACTTACCACTATGAATCTACCATATCAACAAGTGTAAAAGTTTTGTCAATTTTTTGTGTTTACAAACTTTCTAAAAAAAAAAAATCTACATTGTTCATGTTAATTAGTAATAATTTTACATCTAAAACAAGATAGTAGAATTTAAGTAATATTTTTTTAAAGTCATATTTAAAAATATATAAAATGCCTCAATTTTGGTTTTCACCTTAGGTCCCAAAATGTATCAAGCCACCTGTGTAGTTTCGAATGATATTTTGACTTTATGAATAGTAATTTAGTTAGAGTTTGGTTTACCTTTAGTACTTTTTAACTGGACATGTCCTTTTGTTTTAAATATACAATGACAAGTGGTAATTAGTTTTAATCTTCACATTTTATTTAATTAGTGCGTGATGTAGCAGTCTTTCATTAAAACAAAAAGAGATTCCTTTTAAAAATCGGTTTAGCTTACTTCTAGTACTTTTTTAACTGGAATCTTCTTTTGTTTTGATGAAAAACTGCTACATCCTCCACTAACTAAATGAAAAGTGGAGATTAAAACACACTATCACTTGTTATTATGTATTTAAAATAAAATGAGATATTTAGTTAAAAAAGTATTGGAGATAAACCAAAAATTTTTAAAAACCTAATGGACCATGTAGTTTGCTAATTAATTAGGAATTTCTTTGACCCTTTTTTTAGCAAAAAAATATTTACAAAAAATACTTTTTTTATTTTCGTGTTTATCTTGTTGTTAATTTTTTTTTTTTAGAGTAAATTTCTTTGTAAAATTTTTTACCAAAAACACTTGATAAAACATTATACAAAAAAAAAAAAAAAAAAAAAAAAAAAAAAAAAAAAATAGCATCTCTCTCCTTCATTTTGTGGCTAGATCGCCGATCTGATTGTTGGGAGCCTAGGTTGTCAATTCAGTGCATGGGCCACCAATCAAGTTGGGGCTATGATGTTACTCAAAAAAAACGTTGGGGCTATGATGGCTATCAAGCATCAGTTTTTTTAGATTAAAAATTCTTAAAGTAAAATACTATTTTAGACCCTAAATTTTACCTAAAATTTTTTTATTCCTAAACTATAAGAAATTTATTTTTAGTACCCAAACTATTTAAAAGTTTATCTTTTGTCACTAAACTATTAAAATGTTTTATTTATGGCCTTAAACTTTATTATAAATTTGTTTTTTGTCTCAAAATTATTGAAAAAATTAATTTTTTTACCCCTATTTCTGTCTCTAAACTATTGAAAAAACTATTTATAAAATTTAGGAACGAAGAAAGAACTTTTAAAGTTTAGAGATAAAAAAAAAAAAAAAGTTATTAAAGTTTAGGAATCAAAATAATATTTTACCCAAAATTTTATGTCACACAAAACACTTGAAAATGTTTTGACCAAAAATATTTTCACTAAAAACTTTTTACTTAAAAAAAAAAAAAACTATATATATATATATATATATATATATATATGATTTTTAAAGCTTCAAAGATTGTTGAATTCTTCTAAAAAAAATAGTGTTGAATTATGTTAATTTAATCTAATTAATAAATTAGACTTTAATTTTTTCTAAGCAAATTCTAATTATTTTAGATAATTTAATTTCTATATTAATTTGTATTGAGTCGCCACTTGAGTATTTTCAGGAACAAATAAAAAAAAAACCAAAAATGCATCTTTATTTAATAATAATAATAATATTATTATTATTCAATAAAAGATTAAAATTAAATTGCCTTTCATTCTTTAAAAATAAGCTAATGAGATTGTATTTTAAGACCAAATCTATGACGTGCACGAATTAATGTAATTCAATATGTCAAATCTCACCACTGCACACCTTTAGCGTGATGGTCACTCCACAAATATTAAATGTTCGTGAAGTGTAAGGGGCAAGGGTCAAGATTTAAGTCACTACAAGGGAATTTCACATATATATACACTTATATTATGTTAAAGTAGAATTTCTATTTTGTATCAAAATGTCAGATCTCATCTCACATAATCATGCTTTCAAAAATATTTATTCTCTTTGTGTAAGAGACTGCACAAAATGGAGTCTCTAATTTGACATCAATTTTTTCCTTTAACTTTATAGTTTATTTGCTTATGTGAAAATTTTTAAAACCTCTTTTTACATCATACAATAACTAACTTCCAACAACTAAGAAAGAAATAATCAGTATAAAGTTGCATCCAAATGCACAAATACATGTTTAACCTTAGCTCATATGATATTCTTTTTGTTTTGTTGTGTTTTGTTTTGTTTTGTTGTGTTTTGTTTTGTTTTGTTGTGTTTTGTTTTTTGATTTTTGTTTTTGTTTTTGTTTTTGTTTTGTTTTGTTTTTTGTTTTTGTTTGTGTGTGTGTGTGTGTGGATACACTAAAGTGTGTGTGTGTGTGTGTGTGGATACAACACTTTAGTGTAGCATGTAATTTAAATCTCATGTGATCCAAAAAAGAAACTCATTTTCTTACTCATTTGCACTACCTCTTGGTGAATACAAATTCTCTGTACCCTTTTTTTGTGTTTCACTTTATATTTCACTAATTACAACTTGCTATGTATTTGTTTAAAATTTAAAATTTCCTTATAAAATAGCCAAAGTTTAAAATGAAAAAAAAAAAAAAAAAAAAAAAAAAAAAAAAAAAAAACAACAACAACAACAACAACAACAACAACATGATAAGTTGTGATTGGTGAAACATAAAGTAGAATATAAAATATAGTACAAAGGATTTGTATTCCCTCTTGGTAAGGAGTCTGGTGACAAATCTTTGTGATTGTAACTCTTGGGTTTAAGCTTTGTAAATGTTCAACTTTTCACGCTTACCTTTCATGACTCCTGAACTTCCTCCCTAACAAGAATGGAGGAGATGTGTTGTGGAGAACCTTGGTGGCTATTGCAAACATGTGCTCATTCATCTTTAGTTACCAAGATAGACTAGGAATTTGAAATTTGAATTCAACGAGGTTGAACAAGCCTTTAGACCATATGGTTTGGATGGTATAATGGCTAAGAAAATAATGGGCATTTTTCAATTTGAATTTTATTGTGGTTTGATCTTTCAATTCAATCGTTTGATTTTTGTACTGAAAGTGTCATTTCAATTATTATAAACTCTAATGTTCATATTTAAATTCTTGCTCATCTAATGATTCAAATGACATTTTTAACCTTTCTCGGTTGTCAACATAAATTACATATCAATAACTATACCCCAAGCCCCACTCCCAACATAAATTGTATATTGTGTAGGGTTCAATTGTTTGAGTCCATTTGGGATTGTTGTAAAAATTAGAGATTTAGCTGTAAATTTCTTCATCTTCTCTCTCTTTTAACAATAAAAAGCCTTTAACCTAAACTTTGTTAGCATTTGGCATACTATACAATTATAAAGTGCTTTGAAACTGTTATATATATAAGAATTTTTTTTTTTTTTCACTTTAAGAGATATTTTTACATTAAGTGATATTTTTTTTTTTAAAAAGGGTTAGATTTTCTAAATTGGACAAACACTATGGAACATGTCCGCTCTTGATGATAACTCTTTATTATTAGACCAAGACATCAATCGGTTTTTGGTATAGACAATGATTGAACCTCGGATCTCTTATTCAACCATTAGAGACTTTACTAGTTGAGCTAACTAAAATCCACGAGAATAATCAAATTCAATTAATGGCCAATATATTTAACTATTATAATCTATATATATCTGAAAACTGAAGCGTAGAAATTAATGTTGCTACACTCTTGTAGTTAATAATAGTCGAGGAGAATACCCTAATGATAATGGAAAGTTTTTTTTTTTTTTAAGAGTGGTAATTAAGAAACTTAAATTATACAAAATTTAATCAAAAGAGAAATAGAATATATCGACATCACCAAAAAAAAAAAAAAAAAAGCATGCAAATACATGAAGTTTTTACAATTTTCTTATACAAATATATATATATATATATATATATATATATATATATATATTTTTTTTTTTTAAAAAGTAAAAAGTATCTGATAAGAAATTAAGTGAGAACTAAGAATGCTAAGATGAGAATAATAAAGTGAGAAATAGTCTGAAATAATGATAGAGAAGATAAAAATGGAGAAAGTGAAAGAGAGCAATGAATGATATATGTTGCAATTGCGAGCCAAACTACTAAGCAAGGTTTTGAAACCCGGACCGTTTATTGAACTATAAAAGGGAGAGGTTCAAGGTTTTTAAGGTCGAATTGGGGTTGAACTGGGGTCAAACCATGATGACGTCATAATTAATTTAATAATTATTTAAATATAAATAAATATATTAAATTTGTAAATATTAGCAAAATTTACTAAAATTTATAAGCCTATTCCATGCAAGGGAGTCAATTAAAATTTAAAATTCACATATTTTATAAGCCTTCATATTAGCTTAAGTACATCATTAACTAATATATTAGATTAAATATATATAGTTATTTATTTATATGTTCATTAAACAAAGCCCATGAACTTTGTTAACATTTTTTTTTCTTTTTTGATAATATTTGTTAAAAAAATATTTAAGATTATAAGCCCATGTCTTTTAATATCCTAATCTCTAACTAAAGATTAAGTTCATTAATAAAAATATTTATTCTCTTTGTGTAAGAGACTGCACTAAATGGAGTGTCTAATTTGACATCAAATTTTTCATTTAACTTTATAGTTTATTTGCTTATGTGAAAAATTTTTAAAACCTCTTTTTACATCATATCATAACTAACTTCCAACAACTAAGAAAGAAATAATCAGTATAAAGTTGCATCCAAATGCACAAATACATGTTTAACCTTAGCTCATATGATATTCTTTTTGTTTTGTTGTGTTTTGTTTTGTTTTTTGTTTTTTGTGTTTTGTGTTTTGTGTTTTGTGTTTTTGTTTTTGTTTTTGTTTTTGTGTGGATACAACACTTTAGTGTAGCAGGTAATCTAAATCTCATGTGATCAAAAAAGGAAACTCATTTTCTTACTCATTTGCACTACCTCTTGGTGAATACAAATCCTCTGTACCATTTTTTGTATTTCACTTTATATTCCACTAATTACAACTTGCTATGTATTTGTTTAAATTTCCTTATAAAATAGCAAAAGTTAAAAATGGAAAAAAAAAAAAAAGAAGGTAAATTGTGAATTACCAGTTTGTGAATTGTGGCAATGGGTTTAACCCTCTACTTTCTATTATCAATGATCAATAGAGATTTTTTGCATAAAATGTAAGAACTGACTTTACAATGGGTTTGTTAATAAGGGCGCAAATGGCTATAAGGCTTGCATGTTTTGGTGCGAGTAGCTATAAAAGATAAGATGGCAATTGCTTAATCTTTAATTTTCCCCCCTTTGAAATTTTGTTATGAATAATTATTGTCATCTTGATTTCTTTCGAGTCATTTTGCAAGTTTATCATATGCTAGGATTGTAATGTAATCATATATGTACAAGATAGATTGGCGTGTGTTTTGTTTATTTTTAGGGCTATATGTGTATTTCTCTTTAGTGGAGGTCTATTAGGCTAATGGATTACAAAACATGAAAAAGCCCTCTTTCACTTAAAAACCCCCTCTCCTAATGAAGATGAGTTTGGGCGTATTATTGAAAGATGATAGGCAATTAAGCAAAGACCAATGGGCCCAATCCATCCCATCCAAAAGAGGACCTAGAGAAGAATAGAGGAAGTGAGGGAAGGTCCAACCAGGTAGTACAAGATGCAACACAGGCTGCAAGATTATGGGCTATACAACTTGCTAATATTATAGGGGCAAAACGAAAAGCCCAGCCACAATAATAAGAAAGCTTAGTGTGAATATACTCAACAAGATTTTCAGTCTCCTAGTTTAATCTTTAATGCACTTGGATCCTTAAGAATTACTATCATAATTGCATTTTTAGAGTCCCTTCAAAAATAATATAACGCAATCCAACTTTCAGAGCTTCATGAACTATCAAGAAATTAAGTTAAATCACACTCACATTCGTATATATTCTTGAAGATATATATATATATATATAAAGAGGGTTCCCTTTTTTCAACTAGACTTTTATATGGTTCAAAAATACCTTCATTAATAAAGGGTAACTTCATTTAGAAATAGGGTTATAAATGTCAAATAACAAATTTCTTTTGAATTTAAAAAAAGAACTTCTAAAATTTAGGATTTTTTTTTCCTTCACGTTCAAAAAATAAATTACTGCTTATCTTTAAAATTTTATACTATATATAAGAGGATTCCCTTCTTTCAATTGGACTTTTATGTGGTTCAAAAATACCCTTATTAATGAAGGACAACTTCTTTTAGAAATATGGTCATAAATGTCAAATAAAAAATTTCATTTTGAATTTAAAAAAAGAACTCCTAAAATTTAGGATTTTTTCCCTTCACTTTCAAAAAATAAATTATTGTTTATCTTTAAAGTTTATCCTTTTTATTTGTTTAAAAAATAAAAAGAGTAATGCTACAGTCACAAACTATTTTACAACATTTTTACAAAACGTTAATATGGCCAACTTTTTATTGGTTTTCATCTAGACCTACCATTAATAACACTTTTATTTACCAATAATCACTTACCATATTAGCAGTTTGTAAAATTTTTTGTAAAATCGTTTGTATCTCTTGCATCAAATAAAAATATATATTTTTAAATTATAATAAATGCAAATTATTAATTTTTATCTAAAAAAATAGAAAAACCTTTGAGCCTATGCAACATGCGTGCTTAGAGAATGGTATATATATATATATATATATATATATATATATATATAATTCTTTAGTTTATAAAATAGTGACGTGCAAGCATGTTGTATAAGTTGGGAGGTGATCATATGGGCCTTACCTTTCTCTTGCTATTCACTTCCCCCCCCCCCCCCCCCCCCCCCCGGCCCCAACAAAAAAAGGCCTTTAGTAATCAATGCAGTATGCATGTTTCTTCTCAACACAACCAAATATATATATATATATATATATATGAATTAGATTATTAATTTGGTCCTCCAACTATGGGGTAGCATTTAATATAATCCTCATAAACTATTATTTGTAAAAATTTAGTCCCTCAACTTTCAAAATCAAATCAACTTCATCCTTCTCCCATAAATAAATAAAATATCAATTTCATCTTCATTTGATTTTAATAATTAATATAGAAAATTGGGCATACAATAAAAGGGTTAATGTGAAAAGTGTAAAATTTTCAACCAAAAAAAAAAAAAAGACACACACACACAAACGAAAATTTAATAATAATGCAATAAAAAATAGAAAAGAATTATTCGATTGAGTGTGTGTTTGGTAAAAATTATTTTTGCCAACTTATTTTACTATTCAGCTTTTTTGCTATTATTCATGGGCCCCACTATACTTTTTGATACTATTCAAGAATCTTACTATACTAATTTTTACATTTATCTATAATACTTTTAGTAAAAAATTTTCAATTTTAGCAAAATAAGCGAATTCCAAACAGACTATGAGTTAATCAAAATAATTAAATATTTGTAAGTTTGTTTCAGCTAATATGTTTGTATACTTAATAATACACACAATAAAAAATATAGAAAATAATTATGGGGTTAATTTAGTCAAAATAGTTAAACATTTGTGAGTTCATTCATATTGCATACTTAATCATATCAATCATAATAATTCAATTTTTCTCTCTTATTAATGACACGTAATATAACTAATTCTCAAATATAGTACTACCTATATACTATTATATATGAACTATAAAGACAATTCATTACAAAATATTTCATATAAACTTATAATGTGCTCGTGGGATGGCTTGTTGTAATAAATCTTGTAATGCCTTTTTGCTAAACTAAAATTTGTAATGCCTTAAATTCTAACAACTTCCTCTAAATTATGAGATGTACATATCTTTATTATGCATATCATAACGACTAACATAGCCCTTTTTTTAAGCTCCTAGCATGGTCCATTAAGAGTTTAAGATCTCTTTTATTCCAACATAGAGCAGTGGCACTAGATGCATGGGTCATTGACAATTTAATTCAACTAAACTGATTTTATACTGAAGGGTTTCAACGTCAGTTTTTAGGGAAGTCCTAAAATCCACCTAAAAATCATGTTTGTTCAAGTTACAAAAACTCAAACAAGAGCACGAGCAACGTACAGGAAGAATTAATGTAGATCAGAGTTGCAACAGAGTGGTCTAGATTATGATGCAGGCATGTTCCAACAACCATATACGGGTAATACTCAAGGCCATTTAAGAACTACTTACGGTAAGAACTACCTCTTGTTGCGGAAAAAATTCTAGTGCTACATTCAATTACACAATTTTACCTACAACTTACTACCATATGATGAGTTGTGAATAATAAAAATGTGTCTCCACATAGACCCATTATGAACGAGTTGTGAGCAAAATTATGTAATTAGTGTGACACCAGAATTTCTCCTTACTGTGGTGATTAATGAAAGATGTTCATACTTCATGAATATTTGTTCAGAAGAAATAAATGTTTCATTTTTGACTGCCGACAGTGTTGATGGTGCCTACCTAAAAAGGGTGGGTTAAAAATTTAAATTCTTAAAATTAATACAAATTTGACTTCAACGTAAAGTCTACAAGCGAACGCGAGAACGAATGTGATGAGTGAATTTTATTAATTAATCTAATTAAGGAATATTATAATTTTTTTTTTGTGATTTGACACATCAATACAGAAAACCTATCACGGTGTCACCGCTCCGGTTTATTTTATTTTTTATATTTTTGTTAGTGGGAGTAAGAGACAAGAGTTAATGTAGTTTACCACCGGGCCTGCTGGCCCAAGTGGTACCTAGTCATCCTAATGACTTTCAGCTCAGGGGTTCTAGTCCCTGTATAAACACTTACCTAGCCCAAAAAAAAAAAAAAATAGTTAATGTAGTTTTGTTCTTAATGGACTATTTGACTGTATCGACAGCCACTGACGTAGTACTGGTACTACAAGAACCATTAGAGTCTATTTAGATATTATTTATTGTTGAAAATTAAAAATAATGTAACAAAATAATTTATAAATGTGTAAATAGTATCATGAGACTTATTTTTAATAAAAATTTTATTAAAAAAAGAGGTTTATGGGTCCCGTGAACAGTACACGAGATTAACTAATAAACACAAACACACAGCGCAAACGTTGAAAACGCTATCCAAACTCCACCTTAATAGAGTTATTTTGCGCATTCTACAAGTACAAGTAGAAGCTGTGAGTTTAGTGTTTACTCATATTTTAATATAATATATAAAATTTGAAATTTAATATTTATTGTTATTATATTAATGTTGCGCTACCTCGTTAACTATATAATTATTCATTTTTATTTTTAAATTTTAAATTTTGTTAACAATATTAAATATATAAATGTATTGACTTTACATAATCATCTTGTACGATTTTAACTTTACATATACTTTTGTCTTTACATATTCACTTATTTCAATTTAGATCTTTATAGCTAAAAAATAAAATCAATGAATAATCAAAAGTCAAAAACAATATCTATACATATCTATCTATACTCTATATAATATGGAAGTTTTGCAATAAATTTTACAAATCTCTTTTTGTACCACATCATTAGCATCATTTCTTCTTCTTCTTCTTTCTTTCTTTCTTTTTTTTTTTTTTTTTTTTTTCAACATTTCATCTTCTTCAACCATTGTCTTCTTAGTTCAATCTTTCATCTCCTCCAATCATTGTCTTTTTAAAAATTTCATTTGATTCCTTTATAAATTTTTAAATTTTCTCAATCTTCTAAAATTCTACCGATTCTAAATTTTCTCAATCATTGTCATTTGAAATTTTCAACCTTTCATCTACTTCAACCTTCCTCTTCCATCTTAATTTTCTTATAAATTTCTTTCTAGTTCATTTCCACCTCTCTACCATATTCCTTCCAAGTTGTTCATAACAAAAAAGGTCAATACTCTCTCTCTCTCTCTCTCTCTCTCTCTCTCTCTCTCTCTCTCTCTCTCTCTCTCTCTCTCTCTCTCCAATTTTGTTTCTCTTTTGGTGGATTCTTTTATTGTTTCAACCATTTTTTTCAGCTAATGGTGCTTTTTGTTATTATTAATTTAATTGTCACATCACATTTGTTTCTTTTTTTGACAACTTTGTATCGACTTTTATGCATATTTATCTATTTTGGTATTCCAATTCCCAATCACAAGTTCTTTTTCTTTATCCCATTGGTTTGATTTAATTTGGGTTAATAATTAGTTGTTTTGCAAGTTAGAGTTTGATTTTTTTTAGTAATCTATTTAGATGTTAAACTATGAGACTTTACTAAATTTTGTTTATTTTTTAATAATTTTGGGCGTACAAATTTGTAGTTTTTGTAGAGAAAATGCTCTTAATAGTTGTATTAGAAGTACCCTATATTACCACATATTTAGTCAAAAGCAAAGATTAGCCAAAAAAAAATAATTGGATGAATGGAATATTTTAGCTTTTGCAATTGTATTATTATAAGGATGCATATAGAAACTTAATTAGGAGATTTTGCTAATAATTGTTTGTTTGTAATATTTTTGCGTGGACAATATTACAATTTTCACAGAGAAAATAATCTCAATCAACAAAAAATTGTTTTCCTAATCAGTCCAATTAATCATTATTAAGTGATGATTGATATAGTATTTTGTTTGCTTGCAACACATCTTCATATGAGTATGTTTTGATTCGGTATATATTCATGAATGTAATAAGATAAGCATTGTATGCAAGAAGAGAAATCATGATCCTATTTTGTATACTTCAAAAGATATAGATTGGTTTGGAATTAAAGATAAGTTGATTTTTTTTTTAATTTTTTTTTTAATTTTTTAATTTTTATTTTATTTATTTATTTATTTTTTTTTTATGGTGGGAAAAACTCTATTTTTATCATTCATTTCTAACTATCATTATTGAAAAAAAACTTAAATCCCCCTATGTATTCTATCACTAGCAAATTAGTTCATAATATGAGTAGATGAAAATTTTAATATAAAAAGAAAGTAAAAAATACATATAATTTTTTATTTATAGAGAACACAAAATTCATTATTTTAAAAAGGAAAGCAATATAATATTTTTTATTTTAGAAAAAAAAAATCCTTGCCCTTTTTTGGTTTGGTAATGAGTTATATATATATAAAAAAAACATTTCTCAATTTATAGTTTAATACATCTAAAATTAAATTGTCTTATAAAAAAAAAATTTTATTACAAATTACTAATCTTAATATATGATTTTATGAATATTTTATAAAATAAATTATATATTATATTTCATTCCAAAATAATCACATATGCGAGGTTGCGACTAGTTTAAGATAAAAGATCCCACTATGTGCAATGAAGACTCTGGTTTCCACTAGTTTAAAAGATGAATATTGGAAAAGGGAACTTGGTTTGGTTCTAAACGGAGGTTTCATATTGAGACGGTCCATAATTTTGGTCTAGTTCAAACTTGGTCTAAAAGACCTCTACCTCAGGCCCCATTTACTGCTTAGGCACACACTATAGTAGCCCATGTATTCAGAACATAAGGAGGACTCATTAAGGCATGGGAGAGTACCCTTATGCTTACATTCCTCTTAATTGAATGGTCCAATGTATTTAAACAATCTAAAAATCAAAAAGTTCAAGTAAGAAAAACAGAATCTAGAAAAAGACTACAAACAACTTGCTATTATTTTTCAACAAAGAAAAATATAAACTCTTCCAATCAAAGTAAAGGCAAACAAATAAATTTGATTTCTGATACAGATATCCCCATTGACAGTCTATGGCATTACATGATACACTAAATAGGAAAAGTGAATTTGATTAATTTCCTTGCTCTATTACAGTCGCAATGCTCAAAGTGAATTTGGTAATTACTGCACACTAATGCTTGATTTAATTGTATATCGATATTAGTCAAACAAACAGAACTCGAAATTATAAAACTCTCTAAAAGAACCATATAAGAACTTTATTACTTGCTAACTCTATGCAAGCCTCACAAAACTAAATCAAATTAAAATTAGCAATGAAGGTTGGGATAGATGTCACGGATGAGCCAGTCAGAAATATACTTGTACGCCTGTTGTGTCAAATGAACTCCATCCCAGATGATGCGTTTATCTGGATTTGGACAAACTGGTACATCTGGATCTCCACACCCTTTCATTAATGTAAAGCCATAATCACCTCCGGCACCACAGCAAGCTTTTTGCAAAGATTCAATATCAAATCCTATACATTGGACGCAACCCAAAAAAAAAATTATTCTCCATCAGATTTATTTTATTATTAATATCCTTGAAGTTTATTAGAAGCAGAGAGAGACTCACCAAGAAGTAAAGCATTATGGTAAACCGATTGGAAAGCATTGTAATGATCACCATATGCTACAGCAACTTTAGGATTTTCTTTTCTCAAATCTTCAAGGGCTTGTTTGAGTTGATCATTGTAATATATTGTGAAATCGTTCAATCCCTTCAGGCAATGAAATTCGTCATAAGCTGCAGAATTGTTGGTCTGTAATGCTGTAAGAAAGATTGGTAAACAGCCTATTGGGAAGTTACCAGGGACAACCACTCGAGTAGCACCATAACCAATGATCCTCTGTAACCAATATCATAGAAAATTAGGAATCAATAATCAATCAAGTCATTTTGAATGAAAAAAAAAAAAAAAAATATATATATATATATATATAAAAGGAATTTATTTTGTTTACTAAGAAAACGTACTGTAACGGCATCCTTTATTGCTTTGACAACTTCTGGAACCAGGTTTCTGACCTCCTCAATTGGTTTGCCTTGAGCCAATGCAAAGTTAAAATCATTCCCTCCAATTTCTCCAACCATGAATAAGGCTGTTTTAAGCTTCTCAGCACAATCTATTTAACATCAAAAGAAACTTTTAAAAACTTTTTTTTTTTTAAAAGAGTTGAAAATATGAAGACAATAAATTTGACTTGGTATTATATATGCTTCAAATGAGAGGCTAACCTTGAGCATTGAGACAGATCCCATTGAAATATGTGGACATCCAATCCAGTTGAACATTAAGAGAGCTATTAGTAGCTACAACTGAAATATTCTTTTTTACAAGAACCTCTGTGGGCAAAGCAGCTGCACCAGCTACTGCAAAATTCTTCCCATGACTGCCATTAACTGATGTGTTCCGATCCAAGTAGGGAGGGAGAAAAGGAAGTCCAGCTGCTTGAGCTGTGAAATTATAGAACATAACAAAAAAAATTTTAGTATAACATAACTTTGACAGTAATATTGGTTAATAAGGTGGTTCTGAATTCTAACATATGCAATCAAGTCAAACAAAAGACTAAAATCAACTTGCATAATGCCATAATGTACAAAACTAGTAAAAAATTCAAACATAAGAAATAATACTTAGCCGGAAAACACAGAACAGAGGATTTTTTCAAGGCTCAAACATGCATGTAGTAAACTTTATAGTGAGCAATCAACAAGGAAGAAGCATTAAAAATTAATCCCCCACCCTACTTATATCTTGTATGATAATGATAGAACTCAGATATAATCAAAACAGGTTTGGGAGAGAAAAATTCTTATATATGTGTCATTGAAACAGTATTGAATGACATTCTAAAGAATCAAGAGAGAGAGAGAGGAAAAACATTCTTTCTGAAATATATGGAGTTTGAAAACTTTCTAAACAGTATTGTTTTTGGGGTTCTTTTAAAAACCAACAGCAACTAATAAAAAGGAACCAAAAAAAAAATCCGACAAGTTTGACCTTTATATCCATATATATAATGAACAAAATATTTTCTGTGTTCTTTTAACAAAATCCAACAAGAAGTAAAAAAGAACAAAAATAAACAAATAAACATCAAGGACAACAAGTTAGAGTCTTACCAAAATAATCAATCATTAGCATCCCATTGGAGCACCGGCCAGTGGCATTGTTGAGAAAGTTTTGGCCATAAGGAAGCCGAGCACAAGTCGAAGTTGGGACCTCACGAATAAAATTGCCAGTGTCAGAGAGCGAGTCCCCGAGTTGATATATTGCATCAAACTTGCAAACCTTAAGGGGCTGAGCATCAATGCAACGAGGAAGAAGAAGAAGAAGAAGAAGAAGAGAGAAAGTAGTACTGAGAGTGAAAAGCAAAGAGAAAACTGCAATGGTGTTAGCCATTGCTCAAGAACAGAATTACTCGGTTATGAAACTATGAATATTAGAAATGCTAGGCTATGCTAGCTTCTCCCGTCAGAGAAAAAAAAAAAAAAAAAAAAAACCTAGCTTCTGTTAACTTTGATTCTCTAGTTTTGAATGATATTTTGACTTTATGAATAGTAATTTAGTTAGGATTTGGCTTAAGTAATTTTTTAACTGAATATGTATTTTTGTTTTAAATAAACAATGATAAATGGTAATGGGTTTTAATTTCTATTTTTTATTTAGTTAACCAAGCCTTTTAAAAAAATACTAAAAATAAGTTAAATTCATTTAATTATAGTTACATACGAACATAATTATTTCGATTATAGTTAAACTCAGTCATAGTAATTTTGGTTAAACTCGGAGGAAATACTAATTTTGACAGTGAGATAGAAATTTCTATTAATGTTGACGTATTGATCTAGTAATCTTAGTTAAACTTGGAGAAAACACTTCAGCAATGATGAAGGCAAAAGCTATTTTTTGACCCTTTTTTTAGCAAAAACTATTTACAAAAAATACTTTTTTGTATTTCACGGTGTTTATTTTGTTGTAAAGTTATTTTGTTTGACAGTAAAATTCTTTGTAAAATTTTGTAAAATGTTTTACCAAAAATACTTGATTAAACATTCTTTATGAAAACACACACACACACACAACATCTCTCTCCCTCATTTTGTGGCTAGATTGCCGATCCGATTGTTGGGAGCCTAGGTTGTCAATTTACTTCATGATTCCTGAACTTCCTCCCTAACAAGAATGGAGGGAGATGTGTTGTGGGGAACCTTGGTGGCTGTTGCAAACATAGACTAGGAATTTGAAACTTGAATTCAACGAGGTTGAACAAGCCTTTAGGCCATATGGTTTGGATGGTATAATGGCTAAGAAAATAATGGATATTTTTCAATTTGAAATTTATTGTGGTTTGATCTTTCAATTCAATCGTTTGATTTTTGTACTCAAAGTATCATTTCAATTATTATAAACTCTAACGTTCATAATTAAATTCTTGCTCATCTAATGATTCAAATGACATTTTTAACCTTTCTGGGGTGTCAACATAAATTAGATATCAACAACTATACCCTAATTCCCGCTCCCAACACCTTGTATATTGTGTAGGGTTCAATTGTTTGAGTCCATTTGGGATTGTTGTAAAAATTAGAGATTTAGCTGTAAATTTCTTCTTCTTTTCTCTCTAAACTTTGTTAGCATTTGGCATACTATACAGTTATAAAGTGCTTTGAAACTGTTATATATATAAGAAATGGCAAAAAAAGGACACCCTAAAAGTGTTTATGTTTTATTTTAAAAATATTTATTTTCATACTTCATAGTCTCGTCTTTTTTTTTTTTTTGGGAGAAACTTTCAAACTTATAGTTTCTACTTCTAATGACTACGCTCTTTATCGTTTGACCAAGACTTCATAGTCTTTCATAGTCTCGTCTTGATTGCCCATTATTACATTTTTTGTTATCCCAACATGCTCGTCCAATTGAATAGGCAAAAGGTCATTGATCTACACTTTCCAACATTTCTAAAATTTTATTTTATTTAAATTTAAATTCTTGAAAGCTTATTAGGGCAATTTGATTTGATTTGATTTTTTTTTTCCACTTTAAGAGACATTTACATTAAGTGATATTTTTTAAAAAAAGGTTAGATTTTCTAAATTGGACAAACACGGTGGAACATGAGAATAATCAAATTTTTTTTGAGAAAGTTTCAACCTATGGCGTCTGCTCCTAATGATAACTCTTTATTATTAGACCAAAACACCAATTGGTTTTTGATGTAGGCAAGGATTGAATCCCGGCTCTCTTATTCAACCATCAGAGACTTTACTAGTTAAGTTAACTAGAACCCATGAGAATAATCAAATTCAATTAATGGCCAATATATTTAACTATTATAATAGTTAATAATAGTCAAGGAGAATACCATAATGATAATGGAAATTTTTTTTCCCAAGAAGAATCTCCTTCAATCCATTATATAGCGATTCATAAAACCATCAATGGTGTCTCTAGGTTTTTTTTTTTTTTTTTTTTTTAATTTAATTTTTTTTTAGAGTGGTAATTAAGAAACTTAAATTATACAAAATTTAATCAAAAGAGAATAGAATATATCGACATCACAAAAAAAAAAAAAAAAAAGCATGCAAATACATGAAATTTTACAATTTTCTTATACAAATAATTTAAAAAAAAAAACAAAAAGTGATTATTAAGAAATCAAGTGAGAACTAAGAATTGTAAGATGAGAATAATAAAGTGAGAAATGGTCTAAAATAATGATAGAGAAGATAAAAATGGAGAAAGTGAAAGAGAGCAATGAATGATATATGTTGCGATTGCGAGCCAAACTGCTAAGGAGTAAAGTTCCCAGCATTACTGAGGAGCAAAGCTCTCAGCATGTCCTTGAGAACTCACAGCCAGAATCTCTCTTTTGGTACCCATTTTTAGGAAAATGAAATTAGAGATTATTTAATTATTTTTATGGAATAGGTTGAGCAAGTTACGAATTTGAGTGATTAGGGGTTTTTGTTTTGGTTTTTTAAATGAGTTTTTGTTGAATATTTGTTTATTTGTGTTATTTGGCCTAATTTTGTTGTTTTTTGGTCAATTTTTGATTTTATTTGGCCTTATTTTTGTTGTTATTTGAAATTTTATTTATTTATTTATAAGGAGTCAGTTATTAAATTTGGGAGCCAGATTATTTATGTGAGTAATGCTAGAGACAAAACAAAATATCACAACAATTTCAATATTAGCACTAAAAAAAAAAATCTATGTGTGAGTTGGCATGTTAATTTTGGAATGTTATGGAATTATTGTGATATTTTATTGTATCCCTAGCATTACTCTTATTTTATGAGAAGTGCTACGTCCACAATATTTTCATTACATATCATAGGTGGTTAATTGTTATTAGTTTAAATTTAATCCTACCACTGAGATTATTTTTTTGCCCCAACAATAACAATTAATAATAACCTGCCACTTAGAATTTGTTATGAAAATATTATAGACATAGCATTTCTCTATTTTGATTGAACCCAAATTCTTGAGATTATCAAATTAGGTTGGTTAATATTTTTTTAGGATAGACAACATGTTAATTTAAATATAATTATGTATATACATTTTTTTTTTTGCAAGTATAAATTTTTTTTTTTGGGGCAAGTTAGGGTGTTTCTGTAACCACCCTGACTACAATGTGTATTGTCCCCAGAAAACCATTCACATGGAATAAAATTATATGTCTCATTAAATCATTTTTATAAGTTCATAACTCATTAAAACATGACAAACTTTACGTGGGTAGTTGTTTGAATTTGTACTTGCATCTACAACACCTACAAGACTAACCATAAAAACCCTATGATTGTAGTATCTGCACTACAAGTAGAATTAGAGTTATCTTTTTGTATATTCCAAAAGCACATTGATAGTTGGATCCTATAATAGGTTTGAAAATGTTGGGTCATAACTCATAATATCTCTACTGACGCGTTATACTATTTGTTCTCTTTTTTCTCTCATTAGACAAAACCATATGGAAGCTGAGGATACATAGAAAGGCAAAATATTATTTTGAAAGGCAAAATATGAAAATTGAAAACAAAAACTTAGCCAAACAACTTAACATGGTGTGGGTCCCACGAAAAATGAGTGATGAGTTATGAAAAATGGAAAATGAGTGATGAAAACTTGTTAAACCAAACACCCCCTTAGTTGTTGTTAAGGTGATTCTCTTCAAGAAGAAGTTGTCTGAGTTTACTCAAATTTCAGACAAAAGATGCCCACAGTGTGGAATGAAGACTCCGGTTTCTACTAGTTTAATAGATGTAGGCAAATGGAACTTGGTTTGGTCTAGTTCAAACTTGGTCTAAATGACCTCTACCTTAGGCCTCATTAGCAACTTAGACACACACCTCAGTAGCCCAAGTGTGCAGAATATAGGGATGACTCATTAAGGCATGGGAGAGGACCATCATGCTTAATCTCCTCTTAACTGAATGATCCATGTCCTTGGGCAATGTAAAAATCACAAAGTTCAGAGCAAGAAAATCAGGATCAAGAAAAAGAAATAGAGTTATTAATAGCTTTACTATCACTCTATAAACAACTTTCTATTTGCAACAAGAAAAAGAAAATTTACTCATCTAATCAAAGTAAAGGTAAACAAATAACTCTGATTTCTGTTACAGATACCCCCATTGCAGTCTATTGCTTTATATGCTGCACTTAAGCTCCGAGATAAAATTAAACTCAATTGTATATAGCCTTAATGGAAAAGTGGATTTGATAAATTTCCTTGTTTTAGTAAAGTCATAATGCTCAAAGTGAGTTTAATATTACTACACATAGAAAAACAGTTAACTGAATATCAATGTTGGTCGAATAAAAAGAACTCGAAATAATAAAACTCTATTAAGTAGAAATTTACTACTTATTTGCAATGAAGGTTGGGCAAGATGTCATTGATGAGCCAGTTTGCCATATACTGGTAAGCCTTTTGTGTCAAATGAACTCTATCCCAGCTGATGCGTTCATCTGGATTGGGACAAACAGTTGCACCTGGAGCTCCACACATTTTGATCCAGCTAACGTCATAATCATCTCCAACACCACAGCAAGATTTTTGCAAAGATGCAGCATCAAATCGTGTCCATTACAATAAATATAAAATTCTATTACTAAATCCCCATCATGTCATGTTATATTAGACTTGTATTGTATTAGAACTTTAAAAGTAGAGAGAGACTCACAAAGAAGTTCAGCTTAACGGTTAACCCATTGTAAAGCATTGTAATAATCCCCATATACTATAACAACATTAGGAAGTTCTTTTCTCAAATCTTCAAGGGCTCTTCTGAGTTGATCGCTGTGGTATATTGAGAAATTATTCATTCCCTTCAAGCAGTGAAATTCAACACAAGCAGCAGAATTGTTAGTCTTGAATAACGGAAGAGAGATTGGTAAACAGCCTATTGGAAAGTTTCCAGGGACAACACTCGGGTAGCACCAAAACCAATGACCCTCTGGAACCAATATTATATAGAATTATGAATCAATAATCGTAGCAGGCCATTTAATTTGCAAGAAAAAAATAGAAGAAATTTATTTTGTTTACTAAGAAAACTTACTGTTACAGCATCCTTTATTGCTCGGACAACTTTTGGAACTATCTCTCTGACCTCCTCAATTGTTTTACCTTGAAAAAATGCATGGTTATATCATTCCCTCCAATTTCTCCAACCATGAATAGGGCTGTTTTAAGCTTCTCGGCGCAACCTATCCAAGTTGAGGAGGTCTTCTGATACCATCAATATTGTGACAGATACCATTGAAATAGGTAGACATCCAATCCAGTTGAACATTGAGAGATCTTCTAGTATCTGGGTTTAAAATATTCTTTTTTGCAAGAACTTCTGGGGGCAAAGCAGTAGAACAAGCCACTGCAAAATTCTGCCCATTACCGCTAAAAACCAATGCATCCTGATCCAAATAGGGGGGTGAAAGGGAACTCCAGCTGCTAGAGCTGTGAAATCATAGAACATAACAGAAAAATTTAGTTTAATATAACTTTCACAATAATATTGGTTAATAAGGTGGGTCTGAATCCTAACACCTGCAGTCAAGTTGAACAAAGGAATAAATTTGACTCGCTTAATGTACACAAGTAGTTAAAAATTCAAACATAACTAATAATGCTTAGCCCGTAACCATTGAACAAAGGATGTTTCTAGACTCGAACATGAATTAGTATAAACTTTACTGTTTTTGGGATGGGGGGGGGGGGGGGGGGGGGGTTGTTAAGAAATCATGTTTTCAGTTAGTCAGGTTGTTGCTTAACTGCCTTATGAAAAAACTCTATGTATGGCAATTTGCATTTAAAGAGAATTGAATCTTAGATTATGAATTAGATCAACCTCTTGTTGTGGTGATTAATGAAGATGTTCGTGATGTACACAAAGACTTTCTTGAATAGATAATGTTCAGAAGAATTATATCTTTCTTTTTTGAGTGCTGACAGTGTTGTAATTGTGCCTAACTAACAACGTGGGTTAAAATTTTAAATTGTTAAATTGACTACAAATTTTACTCCAACATAAAGTCTATAAGTTAATGTGAGAATGAATGTGATAGGTGAATTTTATTAATATAATAAATGAATATAACTAGGGTTGTAGCACTTGCACTACAAGCACAATTAGAGTAATTTTGCGCATTCTACAAAGTACAAGTAAAACTGTCTGAGTTTACTCAAATTTAAGATGAAAGATGCCCACTTTGTGCAATGAAGACTTGGGTTTCCACTAGTTTAAAATCTGTATATTGGAAAAGGGAACTTGGTTTGGTTCTAAATGGGGGTTTCACAGTGAGATGTTCCTTAAGTTTGGCCTAGTTCAAACGTGGTCTAAAAGACCTCTTCCTCAGTCCCCATTTGCTACTTTAGGCACACACCAAAGTAGCCAAAGTATGCAGAACGTGTGGAGGACCCATTAAGAGGCTTGGGGGAGGACCCTCATGCTTACATTCCACTTTAAGTGAAGGGTTCAACATATTTGAAGTTTTGAACAATGTAAAAATCACATGGTTCAGAGCAAGAAAAATAGAATCTAGAAAAAGAATTAGAGTTAATACTAGCGTTATTATCATCACTCTACAAACAAGTTGCTATTTTTCAACAAGGAAAAATATTAAACTCATCTAATCAAAGTAAAGGCAAACAAATAAATTTAATTTCTGTTTCAGATACTAAAGAAGCAACAGGTCAGCAATACACAATAGGAAAGAATAACAGAGCAAAAAATCTGAAAATCATTCATTCCTAGACAAATCACACATTGACAGTCTATGGCTTTATATGCTGCACTTAAAGTCAATTGAGTAAAGCCTAAATAGGAAAAGTGAATTTGATTAATTTCCTTGCTTTATTACAGTAATGCTCAGAGTGAATTTGGTATTACTACACATTAATGCTTAATTGTTAATCAAACAGAACTCGAAATAATAAAACTCTCTAAAAGAACCATATAAGTGGAACTTTTCTGCTTCTCAAAAAAAAAAAAAAAAAAAGGTTGAACTTTTCTACTTACTATAATACTCTAGCCTCACAAAACTAAACCAACTTAAAATGTACAATGAAGGTTGGGCAAGATGTCATGGATGAGCCAGTTAGCCATATACTGGTACGCCTGTTGTGTCAAATGAAGCCCATCCCAGCTGATACGTTCATCTGGATTTGGACAAACAGGTACATCTGGACCTCCACAAGCTTTTGTCAAGCTAAAGTCATTATCACCTCCAGCACCACAGCATGGTTTTTGCATAGATTCAACATCAAATCCTATCCATTAATTGCACGCAACCCAAAAAAAAAGGATATTCTACATCAGATTCAGATATTCTTGAAGTTTGTTAGAAGTGGAGAGAGACTCACCAAGAAATAGAGCATTATGGTAAACCGATTGGAAAGCATTGTAATAATCACCATATACTACAATAACGTTAGGATTTTCTTTTCTCAAATCTTCAAGAGCTTGTTTGAGTTGATCATTGTGATACATTGAGAAACTATTCAATTCCTTTAGGCAGTGAAATTCGTCATAAGCAGCAGAATTGTTGGTCTGGAATATTGCAAGATAGATTGGTAAACAGCCTATTGGCAAATTTCCAGGGACAGCCACTCGGGTAGCACCATAACCAATGACCCTCTGGAACCAAAATATTAGTGAATTAGTTATCAATAATCATAGCAAGACATTTTGGAAGAAAAAAAAAATAGAAGGAATTTATTTTGTTTACTAGGAAAACTTACTGTAACAGCATCCTTTATTGCTTGGACAACTTCTGGAACCATGTCTCTGGCCTCCTCAATTGTTTTGCCTTGAAGGAATGCAAAGTTATAATCATTCCCCCCAATTTCTCCAACCATGAATAGGGCTGTTTTAAGCTTCTTAGCATGATCTATTAAAAAAACAAAAAACAAAAAATAGCTGAAAAACTGTAGATAATAAATTTGACTAGGTATTATATGCTTAATTCAAATAAAGCTAACCTTCAGCATTGTGACAGATCCCATTGAAATATGTGGACATCCAATCGAGTTGAACATTGAGATTGTATTTAGTAGGTGCGAATGAAATATTCCTTTTTGCAAGAACATCTGCGGGCAAAGCAGTAGCACCAGCCACTGCAAAATTCTCCCCATGATTGCAAATAACTGATTCGTCTTGATCCAAGTAGGGTGGGAGAAAAGGCAGTCCAGCTGCTAGAGCTGTGAAATTGTAGAACATAACAAAAAATAAATAAATAAATTAGTAGTTTGACAATAATATTTTTAGCTGGTTCTGAATTCTAACATATGCAATGAAGTCAAACAAAGGAATAAAACTAACTTACATAGTGTATCCAACTAATAAAAAATTGAAAAAATAACAAATAATTCTTAGCCGGAAAACACAGAACAAAGGATTCTTCCAAGGCTCCAACAAGCATGTAGCTAGTATAAACTTTATAGTAAGCAATCGACAAGGAAGAAGCATCACAAATTAATCCCCCACCCTACTCAAATTTTGTAGATATAATGATAGAACAGATATAATCAAAACACGATTGGCAGGGGAAAATTCTTTTATATGTGTCATTCAAATGTGTTTTCCTAATGTGGCCGATGAACATTAAGAGGAAGGAAAACAAGTACCATCACAAAATTATGTCATTACCATAATCATGAACACCATCTTTATCATAAGCACAACATAATTATAAAATAGAAATATTCCTTCGAAAACAATAATAGCATCCAATCCACACTAACACAAATGACATTCAAAAGAAAGAAAGAAAGAAAAAATCTTTCTGAAATATATGGGGTGGTTAAGAAACAGAGTTTTCAGTTAGTCAGGTTGTCGCTTCTTTATTCTTTCTGAAAGAACTTCTTCTTATAAGAAATCTATAAAAGGCAAAGTATTTTCTGCGTTCTTTAATAACCAACAGAAACTAAAAAGAACCAAAATATATATATGTATATATATATATGTGCAACAAATTTTTTTTTTCTGTGTACTTTTAAACAATCCAACTTCAACTAAAAAGAACAAATAAATAAACATCAACGAAAACATGTTTGATTCTTACTAAAATAATCAATCATTAGCAACCCATTGGAGCACCGGCCAGTGGCATTGTTGAAAAAGGTTTCGCCATAAGGAAGCCGAGCAAAAGGTGAAGCTGGGTCCTCATGAATAAAATTGCCAGTGTCAGAGATCGAGTCCCCCAGTTGATATATTGCATCAAACATGCAAACCTCAAGGGAATGTGCATCAATGCAATGTGGAAGAAGAAGAAGAAGAAGAAGAAGAAGAGAGAAAGAAGTGAGAGTGAAAAGCAAAGAGAAAACTGCATTGGTATTAGCCATTGCTCAAGAGTCAAGACAGAAGCACTCAGTTCACTTATGGAAGTTATGGTTTATGAAACTATGAAATACAAGCACCTCGTGCGAGGATTTGCCTGAGACTACTAAAGGATAAGAAATGCTAGTTTCTGTTAACTGTAATTCACAAGTTTGGGATGATATTAGCTTTTACCTTTTTAACTTTTTAGTTTTTATGCGCAGCTTTTTAAAACTTTACATTTTTCTACATTTTTTTTATTTTTTAAATGTTCTTTTTAAGGTATAAACATGGTTTTCAGATCCAAGTTGTTTATTAAATCGTAAAAGAGATAGGTTTAAAGTTTTTAAGGTTAAACTGAGATCAAACTGTGATGACGTCATAATTAATTTAATAATTATTTAAATATAAATAAATATATTAAATTTGTAAATATTAGCAAAATTAACTAAAATAGTCCAATTAAAACTATAAATCTATATTTTAACCATGTCTAATATATCCATCTCAAGCCCAAATATGAAATATCTATCTAATAATAATAGTAACCATTTTTTTATAAAAAGAAAATTAAAAGCATCAATTTATACTGGCAAGTGGATGAAAGAAGATGATATGATGATACATTAAATCATGTGGGGCTCAAGGCTTTGTAAGAAAGAAATTCTCAGATTTTCTTTTCAATTTCCACTTTCCAATGCCCACATGACCAACTATCTAGCTCACATTCACAAACCTAAAAAAGCACTAGAAACAAAAGTGAATGAAATTAAAGGAAGAGATAAAAAAGTAATACACACAAGAGCAGATGAAACTAAAGAAAGAGAGAAGAAGAAGTCAGAAACGGTTCGAGGTTTTTCCGGTCAGACCGTATAGTTCGGTCTAGGTTTCAAAACCATGGGTATAAGTATATTTTGACACTCTTTCAACAAAAAAAAAAAACTAAATAAGCTATTTCCAAACTATCACTAGGTTTTCTGAAATAGCAATTTTAGTTAAAGTTAAACCCCAACAAAATACTACTCTCTCCATCCCTACCTCCACCCCCCCTTTTTTTTTTTTTTGTCTATTTTATTTGGGCACACCACCCTATCATACACAAAGTGCACCCAATTCACTTTTTGAACTAAAATAGTGACAACAAGGCATTATTTTAGTTCAAAAAATAATTTGAACCAAAATAATAATTAAAAGACATGGTTTCAGTGCAAAAAATAATTTATGTATATTATGGGTCCATTTGGATACAACTGACAACTAAAAACACTGTAGTAAAATAATTTTTAAATGTGTGAATAGTACTGTGGGACCCATTTTTAATGAAAAAGTTACTGAAAAGTGAAGTTTGTGGGTCCCATGAACAGTGCACAGGACCCACTGGTGTGTACTGTTCACAAAGAAAAGTCAACAATCATAGCTTAAAAAAAAAAGAAAAAAAAAGAGGAAATGCAAATGCAAAACGCGTTGTGTTTCAGCTATCCAAACCGCACCTATGTGTTTAACAAATGTATAAACTAATAATAAGCCATTTTATTTTGGAATGTTCTAAAATATAGTCAACTTTGAAAAGTCAATGAAGAAAATTTTGGTGTTTATGTCACACCAAACCACTGAAAACATTTTAATTAAAAATATTTAAATTTAAAAATATGAAAAATTAGATTATTTATTTATTTTATAATATCAAATGAAAGTCAAGCTTTTGAAAGCTCACACCTTTTTATGTCATCATTCTAATAAAAATAAATAAATAAATATAGTGTTGAATTAGGTTAATTTAAACTAATTATTAAATTGAATTTTAGTTTTTAAGAAACAAATTATAATTATTTAGATCATTTATTTTTATTAGTGTGGATTTTCTGCTTGACTATTTTTAGGAAGAAATCAAGAAAAGCAAAAATATATCTTTATTTCATTAAAAAATCACACTATTCAATAAAAATATGAAAATTACATCACATATCTTAATTATACAATCTTTTTAAAAAAATACATTGCCTTAATTTTTAATTACAATATAAGAAAAAAGAAAGTTACATGGAAGTTAAGAAAACTAATATAAACCCTTGGTCTAAGCTTGTAAACTAAATGGAAAGGCGGAAAGGTATTAGTCATTCATCTTGTCCAATCCAAATATTGGTATCCTATGAATTAATTGCCAATTTTGTTTTCATCCCACTATCAAATAATTTCATAAATGGCATGTCAAACATGGGAAAATAATTTAATAAATAATGTTAAAGACTGAATTATATTGTATTGAATTATATGTAATACTGTACACCAGCATGTCTATATAAACAATAAGAGTGTGATACAAGTAATTAAAGTTCCGTGGTCCTGTAGCTTGTTGGGCTTGTACTAACAACTCTCCTCAAACTCATGTTAAGTGAAGTAAGACCAACTAAAATTTGGAGACTAAATTGCGAAAGCGACTTGGTGGAGGAGACTTGATGAAGATATCAAGTAATTGACCATGTGAGGAGACATATCGTAATTGCAAGGTGACTTGTATTCAAACAAGTAAAAAGTAGAAAAATCATTATTAGTCCACAAGGTGTAAAGATCAAATATGGAAAAGATAAGCCTAAACATGCAAATCTTTTTCAAGATAAGCCTAAACATGCAAATCTTATCATAATGATCAATGAGCATCATGTTTGACTCACTCTTTAAAAATAAGCTCACGGATTGCTTATTAAGACCAAATCTATGTCATGCACGGATTAATATAATTCAAGATATCTTATCTCATCTCACACAATCAAGGTTTTCAAAAATATTTTACTCCAAAAAAAAGAGTTTTCCAAAATATTTATTCTATTTGTCATCAATTTTTTCGTTTAATTTTAGTTTATTTGCTTATGTGAAATTTTTTAAAGCCTTGTTTTACATCATACCATAACTAACTTCCAACAACTAAGAAATAAACAATCTCGTCTAGGGGTTTGAGACAAGGGGACCCTATTTCTCCCTTCTTGTTTCTTTTCTGTGCAGAGGGATTCTCAGCTCTTCTAAACCGATCTGCAGCTACTAGACAACTTTAGGGTGTATCGGCTTGCCCACTTGGACCGAGAATCTCTCATCTATTCTTTGCTAATGACAGCATCATTTTTTGCCAAGCAACACCGGAACAATGCAGCCATCTTGAGCATCTTCTAACTATATATGAGCAAGCCTCAGGCCAACAGCTAAATAAGGAGAAGACTGCTCTTTTCTTTAGCAGAAATACCCCACGAGACACACAAGAAAAGATAAAACTTCACTTTGGAGCAGAGGTGATTAAACAGCATGAGACTTATTTGGGCCTGCCATCCTTAGTGGGCAGATAAAAAAACACACCTTCAGAGCTTTGAAGGAAAAGCTGGACAACAAACTCTCGGGCCGGAAAGAAAAGCTGTTATCCTAAGCAGGTAAAGAAGTTCTCATCAAGGCAGTTGCACAAGCCATTCCCACATACACAATGAGTGTCTTCAAACTTCCGGATTCCTTGTGTGATGAATTGGCTGGGATGATTCGAAGATTTTGGTGGGGCCAAAAATAAGGTAAAAATAAAATGGCATGGCTGAGCTGGGACAAGATGTGCGCACCAAAGGAAGAAGGGGGATTGGGTTTCCGGGACCTCAAGGCTTTCAACCTTGCTCTTTTAGCTAAACAAGTTTGGTGTTTACAGATGAACAACAACTCATTGGTCCATAGAGTACTTAAAGCCCGCTATTTTCCAAATACAGATTTCCTACATGCAAAGTTAGGCACGAAACCATCATTTGCATGGCAAAGCATTTTGGCTACTCAAACTGTTGTGCAATCGGGCTACCATTGGCAGGTAGGAGATGGCAAGTCCATTGGAGTGTGGATGGATCGTTGGCTGCCAAGACCCTCCACCTTCCGTGTTCTCACACCCCCGACCTTACTGCCTATAAATACTATAGTGGATTCTCTCATGGACCAAGAAAGTGGTGAGTGGAATCTAAACCTGATCAACCGGGTTTTCTTCCATGAAGATGCCACATCCATCCTAAGCATTCCTCTAAGCCGCCACAAGCCAAAGGACCGCATGATTTGGGCCTTCACTCCTAGGGGGCATTTCATTGTCAACAGTGCATACAAAGTTGCAAGGACCATCACCCAGCTTCCTACCTCAGCTGAGACATCTCAGAGCAATGAGCAAGCCCGGTTTTGGCGCCACATTTGGAATTTGCACATACCCAACAAGCTAAAAAATTTTACGTGGAAAGCATGCAACAACATACTTCCCACAAAAGCCAACCTCTACCATAGACATATTATCGACGACCCCACCTGTGAGGCTTGCACATTAGAACCAGAAACGGTTGGACATTTATTTTAGGAGTGCAATGTTGCTAAAGAACTTTGGACCCTCTCGGACATACCACTAGAGAGAACTGGGATCATTCATAGGTCTTTCATGGACCTCATATGGTATGTACTCTTCAAACAGCACATGGACACCACACTTATCGAATTGGTAGTCACAATAGCATGGAGTGCATGGTTCAACCGAAACAAAACCCGCCTGGGTGAAGCAAGACAAACTCCGCAAGAAATTCTAAGACAAGCTCGCTCCATATTACATGACTTCCAGCTTGCACACCTACAGCCCACTCAGCTCAAAGAAGCCATGGATGGCCGTTGGGTCCCACCTGTGTTTCCCTGGTACAAGGTCAACGTAGATGCTGCAGTCTTCTCTCAGCTTGGCATGATCGGCATCGGTGTGATTATTAAGGACCACCTTGGGTCTGTGGTCGCAGCCTTAAGCAAACGCCTCCCTCTCCCGTTGAATCCTTTGGAGGCAGAAGCAAAGGCAATGGATGAAGCCACTATTTTTGCATGAGACATAGGAGTCAAAGATGTCATTTTCGAGTCAGATTCCATGCTAGTTTGTCATGCTATGGAGAACCCCATGGACGTCCCAGTCTCTATCTCTACCGTGGTCTCAGGTTTCTCTTCAAGACTTCTTGCGTTCCATACTTTCCAATCATCCCATGTGAGGCAACAAGGAAATAGACCAGCTCATATTTTAGCTGTTTTTGCGAAGAATATTGACTCTTTTGTAACTTGGATGGAAGAGTGTCCACCTTTCCTTGCATCTTTGGTTTCGCAAGATGCTATGTACTGTTTCGCTACTTAATAAAATGAGAGTATTTCTTATCAAAAAAAGAAACAAAAAAAGAAAAGAAAAGAAATAAACAATCAGTAATTTTTTTTTTCTTTTTTGGAGAGAATAAACAATCAGTATTAGTTGCAACCAGATGCACAAATATACGTTTAACCCTAACTAATGCAATATTCTTGGATCTTCGAGATTGTAGTTCTTGGGTTTAAGCATTTATAAATGTCCAGCTTTTCACTTACTTTCACGATCCATGAACTTCCTCCCTACATGGAATGGAGGAGACCGTGTTTTGAAGTGCATTGGTGGCTATTGCAAACATGTGCTTAGGGATGGCCAAACTCATAGGGTCATTGGTATCCTACCCGATTCGACCGAAAAATTCCGAGTAATACTGGTTCATCATGGGTAAAAGGTTATTGGGCTAGATTTGGATATTAACCAAAATTTCTGGGTCGGATTTGGATATTACATGAAATCGACCTGTATTATATCCCTTGGGTGGATTTTTTACGTTCACGTTAGGTGATTTTTGAGTTGCCTAGATAGACTAGAAATTTGAAATTTGAATTCAATAAGGTTGAACAAGCCTTTGGGCTATATGGTTTGCATGGTATAATGGCTATAAGAAAAGAATTAAAAATTTTGTGGTGTTGGGCTATGATGCTGAAAGTGCACAACGGTTGATAAATTTTGATGCATTGGTTTTCTTATTTGCAATGAGGGATGAATGATGGATTCTTTGATGGTGTTCGGAAGGTTTTTTGATGAGGGACATGAAGAGGGGTAGAGGGGTCTCTCTCTATTCAGCAAAAAAGAAGAAGAGGAGCCTCTCTCTAAATTGCATGGCTATTGGGAAAGTTTCTTTCACAAATGTGGATGAATTCTCTTTCTAGTGAATTAGATCATAATTTTCAACCAAAACACCTATAAATGAGTTGAGTTTCTCCTCTTTTTATTGAGAAAAGGTCTTTGGGTCTTAGAAATCTATTAGGATTCTTTCCTTTAATGTTATCTAAAGTAAATTTTCCTCCCAAAGTGATAGGATAAGAGAAACAATCAGAAAAAGGAGAAAAAATTACTAAAATTCAACGTCTAAGCATCAGATTGCCGAATTATAGAGGTTTTAATGTTTTATGCGTTGATTGGAACTTTAACTTTTGGTTAAAGGTGTTTTGGTGAAATGTTGAATGTTCAATATGTGTGAAAAACACTATGAATGTTTTGACCCCCAATTAACAAATTACCAATTCAAGCTTAATATCAAACAATTAATGTGTAGAATATGAACACAAGCTTAATACATAATAGATAAACAATCTAAACCAAATAAAATCACATTCACAGCAGAAATTAAATGGCAAAGATTAAAGGAAGAGAGATGCAAACACAAGAACAACACAGTGATGTGTTATCGAAGAGGAAACCGAAGCTCTCGACGTAAAACCTCTCCGCCGCCCTTCAAGCGGTCAATAATCCACTAAAGAATCATGTTGGGATACATGAACAGTAGAAGACCCTCCAAGTCTAATATACCTAGTGTACCTAAGCCCTCCAAGCTCCTACTCCAACAAGGTTACACCGAACCTATTTCTTCTTTAACTTACCGAATTCCGCTATAACCCATAGCATCAACCAATGTGAATTGGTCTCTTCTTAACTGCTTCCCAAAACACCAAAAATCCTTCTCACAGATATGGGTAAGGTGAGAAAAGTTTTGGCTAATGAACCTCTCAAGTATGTAACAATGGAGAGGGTGAGAGTTGAGGAATTTGAAGAGTTACTATGTAAAGATTGTGGATAAGTCAATCTTGTTTTTCTCTAGGGTTTCTCTCTCAAAGGAAGCTCTCAATATTTTGTGGGTATAAGGGGTATTTATACTGGAGTGAGAAAGGAATGCGAAAGTCAGTTTTTTCATAACAGAGTGAACTGCCAACTTGACTGAGTCGCGAGTCCAAGCTGCAAGATAACTGGATGGCCAGACTGGACTTTTTGTCCTATAGTGCTATAGCTGGCATGACGGTTCAACTTCTCTGCATGCTTCACTCGTGTGCATCTTCTGGCGGCTTGCAAGCTGCGAGCCACTCGTGAGATCTAGCCACGAGTCCCTGCTTCACTGCATAGTTTTGAGCATTTCTTCACACTCTCTCACACACTACCCTTACATGATTCCCACCTAAATACAGGGTTACTAATTGCTAAATTAGAAGCAAATTTGGCACAGAATAAAGCCAACAAGATGGTTGATTAAATTCAACCTTACAAATGTCAATTCAAAAAATTTTAAATTTTGTTGGTTTTATGATAATTTAATCTTTGAGAACATGTTTCGAAATGTAAGGTTGAATTTAATCAATCATTTTGTTGGCTTTATTCCATACCAAATTTGCTTCTATTTCAGCAATTAGTAACCCTGTATTTAGTTGGGATTCTTGTAAGGGTAGTGAGTGAGATAGTGTGAAAAAATGCTCAAGAGTGTGCAAGAAAAACAGAGACTCGTGACTAGATCTCGCAGGTGACTTGTGGCTGTAAGCCGCCAGAAGCTGTTCACGTGCCAAGCATGCCAGAAGTTGAAGTGTCACGCTAGCTGGAGCACTATAGGACAAAATAGGACAACTAGTCGTTCAGTTACCTCGCAGTTGGAACTCGCGACTTAGTCAAGCCGCGAGCCAGCCCTGTTTTGAAAAACCTAACTCTTTACATTCCATTCTCACCCCAGTATAAATATCCCTTTTATCCATAAAAGAAGGAGAGCTTCTAGAGAGAATTTTGAGAGAGAAACCCTAGAGAAAAACAAGATTGACTCATTCACAATCTTCATATAGAGACTCTTCAAATTCCTCTACTCTCTTCCTCTCCATTATCAAATCCTTGAGAGGTTCATTACCCAAATTCTTTTCTCACCATACCCATATCTGTGAGAAAGCTATTTGATGTTTGGGAAGCAGTTAGGAATGGACCAATTGATATTGGTTGATGCTATGGGCTATAGCGGAATTCGGTAAGCTAGAAAAGACAAAGGTTCGGCACAACCTCATTGGAGCAAGAAGCTTGAAGGGCTTAGGTACACTGGGTAGATTAGGCTTGGAGGGTTTATTGCTGTTCATGTATCCCAATTTCATTTTGAGATTTACAATTTTTTTTTTTAACACTCATTGTCATTTTCTGGACATTCCTATCCAGTTTTTAGGGTTTTCTTCATTATCCATATGTTGACACTAACCCATTACTAATGATGTCTCTTGTATTGTGTTCTTTTTCCTCTGTTACATGATGCAGACTACAAATGTCTCCATTCAAGAAAGCAACTGTGAAAGGAGGTGGTTCCAAAGGAAAGGAGTCTGTCATTGATGTAGATGACTTCTCACCTAAAAGAAAAAGGACTCGTTCCCCATCAGGAGTGTTCGATCCCAACAAGTTTAGATCCTATGCTGCCTTTCAAACTCATGAGAATTATTTCAGAGATGCTACACCATTACTGGAAAGACCTATTGATCAATTGTCACTTCATGACACTGAAATTCCACAATAGTTTGCTCACAAGGATTGGAATTATCTTCTCTCCGATTTGGATGAAGCTTATGAGAATTTGGTAAAAGAATTTTATGCCAATGCAATTGTGAAAGGTGAAGAACTCAAGTGCTGGATTAGGAGAAAAAGTTTTTCAGTCTCTCCTGCATATTTGGCAGAGATACTTCACATCAATTGGCCAATGCTTAAAAACTCACCAGTTTATGATGATCTATGTCTAAATGAGGAACTGCTTAGGGATGGTCTTGGACAAGACTTGGAATTCTCATCCAATGGTAACTCAGTCAGTGTTTCCTCTCTTCCTCCTAAACTGAGAGTGCTTACAATAGTGATGTTCCACAACTTGTACCCCTTATCCAACACTGGTTATATGAACCTCGAACGTGCCTTGTTTCTTCATGACCTAATCTCTGATGTAGAGATTGACATTTGTGCTCATATCTTTCACGTTCTACACAAAACGGTTCTACGAACTGAGTCACGAATATGTGTTCCTTTTTGCTGTCTCATTTCTAGGATTTTGAAGCTCAAAGGAATTCTCCCAATAGCAAATGAGTCTCCCTGCACAAAACCGTGTCCGATCAACATGCGTACATTCAACGCAAGCATTGGTCATAGTCGGAAGAGAGTCAAACTGGAAAATTCCACATCTCACAGTGGTTCGCGCTTTAGCATATTATCCCTTGATGAAAAACTTGACAACATTGTGACATCTGTTCACGAGTTGAGTACCAAGATGTCAAAACTCACAACTATTTTACACCATCACAACACTTGGTGGGATATGAAGTTTACCTCCCTACAAACTCAATTGGATCAGATTCAAAGGAAGCTAGAAGAGGATATGTAGCTATTCCATGACAAAAAGGGGGAGAAGATGTCATAAGAGGAATACAATGAAAGGGGGAGTGATAGCTTGATCAAAGGAGGAGGAAATTATCTAAGGGGGAGATTTCAGCAAGCAATTTAAACACTTTTACTTTAAGCATTTTCAGCAAGCAGTTTAAACATTTTTATTTAAACATTTTTACTTTAAGTTGTTATTCAGTTTTCTTCTTGCTTGTACCCATGTTGCTTTTGTAAGCTTTTAGGGTTTGTTTTCATTGGTTTGTAGGCTTTATGGTATGTACCATGCTTTAAGCAACCTTTGTGCATTGTTTAATCAGTACTTCTAACTAAATATCATGCATTTTCCTTTTAAGTATTGTCACTCTTGTGCCCTTGTAGGATTGTTCCTAGATGCATATACTGCATCAGTTAAGTGTTGTGCATGCAAGTGATTAGCATTGAGCTTATTAGCTTGTATATCCAAGTGTTCATTCCAAGTGTGAATGAGCATTGTGGTCACTACCTTGTAGTGATTGCTTGTTTGATCAAGCCATGGTTTGTTTCTTAACTCTGTCTTTGCTTGATCACATCATGCTTGCTTCATATGCATTTCATGCGCATACAATGATCATGGTGTATTGTTGTGTTTCAAGAGATTCATGTTCATATAATTCAAGAGCTTCACAGTTTCTAGAGTTAGGTGTAAGTGAGTTATATGCAACTGTTCCCAACTCACATGTTAAGTCTAAAGCCTGTTTTAGGGTTTTGTCATGGAATAGCCAAATGGGGAGATTGTAAGGTTGAATTTAATCAACCATCTTGTTGGCTTTATTCCGTGCCAAATTTGCTTGTATTTCAGCAATTAGTAACCCTGTATTTAGGTGGGATTCTTGTAAGGGTAGTGAGTAAGATAGTGTGAAGAAATGCTCAAGAGTGTGCAAGAAAAACAGAGACTCGTGACTGGATCTCACGGGTGACTCGCAACTACAAGCCGCCAGAAGCTGCTCACGTGCCAGGCATGCCAAAAGTTGAAGCGTCACGCCAGCTGGAGCACTACAGGACAAAATAGGACAACTGGCCATTCAATTACCTCGCGGCTGGAACTCGCGACTGAGTCAAGCCACGAGCCAGCCCTGTTTTGAAAAACCTGACTCTTCACATTCCATTCTCACCCCAGTATAAATACCTCTTTTACCCACGAAAGAAGGAGAGCTTCCAAAGAGAATTTTGAGAGAGAAACTCTAGAGAAAAACAAGATTGACTTATCCACAATCTTCACATAGAGACTCTTCAAATTCCTCTACTCTCTTCCTCTCCATTGTAAAATCCTTGAGAGGTTCATTACCCAAATTCTTTTCTCACCATACCCATATCTGTGAGAAGGCTATTTGGTGTTTAGGAAGCAGTTAGGAAGGGACCAATTGATATTGGTTGATGCTATGGGCTATAGCGAAATCCAGTAAGCTAGAAAAGACAAAGGTTCGGTGCAACCTTGTTGGAGCAAGAAGCTTGGAGGGCTTAGGTACACTGGGTAGATTAGGCTTGGAGGGTCTATTGCTGTTCATGTATCCCAATTTCATTTTCTAGTGGATTATTGACCGCTTGGAGGGCGGTGGAGAGGTTTTACGCCGAAGGCTTCGGTTTCCTCTTCGATAACACATCGAGTGTTGTCCTTATGTTTGCATCTCTCTTCCCTTAATCTTTGCCATTTAATTTCTGTTGTGGATGTGATTTTATTTGGTTGAGATTGTTTATCAATTATGTTATATGCTTATGTTCATATTCCGCACATTAATTGTTTGATAATAAGCTTGAATTAATAATTTAGAAATTGGGGGTCTAAACGTTCATAGTGTTTTATACACTATTTGACCTTTCACGAAAGAATGATGATGGTTTTAGTGTTTAAGCCAAGGGAGTCAATCTCGTATTGGAAGCTATACTGATTTTACCAATGGAACGATATATTTTGGGACCCGTCGATACTAATGTATCGTTTTGGGTTTATCGCAATTATATATATATATATATATATATATATATATATATATATATTATAATAAAAATAAAAATTTACCATAAAACGTTACCTCAATTCAGAACAAATTATTCATTGTTTTAGACTTTAAACTTTAGCATACTAAGAAAACAAATAATACTAATAAGTTAATGCAAATAAGTTACCATTCTACCTTTACAAAAATTCAAATTACAAAAATTCAAATTACAAAATTGAAAAAAAAAAAAAAAAAAAAAAAAAAGAAGAAGAAGAAGAAGGTTATTTCTGTACTGCCCGGTACACCTGGTACCGACTAAAACACCCAAAATCGGCCGGTACAATCAATACATGACTGGTACGGCCAATATTTAAACCGGTATGAAATGTTGATGTTTTGGTACCGGTGCACGTACCAGTATAGTACATACCGACAGTACCGGCTAGTACGGTATGGTATCGACCACCTTGGTTTAAGCAGAATATTTATTTTTGGTCTACATCTTGAACCCTATTTTCTTCCATTTTGATTTTTTTTCCCTCCCAATTTTCTTATAAGATTTGGGGAAGTAGGAGTTTTGGACTTGATCTTCTACCACTTTATATATGATCAAATTATTCTATGGAATAATTAGAGTTTTTAAATTCTAATTAACTATATTTTTAGGAAGATAATTGACCATTTGGCTAAAAACAACAATTATTCATTAGAATTATCTTGTGCATTTTCGTGTATTGTTGTCTTTAAGATTAAACCAATGAAATTATGAAACATAACTAACTACAACTAATTTTTTTTTTTTTAAAAAAAAACCAATCATAATTAATGAGCACGTGCATCTTGTCCTAAATTTCAAGAATTTATTTTGTCCATTGAAATTTATTGTGGTTTGATTTTTCAATTCTACGCTTCAATTTTTGTATTGAAAATGACGTTTCAATTATTATAAAATCTGAGCCTTTGATGTTCAAGATTAAACTCTTGCTCATCTAATGATTCAAATGACATTTTTAACCGTTCTAGATAAAATTACCCTTAGACGATGAATCAACTCGTGGCTACAAAATGGGGTGTCAACACAAATTACACATCAATAACTATACCTAAGTCCCTCTCCCAATAACTTGTAGATTGTGTTTGGTTTGATTGTTTGAGTCCATTAAGAATTGTTGTAAAAATTAGAGATTTAGCTAAATTTCAAGAATGTATTTTGTTCATTGAAATTTATCGTGGTTTGATTTTTCAATTGTAGACCCCAATTTTTGTACTGAAAGTGATGTTTCAATTATTATAAACTCTGAGTCTCTGATGTTCGGAATTAAACTCTTGCTCAACTAATGATTCGAATGACATTTTTAACCTTTCTAGATAAAATTACCCTTGGGCAATAAATCAACTCTTGGCTGCAAAATGGGATCTATCAATACAATGTAATCTATGCTGACCAACAAATATCTCTTATTCCTTATTGTCCTAGGGAAAGGACCTACAATGTCCAAGCCCCACTAAGCAAATGGCCAATGGCTAGATAAAGGATTAAGGACACCTCTTGGTTGGTGAATGTTTGGTGCAAATCTTTGGCATTGGTCACACTTCTTCACATACTCTTGTGCTTCCCTCTGCATATTTGGCTACCAATAGCCTTGAGTGAAGGCCCTGTGAGACAAAGATCTGCCCCCTGTGTGGCTTCCACAAATCCCCTCATGTAATTCTTCCAAGAGTAATTCAATTGCTTCAGGGTGTATGCATAGTCGATACGATCCAGAAAAATATCTCTTATACAACTTTTGGTCCTCGGACAGCCAAAATTGAGCGCCTTTCTTCGCACCTTGTTAGCCTTTGATTTCTCCTCGGGTAGGATATCCTCCTTAAGAAACAATACTACGGAGTCTATCCAGCTAGATCCCACCCTAATATGATGAATGTGAGCCATGTTTCTCCCTACTTCAGTAAGCTTACACAAGTCTTCCACAAGAATCACCCGAGGTAAATTTTGTGCCGAAGAGGTTGCCAATGTGGCAAGAGAGTCAAAATGTGTATTTCTAGTTCTAGGGATTTGTGATAAGTTAAAAGATTCAAATCTTAATTGTAAATGTCTAACCTAGCTTAAGTACTCCTGCATTCTGAGTTCTCTAGCTTTTACCTCTCCTTGAACTTGGCCTACAACCAGCCTCGAATCAGGGAATATTTCCACTCTGGAGAATCTCAATCTCAAGGATTTCTCAATTATGATCCTCTCTAGAGATATCAAAACTAGCCCAACTCTAGATCCTCTGTGATTCACTGCGCCATTAACGTATACTTTCCAAGCCAATGGTTCTTATAAGGATATTGCACCAACCAATTTTTCATCCATGTTCTGCTTCTCTACCCTCTCTTCTAGTGGGGTTTCAGCAAACTTGACCACAAGATCAGCAAGGACCTGACCCTTGACAGAGGTGCGAGACATGTACTTGATATCAAAAGCTCCTAGGATCGTACCCCACTTGGCAATCCTTCCCGTGTAAATAGCACTCCAAAGTAGAGATTTAAGTGGAAGTTGGGTTATGACAACAACAGTGTGTAATTGGAAGTAATGGGGGAGCTTGCGCGTAGCATGCACAATTACCAAAATGGCCTTCTCTAGGGGTAGGTAATGGACCTCAGCCTCATAAAGTAACTTGCTCACATAATAGACTAGCCTCTGTACACCACTATCAACCCGTACAAGTACCAAGCTTACTGCATGGGGAGCCATGGCAATATAGGCAAACAGAATCTCATCCACCTTGGGTCTGGACATAATGGGTGGCCGAGAAAGATACTCCTACAACTGCTGGAAAGCTAGGACACACTCCTTGGTCCATTCAAATCACTTCCACTTGTTTAACAACTGAAAGAAATGCCTACACCTATCTGCTGACCGAGAGATAAATCAATTTAGAGCAGCGGTCATCCCTGTTAGCTTTTAGACCTCTTTGGGATTCCAAGGTGGTTGTAAAATGTTAATTGCCTTAATCTGGTCAAGGTTGACTTCAATTCTGCGATGTGTAACCATGTACCCCAAGAATTTCCCTAATCCGACACCAAAAGAACATTTAGAAGCATTAAGTTGACATTTACGTCTCCTCAAGATCTCAAAGATATTCTCGAGATCATTAACGTGCTCAGATTCCAACTTACTCTTGACCTCTATGTCGTCTATATATACTTCAATATTCTTGCCCAGTTGTGGTTCAAACATCCTAGTCATCATCCTCTGATAGGTAGATCCTGCGTTTTTCAATCCAAAAGGCATCACCTTGTAATGGTAGTTTTCAATATGAGTGAAAAAAACTGTTTTATCCTGATCTTCCAAAGCTAAAGGTATCTGGTGGTAGCCTTAAAAGGTATCCAAAAAGCTTATCCGGGGATGACCTACAATGGCATCCACCAGCTAGTCTATCCAAGGTATGAGGAAAGGATCTTTTGGGCAGGCCTTATTCAATTCTGTGAAGTCCGCACATACCCGCCACTTTCCATTTTTCTTTTTCACAACCACAGTATTGGCCAACCATTTAGGGTAGAACATCTCTTTAATAACTTCAGCCTGTTTAAGCTTCATCACCTCGTCTTTGACAGTGTCAGAGTGATCCTTAGATGAGCGTCGAGGTGGTTGCTTTTTGGGGGTGACAGATGGATTGACATTCAAATGATGATAGATGAAGCTTGAATCTACCCCCAAAGCTTCATAAGCATTCCATGCGAACACATCAACGTTCCTCTTGAGAAACTCTACCGGCTCTTCTTTCTCCTGAGGTAGTAGCTGAGCCCCAACCTGAAAAAACTTCTCCGATTCATCACCTACAACAATTTTCTCTAGATCCTCACATTTCGCCTCCTCGGCTGGCCCATCGACAAGTAACATCAAAGACTTTAACTGCTATAAGCCCCCTTCTGCAGAGGCCAAGGACTTAGCTGTGGACTGATGCATAATTGCGGCCACGAGGCACTGCCTAGCCATGGATTGACTCCCTACAAGCTCATTAATCTAGTCCCCTGATGGATACTTCACCTTCAAATGTAGAGTAGACAATACGACCCCGAGGGCATGAAGCTAGGATCTGGCCACAATGGCTGTGTAGGGAGAGTATGCATCCACTACAATGAAGTCCACCTTAACCGCCTTTGACCCTGCCTACACAGGCAACTTAATCTGACCCTTTAGGATGACAACTTTCCCATCAAAGCTCACTAGAGGTGAATCATAGGCTGTCAGGTCCTCAGGCTTTAAGTTTAACCCTCTGTATAATTCAAGGTACATAATCTCTATACCACTACCTTCATATTCTGAAGGTGACCACCAAAGTATCACCGTGTGGCTGGATGGTTCCAATCTTGTCTTTGTCCAAAAAACTTAGTGCCAGTCGGATCTCCACTCTAGCCTTCTTCGACTTAGAATTAGATTCCTCGGCTGATAGCCGAGCTACGAACATCACCCTGGAAGGATGAGAACTAGTCCTCCCGAGTTCAGCAAAGATGACATTAATTGTCCCTACAAGCTCCTTAATCTGGTCCCCTCCCAAGGGATAACCTTACCCTTTCCCTTACCTTGTTCCTGGTCCTCCTCAACTCTCTTATTCTTATCAATTCGATCCATAAGCTGGCATATACTAGTAACGGGTTTTCTGGTGAAAGACTTCCTTAAGTCATGCTCGGCAAGTAGGCTGACCTTAAAAGTCTTGATGGCAATATCATCAAAGTCACCATCTATCTCATTGAACATCTCTCAGTATCTGTCCGAATACGTTTTCAAGGTCTCCCCTTCTCTCATGGACAGGGACAATAAGGAATCTAAAGGCC
The DNA here is from genome assembly GCA_029955455.1 of Quercus agrifolia. Lineage (NCBI taxonomy): Eukaryota > Viridiplantae > Streptophyta > Magnoliopsida > Fagales > Fagaceae > Quercus > Quercus agrifolia. The sequence goes on along the minus strand of JARQAD010000005.1, from coordinate 44,887,365 downwards.
GAGGAACCCTGCTACATGTAATAAAGTGAGATCCAAACGCTTGAGTGAGTTCCTTAAAGGAATTAATGGAACCTGCAACCAGACCGTCAAACCACCTCATCGCCACCGACCCCAAGCTGGATAGGAATACCTTGCACATCAAGGCCTCATTCTTGGAATGCACAATCATTCTTTGATTGAAGTGGCTAACATGCTCCACAGGGTCTGTTCGACCATTATACATGGTGAATGTAGGTTGAGTGAACTACCGAGGAAGTCTCCCTCCCTCAATCTTGCGCATGAAAGGTGATCTGGAAATTTGGTTGAGTGCTTTGCTCATAGCATCATTTCCCAGGCCTCTCGAAGATGAATTTATGCTTCTATGTTCATGATGGTAGTCCCCATCATACAAGAAAGATTCACTAGGAGGGGTCCTTGATCTATGCCTACAGCTACTATCCTCTTCATCGTCGGAAGAGAAATCAGATTTAGAAGGAGCTCACTTTCGCCATTCGTGGCTTAAGATTCTCTTCAAGTGATCAACTTCCAGCTACATGACTTTGGTATTTTTCTCGTGAGAGAGGTGGCTGCCACCCTGAGAATGACTCCTACTAGTATGGGCAAGGTTGTTAAATCCGGACCGAACCGAACAGTCCAACCCGATTACTCGTGACCTGGGCCCCAATCTAGTTCTTTAGCCAAAGAAAACGAGTCCTGAAATTAATTGGGAAAAATGCATGCTCCAGGTATAGAACTAGCGACCTCGTAGGAGTTTTGTACTTTTGTTCAACACTCTACCCACTGAACTAGTAGGCTTCCTTGTGTGCTTCTTGACATTTATATTTTATTTATTTTAATTTTACAAGATTAATAGTTTTGGATTTAATTTTATCACTATTTACTTAATAGTATTTTCTTTTTCTTTTTTTTTTGTTCAAGAATTATTCTTTCACATCAATAAATATGAATATGAAAATTGTAAATTTATGTTAAAAATTATTTTATTTTAAATTAAAATGCATTTTTTATTTGAAAGATTAATAAATACAATTTTTTAAAGCTTGTTTATATTTATTATTTTCTATTCACTTTATAAAAATAACGAAAATACATTTGAAAGTTTTTTTAACTGCATAATATTTTTTTAAGGGTAAATTTTCATATTTTTACACATTTAATACATTTATTTGTATTTTAATTAATATTAAATTAATTTTGACGTCATCACGGTTCGACCTCGGTTGGACCTTGATCCGACCTTAAAAACCTTGAACCTCTCCCTTCTCCGGTTCTTAAAATGGTCTGGGTCAGAAAACCATGAGTATGGGTAGTATGCACACTCCCCTCCCGGTCCCTTCTCTATTCGAGATCACAAAAGTGATCCTAACGTTGAGACCCCATAGACTCTGCCTGGTTTGGACCTGAACCTACCATAGTTGAACGTTATACTCACTATAACACTAGTAATTCCCATAGATAGCACCAATTGTAAGGACTAGATTTGAGTCCCTAGCCCAAAAGAGGGATGAACTTAGGCCCCAAAAAGCCCAAAACAATGAATTTGTAGAGAATGGGTTGGAAAACTGGGCTAAAATGAATTGGACAACGAATAGAGTGGATTCAAATGACAAAAATAGGAAGCTAGATTGATTTAAACTAAAGAAAATTGTCATCGGCACAATCCAAGGAGATCAGTTCTTATGTATTTCTCATAAGTTTAATTACAAGTTTGATTCTAGATTGCTACAGTGTTTCTCTCTTGATTTTCCGATCCCTTTCTCTCACTGCCTCCTTCTCCTTTTATACTCTCTTCCTCTTTCATCCTTACCCCCCATGTTCAAGCCAGATTGTTGGTGCTTGATCCTTATCCCATCAGTACCTTCCTGAAGTCTTTATGTAATAGTTGTAAAGTTGAAAACCACTATTCAGGTATCACATCCACATTAATGCGGCCAAAGAGTTAGCTGCAGAGCATTTAATGCAATGGTAGCAATTTTCTCCTTAGATATTTTAGGACTCCGCTCTGTCCTTTGTTTTTGCAATGCTTATCCGTGCCAACAAAACTTCCTGGAACATTCCCCCAGACGGTAAACCACCTCTACGGACCTCAACTTTGGTTGGCTGAGGAGGCATTCATCCTCAGCCCAACCTCTTGGGCCATTATGATCAAAACTAACTTCTTCATTTACTAACATGGGCTCCCTTAACAATGTTTGCCCCTCCTCGGACGACCCCTAATCTTTGGCTTGGGCCTCAGGCCCAATATAAACATCGATAATTAGCTCATGGGCCCCTACAGTTTGTATCTGTAGTATTACTCTTTCCCTAAACCTCACAAGATGTTAGTGTAATTTATTATTAAACAAAAAAAATTCCAACAGTGGACTACCTAGAATTTGACAAAAGGAAGTGTGGAAAAATTTGTTATATTCACGTTCTTTGGAATCACAAATTTGCAATAGTGTGCCAGAGAAGCTTTCAAGTTATTAATAATTTGTCTCACTCCCTTGTGCCAAATATAAACAAATTTTCATTTTACATCGAAGGTCCCAAAAAAATTTTCTCCCCAAATCAACAAGAAATCTAAAGTGAAAATTAAAAAAGATCTCAAATCATAGGGACACAATTGCTCTCCTATTATAATGATAGAGCGCGTTTTATATAAAAAATGCTATTTTGACACATTAAAAAGTTATTTTATCTGTTTTAATACACAACTTTATAATACACCATGCACTAAATATATTTTTTTTCACCATTTTAGTTAAATATTATTTCTTTATTCTTTTAATTTTCTTTTTCTATTCCCATCGACATTGAAGACATATAAGGGAGAGAATGTTTAAATGTTATTAATTAATTCCAACCATCATAAAGAGAGAAAGTTTGAATTAAAAAAAAAAAGCAAATATTTATACAACTTCCATCCATACACTGCTAGCATTAGAATTGCATTGCAGCATGCATAGCCAGCTCTAACATATAAGCCAGAAAGGTAGTCACCTAAGGCCCTGTGTAAATAAAAAACCCCCTAATTTTAACCAATAGAGCTATTTTTTTTCATTGTAATAGTATTAATTACGCCCAAATATTAGCCAATAAATAAAATAGTATTTTTTTTTTTTACAAAAGAGAAATTCTACGTTTACAATATTGTTCACAATACTTTCACAATAAATTCTAAATAACAGGTTGTTACTAGTTGTTATTGGTGGTTAAAAAAGTAATTTCAGTAGTTGGTTCAAATTAAAACAAGTAACAATTCAACACCGAAGCTTTGTTGTGAAAATGTTATAAATTTAGCACTTCTAAAAAAAAGAGCAATACACACAAATTTTCACAACAGTTGAGTTGACAAATTTTTACTAGTTCTCATCTAGGTCCACCATTAACATTACTTTTTTACTTACCACTATTAATCTGCCATATCAACCAGTGTAAAAATTTTTGTCAAATTTTTTACATCTATAGACATTCTTAAAAAAAAATTCTAAGTGGTTCATATTAACTAGTAATTTTGCATCTAACAATAGAATAGAGTTTAAGTAATATTTAAATTACTTTTTTAAAAAGCCATTTTTAAATATATATATATATATATATATATAAAGATTCAATTCATTTTTCGCCTTAGGCCACTCAATGCATCAAGCCACCGCCAGTAGCACATGCCAAAATTTTTTTGCATTTAGTACATCTCATGGAGGTAATTTTTTAGTTTTTGATGTGGTAATTGGTAAGCAAATACTAAAAATTCAGCATAGTTAATGTTCGTTTTTAGACCCTTTAAAACACAAGTTGTTTAACCTAGTTATTTAGTCAAGTGACTGCTTAGATAAATTATTCAAATCTAGGTTAACACAATCAAATCATATCATGTAAGTAATGCAGAAATATAAAGAACACATGATATGATAACCCAAGAAAACCAAACCGGTAAAAAGCCTGGGGAGGATTTAACCTAGCTATCCTCAAGGTAAAACAGACCCACTATGAAAGAATTGAAGTTTGTACAACAGAACTTAGACCACTAACATCCTATTGCTACATCGAGTAGAAAACTTACTACCATGACCGCATGACAGCTTCGAGTTCACAAACTACTTCTTTCCTTGATCCACTACAACCACAAGTGCTCCTATTTGTGACTTTGAGACTCCACTCAAAGGTTTTAGATTTTTTTAAAAAAAAATTTATTTATGCAGCAATTGAAGCAATCACCAAGTTCTTGACATGAAACTTAATCTTGATAACCCTAAGTGTATATGAAGGTAAACACCTCTAGATTTCACAAGAGAATCAACACACAACACATTAAACATTTCTAAAACATAGTTAGGGTTTTTCCTATTATACTTGGAGTAAAACATAAAACCCTACACATCAAATCGGCCTTGGACTAAGTTAGATAATTCTGCAGAAAATTAATCTGCATGAGGTTTGATCGATTGAGCTCTGCAAATTTAGACTAATAAATCCTGCAATCACTCAATTCCAACTTTACAAATAAACACACTTTGAGCAGCCTAAATTTAGACTCTAAGTTTTGATCATGGTTTGCCAACACATTATAAATTAAAGTTCTAATACATTTAATTCCTAAAGTCTTAGAACCTAACAGTCAATGCTAGTGGTATTGTTATCATTTACCCCCTTGACTTCTTTTCCTTGTCTTTTGCCTTTTGCGTTTTGTCTTTTATGTTTTGTGTCTTTTTTTTCTTCATGTGCTCATCTGGTTCTTGCTACTTGCTATCATCCCTACACAATTTTTTTAATATAAATACAATGTGACACTTTTTGTTTGCTTTTATTATTCTTTTTGTATATAGAGTGATGTTGTAATATCATGGGCGGATTGCCTCATTCAACTAGATCCACTTTTGATTCTCAAAATAAAATTTAAAAAAAAAAAAAAAAAAAAACCTAATCCTCTGTTGGCTTCATTTATATTATATAAAAAAATTTACTTTGATTTTTGTTGGTCCATAGAAACAAAATTCTGTAGCACTCCCGAATGCTAACTCAGAATGAAATTTTATGCAATGGGAATTCACATAAATTTTAAAAGCATGCTTCCCACACTTTTATACTCTAATAGTGTTGGATGTGACCATTTTTTTAACAAATAATATTTATAGTGAGTGTTGTCCTCATGATTCTCTTTTTTTCCACTCTTATTACACCCAAGATATATAACATATAATCATTTGAGGCACAATTAATCTAGTAGTGTTGTATCATGCATGCAATTATTTTTGTTGTCAAGTAACAACTAATAATAACTTACTATATAAGATTTATTGTAAAGATTTCATTCTTATTTAAGATTTATTGTAAAGATGTCGTTGATATATCATTTCTTTAATATATTACCATAAGTGATGGTCTCGTTAATCGTGATTTTCGTTTTTCCCCATTCTCTTACACGCAAGAGATGATATATAGTCCATTGCAACAATACATGCCTTACCCATTTCTCTTTCTTCTTCTATCTCATCTTCTTCTTTCCTGGGCTACTGCAATCTGCAAAACCTCTGGAGTGTATTCAATTGGATTCTTTTTTGTAGTCAACAAGGTAAAGTTTTGTTTACTATTTTTTTGGGTACTAGTCTAAAATTGTGGTTTTTTTTTTTTTTTTTTTACACACACTACAAAAAAAAAGACTTAATACAACAAAAAAAGTCGTTGCAATAACAACTAATATCGTTATAATAGGTGTTATTGCAACGACAAAAAAGTTGATGCAAGCCGTTGTAATAAACTCTGAGACAATAGGTTTATGCAACACTAGATTTTCATTGCAATAAATTTCATATATTGCAACGATTTATATATTGCAAGATTTACTTTGAAAATCTCGTTGCAATAGGTTTTTTTTTTTTTTTAATTTTAAAAAAAAAGTAATAGCTTTATGCAACACTAGATTTTTGTTGCAATAAATTTCATATATTGCAACGATTTACTTTAAAAATCTCATTGCAATAGGTTTTTTTTTTATTTAAAAAAAAAAAAGCAATAGTTTTATGCAACACTAGATTTTCGTTGTAATAAATTTCATATATTGCAACAATTTACTTTGAAAATCTCGTTGCAATATGTTATTTTTTATTAAATTTTTTTAATTTAAAAAATATATAAATTATTTTTTTTAAATAATAATTTTTTCATTAACCTGTTTTGCAATTCAAAAACCATATCTAGGTACTATACTAACAAATTAAAGATATGCTTAAAAGATGAAAAATTCAAAATACTTCATTTCAATACATATGTCAAAAAATCATAAATATATATATAACTTGTTGAATTTACATTCAAACATATAGTTTCAAAAAGTATGCAAAAATCAATACAACATGAAAGAAAAGTTTCTTCCCGAAGGTGTTATCCAAGCATGCTTCACGACCATTTCATTGACTTACCACCTATTTTGGAAAAAAATAAATAAATAAATAAGTATAAAGTTGAAAAACATCATATATACAACACAATGACAACAATATACACCATCATTGATTCTTTAAAAAAAAAAAAAAATACAAAACAATTCTACTTGAAGACTGTAAAATTGAACAAAGAAAAATCAAATTAAAATTTAAAGAGAACCAAAAAATTACCTGAAAGTTAGAGAGAAAATCTTTAAACTAAGAAAGAGTCTTTCCAAGACGAGTATGAATTAAGAGAGATTGAAATTTGAGAGAGAAAATTTAGAGTTAGTAGATATGAGAGTGAGATGGAAATTTGAGAGATAAGTTTTGTAGTTAGTAGATAAATTTGAATTTTGAGATATGCTTAAGAAAGAGGGAAAGTGAAATGAAAAAAAAGAAAAGAAAAAGAGAGGCGTGGAGAGAGAGAGAGAGAGAGAGAGAAATTGAGATGAGAAAAACATGGAGATAAACGTGGGTGAGAGAAAGGGAAACTAAGATGAAAAAAAAGAAGAAGAGAGAGAGAGGTAGGCGTGTGAGAGAGAGAGAGAGAGAATTTGAGATTAAAAAAAAAGAAAAAAAAATAGGAGATAGAGGTGGGTGAGATAAAGAAGGAAACTAAGATGAAGAAAAAAAAAAAAAAAAAAAAAGAAGAAGAAGAAGAAGAAGATACATGTGTGAGTTAATTTTGAGATGAGAAAAAATAGGAAGATATATGTAGTGAGAGAAAGTGGGAAATTGAGATGAGAAAAAAAAGGAAGACATGTGTGGTGAGAGAGAAATATTGAGATGAGAAAAAAAAAAGGATTGACATGGGTGAGAGAGAGGAAATTAATGAAAAAAAAAATAGCGTCAATTTCTCAAATTTTCCCTCTATTCAATTACTCACCTCTATTATATCAACAAAATTTGATGTGAAAAAAAGATTTAATCTATTACAATAATATAGTTCGATGTGAAATAAAAAAATTACCTATTGCAATAACATATCTCAATGTAAAATAAGAGTTACCTATTACAACAACAGATTATAATGATGTAACATAATAATTTTTGTTATAATCTTATATTGATGTAGTAAATTTAAGTTGCTATTATAACAAAAAAAACAACCTAGAGGTGTAATATTATATATATTACATTTTTTTTTTTTTTGGCAATAATACTTGTTGTATTATGTCTTTTTTCTTGTAGTAACGTATGCTAATTATATGTTATGGTCCACTGCAAAGTGAGATTTCCGTGGAAGTAGACCTATTGCAAGAAAGGAATGAAGCTGGTTCCAAAAGCAATGTCTATAACATACCAATGGAGGTTAGATCCATTTTGGACAATGATGGTCACATCGAAAAAAAAAAAAGAGTGCCCAAAAAGTCACTTGTCAGAAACTCCCACCAACGTTGAGAAGAAACGAAAGAAGTAAGGACTACTTTGATCCTAGGGTTATCTCCTTTGGTCCTTACCACCATGGAAAACCAAAATTCCAAGAAGCAGAGACGCTTAAAAGAGATGTCATGTTGGAGTTTATTGCAAAATCTAGCACTTCATTTGTGGAATTTTACAGCAAGGTATGTGAAATAAATGACTACACTAGATCTTGTTACGTTGATGGTTCAATAAATAAAATATTGTGATAATGTGTTTACACTAATGATGCTTCGAGACAGCTGTTTCATTCTATATGTAATGGAAAACGTGGTAAGAAATAGATGGGACAAGCTTAGTAATTCATTTGCTCATCATATAGGCCCCTTCGGAAGTTTTTATGCATGTAAAGACGTGATTTTGCTAGAGAATCAAATTCCTTTCTCACTGTTGATACTTTTGATGAGGCTTAGATATGGTGATGAAAAATTAGGACTAAGAATGATCAAGCCATTTGCTTGTTTCATAGTTTAGGCAATAAATCCAGAGGATGTTACAAGAGACAAGAATAAGGAGCCAACACCTCGTCATCTCCTTGAGTGTGTATATCAAGAATTCTTCAAAGTTGATGATCTAGATGGGAAACCTCATCATTGTTTCAATTTTTGTAAAACCAAGCTGATAAAAGCAAAGGAGCTAGAGTATATAGATTTTGTTTCATCATTCCACTCAGTTGGAGATCTTAAAGCTAAGGGGATCCATTTCAAGCCTACCACTTCTAGTTTTGCACTTTTAGAGAAAAAAGGAAAATCAATTTCTCCACGTGATGTTAGATTCAAATCTAGCTTCATCAATGCAGAGCTTAAGCTTTCCCCACCCCCCCCCCCCCCCCCAATCCTTACTCCTTCTACAATATCACTGTATAACAACTTGGTAGCCTTAGAATTTTGTCCTCCTTTAGACAAGGATTTGGCTATTGCATCTTACTTCTTTTTATTGAATACACTCATTGACAATGTTGACGATGTGAAAGAGTTGAGCTCCAAGCGTATCCTTTTTAACAATTTAGGCAGTGATGAAGAGGTGGGTAAAATGCTTAAAGTGTAAGAAATAGAAACTTGTAGCGGAATATAAGTAATCGGTTTTTCGGCATACCTCTCTTGGTCTAAACCGATGATCACACAAGAGCTTTGAGATTGTTCTACGCTATCTAGAGCCAGCCTCCACGCAGACTAGCTATCCAAACACGTTTTGAATTCCAGTTTATGTAACCCACGAACCAAAAACGTTTCTCCGGCGGTGTTGCACACTACTAGAGTGATGCAAACATAACCCACAACCTAAGAGCCTCACAACACTCTGTAAACACTATAAGAAATACAGAATTCGTTCACTATTCAATGGGTACCATTCTTGGTGTTTATATACACATCACTCCATTAATATTGAGTGGGATAGTGGACTTAGTGGGGTAGTGTAATGGTCCAATACCATTACTCTATAACTCCTAGATGTTACAATCTGAGGCAAATAGAGGGACATGCTCACATTGGGTGTCTGTCCATATTCTTTCAATTTCTAACATCTCCCACTCATCCACTGTGCGCATGGCCCTATTATCCATCTCTCAATGTATTTCTCAATGCGTTCATACTGGCAAATAGGTTGTGTGACTGCCAAGCACACTTGAAAAACATATTTGGGAGCACTATACTAAATCTTATACCAAGACCAGCATAGCAACATCCCTAAAGTGTCTCATTATGCCCTAGACATATATTAACACATCGAATCAAGCATCTCTAACCCCTCTTGAGTTTAATACTCAGACTTATGCTTGATCCATCATAACTATCTAAATGTACTCATGATTATTGCGCTACCATAAGCGCTATAACCTGTCGACAGTGAGCACAAATATAAGGATGTGTTACAAAAATAGTCTTCCCTTTGCACTCATGTCCTTTAACTTTGGTCCAATCGCTTTCCTAACAATGTTCCTTTAGACCGAATCCAACATGGCCATAGGTAACATGCCAAAGTAGTAAATATCAAAACCTCAGCTTCATGACATAGTCAAAAGTAACAAGGGTATAAGTAGGATCTTAATGAAAGATCCATGGGACTCACACGATGAAGAAGCAGGGATTTATTCTCTCACCTCCGCTTTTGGTCGAGCAAGCACATGTAGTATGAAATAAATGCTACAGTGGAGTTCTCTTAAGTAAGAGTGTATATCTTAACTCAATACACCATACAAACGTTAGTCTAGTCGCTACTCAAGCGCCTAACTCGAGTCCTTTATTCACTTGCCACCTCAGGCATCAAATAAGGTCTCACATTTGGCTAACCACAGGTCATATGGATCATGGGCTATCCATGTACGGTCTAATCGAGATAAATATATTATAGACCTCATCTTAGTCCCAACTAAGGCGACATCTGTTTGTGTCAACCGTCTATATATGCTACATAAGCATTGAATGACACAATGTCTCATCTCTACTCACTACTCAAGCGCTAGAGGTGATCACTCGTGTGAGTGAGACAACCTAAGCCTGTTGACATACCTTTCATACCACAGTACTCATCATATGGTATATGTGTGTGTAAACATACATATTATTAATTGAATAACATCATATGTATTTAAAACAAAATATCCCAAAAGAGTACAATAAATGGTAACTAAAAACAACATATCATCATATTCTACGTAGCCCTAAACTCCTAACATGAGCCTGAAAGACATCCCTTCCTATAGGCTTTGTAAGAGGAATAACAATCATGAGGCTTATAGAAATGTGTTTTAGAACCACTTCATTGTGAGCAACCATGTCTCGAATGCAGTGATATCGTATATCAATATGTTTGGTTCTACCATGATACTTAGTCTTTAGCATAGGCAAGTGCTGCCATGCTATCACAATGTACCGTAACGGGATCCAAGGCATCCTTGGCAACCTCAAGATTCTGAAAGAACCACCTCAACCAAATTGCTTCCTAAACAACTGCTGAACATGCTACATACCTTGCTTCCATAGTTGATAATGCTATACAAGGTTGTTTCTTGCTACTCCAAGTGATGGCACCATTATTTAGCAAGTAAGCATATCCAGATGTAGATTTGCATTCATCTAGGTCACTACCCCAATCAGTATCACTATAGTCAATCATATGCAAATCTGAACCCTGATAACAAAGGATGTAGTCCGCTGTTCCTTTAGGATACCTTAATATCCTCTTAACAGCTTTCCAATGAGCAAGTCCTGGATTAGATTGAAATCTGCTGACTAATCCAACAGCATAACATATATCAGGCCGAGTACACATAATTGCATACATCAAGCTTCCAACTGCATTAGCATAAGGAACACGAGCCATCTTTTCTTTTTCATCTTGAGTCTTAGGACACATATCAAGGCTTAAGTTCTCATTTTTTGCAACTGGAGTATCTATGGGTTTGCAATTATGCATTTAGAAACACTCAAGAACTTTCTTAATGTAGGTTTGTTGTGATAAACCTAAAAGTTTATTTGAGCGATCCCTAAGGATTTTAACCCCCAGAATATAATCTGCCTCATCCATGTCCTTCATCTCAAAGTTAGAGGACAACCACCCTTTTGTGAAGATAATCATCTCCACGTCATTACCCGGCCAGTAATATGTCCTCGACATACAATGACAAAATAATGAAACTTCCCTTGGATCGTTTTACGTAGACACAATGATCTTCTTCGATCATCGTAAACCCATTCGATAGAACGGCTCGATGAAATCTCAGATACCACTATCTAGATGATTGCTTTAAAACATATATGGATCGCTTTAGTTTGCACACTTTTTGCTCTTGACCTTTGGTCATAAAGCCAATAGGTTGATCCATATAGATTTCTTCATCTAGTTCTCCATTGAGAAAAGCTGTCTTAACGTCCATTTAGTATAATTCCAAATTCAAGTTTGCAACGATGGCCAGAATGAGTCGAATAAAGGCAAACCTCACAACTGGAGAAAAGGTTTCCTCGTAGTCAAGACCCTCGTTTTGAGTGTATCCTTTTGCCACTAATTGAGCTTTATACCTTTTTATTGACCCATCCGCCTTGCGTTTGATTTTAAGAACCCATTTGTTCCCAATTGCTTTACACCCTGATGGTAAGTCTACCAAATCCCAGACCTGATTAGTCCTCATAGACTCCATTTCATCATTCATTGCTTTCATCCACTCATCACTAACAAAAGATGAGAGAGCCTCTTGCACAGTTTTTGGCTCATCATCATCATCCTGTGAAGCAATCATGAAAGCTTCCCCCTCAATCTCAAAACGACAACGAGGAACATTACCACGGTTACTTCTATGTGGCTGAGGTTGTTATGGATTAACTTCTAGTGGTGTGCTCCCACTAGGTTGTGAGTCACTCCCACTGTCTCTAGGAGTTTCAAGAATTTCTTCCTTGTCCTCTACTAGTCTACTTGGGGCGCCTCCCTCTTGATCCATCATTTCATAAAGAGTCAAGTTCTTTTCAACCTCACCTATGTTAGGGAATTCACTTTCAATGAAATCAACATCACGTGACTCCAATTCAGTCACACTTCCATTAGGTTGTTCACCTATCAACACATAGCCTTTGGAAAGCTCAAAATATCTTATAAAGTTACACTTCTTTCCTCTAGGCCCCAACTTCCCATATCTATGAGAAGTATTGTGAACATAATCTATTAAACCCCATGGCCGCAAGTTATTCAAGTCAGGTCTCTTGCCGGTACATAATTCATAAGGTGTGGAAGATACTGATTTAGAGGCCATTCGGTTAAGTATATAGGCTGTAGTTAAAAGTGCATCCCCCCAATACAAAATCGGTAAGTTTTCTTACGCCATCATTGACCTAACCATCTCTAGCAGTGTTCGATTTCTCCTTTCCGCCACACCATTTTGTTGCGATGTAGGCATTGTTAATTGCCTTGCAATTCCCTTTTCATCACAGAGCTCCTTAAATTGCTCAAATAGATATTCACGCCCACGATCAGTTCTAAAAGCCTTAATGCTCTTGTCTAATTGATTCTCAACTAATCTCATGTATTGTCTAAAGCAATCTAAAGCCTCAGACTTATGAGAAATCAAATAGACATGACCGTAACGTATATAGTCATCTATAAATGTGATGAAGTAGAAACCTCCATGCCTTGCCCTCACATTCATTGGACCACATATATCAGAGTGGATTAATTGCAATGGAAAAGATGCCCTTGTGGCTTTTCCAAACGGTTTTCTTTTTGACTTTCCCACAAGACAATGTTCACATGTGGACAAAGTGACCATAGCGAGATTGCCCATAAGGCCTTCTCTAGCTAACCTAGTCATCCTCTCTTGCTCTATATGGCCAAGCCTAGCATGCCATATATTTGAATTATCGGAAGCATTATCAGATGAAGTCAAAAAAACTGAACTATCATTATTATAATATTCAATATCCAAAATTAAAAAACCATTTGAAATAAAACCACGGCCATAATAAACTGTTCCCAAATGCAATAAAACATAATTATTCTAAAAAATAAACCGAAAACCATGTCTTAACAAAGTAACTACGGAAAGTAAGTTCCTCCGGATCTCTAGAGCATACAATATGTCATGGAGTAACAGAATGCGACCACCTCGCAATTCTAGCTTGTAGGTACCAATTCCAAGTACCTCCACACTAGCTCCATTTCCCACCTTGATGTCTCTATTGCCAACATGAATCCAGCCGTACTCCACAAACCCCACTCTATCTCTCCTTACATGTTCTGTTGCCGCTGAGTCTATAGTCCACATAGGAGCAGAATTAGCAACAAGGACATGACTAGTTACAAGAACATGGTGAGATATAGGATTAGGTGTTACCTTTTTTGGCTCAGTGCATTCACGAGCAAATTGTCCTTTCTTTCCGCAATTATAACAAGTCAACTTAGACTTGTCCTTCTTTGCGCACTTTCCTCTAGTATTGCGCTTGACAAACTTAGCCATTTTAGGCGGTGGCCCATTAGGTCTCTCTTGTCTAGGAGCCTAATCAGGTTGCTTGCATTTAGGCCTAGATGCCTTATACGAGCTAGTCTTAGCCATGTGCACAGAACTAATCGGCTTGGCTGCTTCAAGGAGCTCAACTTCAAGTTCCAAGTGATGACCACATCATCAAATGTTTTGATGTTCTCATTATGTGTCAAGTTTTGACACATCGTCTCCCATGAACTTGGTAGTGATAGAATCACTGCTTGGACTTGTTATTCGTCAGTAAGATTGTTTCCAACTGATTTAAGCTCCCAAATCATGGAAGACATTGCCCTAAGATGCTGCTTCATTGTATGTTCAGAGTGCATCTTATATGAATTAAATTTCATTGTTAAGCCACGCAGTCTAGTGGCAAATGTCCCTCCATATCTTAGCTTTAGAGCTTTCCACATGTCTTGTGCAATTATATACTGCTCAAATTCACCAATCAAGTCATTGTGCACGCTGCTTAACATTGTAAAGCACGCACACAAATCCTTCTTGCGCCAACTTTCATAGGCAGCAAGATCACGTTGGTGTTGCTCAGTGCTTCCCTCATTGGGTTTACTCAACGAATGAGTTAGAGTTCCTAGGACTTCTTGCTCATTCAGCACATACTGGATTTTGGGGTGTCAAATATTGTAGTTTTCACCATCCAGTTTCTCTCCTTTATTGAGATCAGCAACTATACCTTTGGAAGCCATTTCACTACAAAATTTCACAAATGGGACATTACACACACATTTCAAAAATTTTGACGTTCAATCTAAAATAAACTTAGATAATCAACACATGTCGCAAGATCAAAAATTTGCTAAGCTTCTTAATCATCTTTTACGCCACTAGTGTTTATTACTAAGCTTAATTTTAATCTATTCGTGCAAAATTATGTGTGGGAGATAATGCAACTCAACCATACTCCCACTATTCTATATTTCATATTTACAAAAAATATGTATTAAAAACAATTCACCAATTTTATCAATTAACTATTAAGCCAAACATGCTATCACAATTTAAATTCATGAGAACAATTCATATAGGCATCTCATTATTTCACTAAGAAATAATTATTTCTTTGTCGTGTTAAATATAATATTTAACGTTGTGTAAATATACCATGTTTTACTAAGAAATAATAATGGAATTAAATAATTTACAAAATTAAATCAATTCCATATCATTGAAGTATATACCTTTTATGTTTCATGAGAAATAAATGCTAGGCTTGTATAGTATATGTTTCAATGAAATAAATGGATGAATTAAATATAGTTTTAATTCAAATAAATTATTGCAAATATATTACTGACCATTATATAGAGTTGGTCATGTACTTACGCAGTTACACCTTTTAAAATAATGGTGAAACAAATGCAATAGGCTCAATATGCATAAAACAAAAGAATCTCACAGGAAACAAGGATCCTAAAATTGGCACAAGAGCCCACTGTGTACATGCTAAAAGTAACTGAGTACAGAAAATATTGAGAAAAAAAAAAAACTATTTGTGGGACCTCTTTTTTTTTTTTTTTTTTTGGTTCTAGCCCTTTTGGCAAGTGAAACACGTGATGTGCAGGTTGTCTTCAATCTTCATCTGCTCCTCTCAATTTTTTTTTTTAGCAAAAAAAAAATGTGTTTCATACATGAGCTGCAAAGTTTTATATCTTCTTCATTTCAAGTCCATTTTTAACATACCATATACCGATTTAAAGCTTATAACATATAGATTCATAATATGAAATTATATTTTGTAAACAGAAATCATATAAGAGCAGTTTTGTCCTTAAAGTTTTGGTGTTCTAAGTTTTGTTAAACTATATCTCATGGCGCACTTAGAGATTTGGTACAAAACTTAAGAAATATATTAATACATGTAATATAAACAACATATATTAATTTGAAGGCATGAAATGCTCAAAATCAAAACTTACCATTGAAGGCCATGTGAGGTGCATAGAAATTCATAACATGTCTTAGAAGCACAAAACACATTAAGAACTAATCATATATGCCTATGACATTGAAAACAACCTATAAATGCTCTGATACCAATGTAAGAAATAGAAACTTGCAGCGGAATATAAGTAATCGGTTTTTCGGCATACCTCTCTTGGTCTAAACCGTTGATCACACAGGAATTTTGAGATTGTTCTACGCTGTCTAGAGTCAGCCTTCACGCAGACCAGCTATCCAAACATGTTTTGAATTCCAGTTTGTGTAACTTACGAACCAAAAACATTTCTCCGACGGTGTTGCACACTACTAGAGTAATGCAAACATAACCCACAACCTAAGAGCCTCACAACACTCTGTAAACACTATGAGAAATACAGAATTTGTTCACTATTCAATGGGTACCATTCTTGGTGATAGGCCAAAAAAGAATTGACCACCTATGATGAATTAATTGATTAATTAGCCAAGTTTATTAATTAATCAAATTAACATGCAAACGCGTGGTAGCACAAATAAATCACTGAATAATTAAATGCAATGGAAATTAAATTTGGCATGGGTGATTTGTTTACGAATGGGGAAAACCACCGAGGCAAAACCCCACCAGGTGATTTTTAGGTCACCACTCCCGAGAATTCACTATTATCAAAACAAGTGATTACAAGTAAAGGAATTTCAATACCTTATACCAACCTACAGTTGAACCCTTACCCCAATACCCAGTTAGACTTATTCTGTAGTGATAATCTCTCCTTTTGATGCATGGCTCCCAGAACGTGACTAACCAATTTAATGCGCGGATCTCAATACGCGGCTTACTCCTTTGCACGAATCCAAGTACGTGACTAACTCCACAGTAACCCTTTGATTGTTGTAGATGATTTGCAACAGCTTCACATAGAAACGCCAATAAGATCTTCAATGTTGGTGCAAGAGACTTTGCTTGGTTACAAAATCCAAAGGTGTACAAGAAACGCAACAAAAACTCTTTCTTCTATAGGAGGAGACTAGGGTTTGAAAAAGAAAACCTTATGAAACTCTCTAGGGTTAGGGTTTTCTTTTTCCACCTCCTTTAAATAGGAGTTTAATGGGTTTACACAAACTTTGGGTTTTCCTAGTCCTATAAGTATTATACAAAACCCACAAACAAATAGCCTTTTAGAATAAAAATGTTGCTGGCTATAATCTAAATCCCATAAGCTCGATAGATTGAGACATCTGTCAAGCTTTAATGAATCTTGATAAATCGAGCTTCTGTCGAGGAGGTATCGAGACCTGCAGATTGCACTTTTTTTGAGCAGTTCTTGAGTAATCTTCATGTCTTCAATTTAACCACTTGTAATGATCACCTTGAACCTACTTAGATTTACCCAAATATAAGTAAAGTGCGTTTTGTCAAAGGATATGCCAATTACATAAAAATATGTCCCTAACACTTGGTGTTTATATACACACCACTCCATTAATATTGAGTGGGATAATGGACTTAGTGGGATAGTGTAACGGTCCAATACCATTACTCTATAACTCCTAGATGTTATAATCTGAGGCAAATAGAGGGACATGCTGACATTGGGTGTCTGTCCATATTCTTTCAGTTTCTAACATAAGGAGATTAACTCATGTGGGATGCATGATTTTGGCATTTACCGATGTGTTAGAGAAGATATTGAAGAACACTATAACAGCAAGATAAAGACCTGGTTGGCTTAAATAATTGGCAAATATTTTAGCAACCCATGGACTACTCTTGGTTTCTTTACTGCAGTTACTGTCCTTGCTTTTACTATTATGCAAGCTTACTACAGAATCAATAAGTGAATAGACACTATGTACTTTACGCAT
Organism: Quercus agrifolia; assembly: GCA_029955455.1. Taxonomy (NCBI): domain Eukaryota; kingdom Viridiplantae; phylum Streptophyta; class Magnoliopsida; order Fagales; family Fagaceae; genus Quercus; species Quercus agrifolia. The sequence goes on along the minus strand of JARQAD010000005.1, from coordinate 44,869,767 downwards.
GTACTACTTGAATTTATAATTATTATTTGGATTTATGTTTCTCATCTAGTTTGTCACATTTACATTTTTGGAACCTGTATTAGCATAGTGGTGTCTTAATTTCCATTTGGATAAAAAAAAATTTATACACAAATGCATGTTATTGGAAAAAAACTCAAGATATGGATGTCTGAGTGGCTACATACACACATGGTTTTCAGAACCGAACCAGACCAGGAGGTCGGACCGTGAAAACCGAGAACTGGGATAAAAACCGATTTTTTAAGCCTAAAGAACCGGATTTTTTGTTAATTATGTGAACCATTAAAACCGGGGTTGGATGGCACGAACTGGTGAGAACTGTGCGGTCCAACCCCTTAGCAATTTAAAAAAAAAAAAAACAATTTAACACAATTTTATTCTACTTAATTAAATTATCCATCTCTTACAAGGAATAAAAAAAATTATAATTAAAATCCTTCAAAGATATTCAACATTATTTCAAAAATTAATCATAAATTTTAATGTTTTCATGATTATTATTTTATTTTATTAACTTTCTTATTTAATTATTAAATATATGCTTGAGAATCATTAAATTTCCCTCACATATATAGATATATTGTCAATTTTGCTAGTTTTATAAATTTAATATTTATATTTAGGCTTAAATTAATTATGACATCATCACGGTTCGATCCCGGTTTGACCTCGGTTCAACCTCAAAAACCTTGAACCTCTCCCTTTTACGGTTCAATAAACAGTCCGAGTCTGAAAACCTTGCATACGCATTTTAGTAGGCCTTGGACCATTCTTGCATTCATTGCTGCGAGTTCATTTCCCTTTAGTGTTGTGTAGACTTATGTTTATTTAATCAATTGTCCTTGCAAGTTGCACTACACAAGAAATTAAGTTAAACAAAAAATATTTATAAATGATAAGTATTTATTTAATAAGTAGTAATTAATTAATAAAGAGTCAATTAAAGAAGTTGTATAAAAGAACATACATTATTTATTATAAAAAAAAAATAGAGAACATCAAATCTAATTAATTCAAAATTTGTTTAGTGTTGGGTTGTTTTATAATAAAAAAAAGATAGCCAATTCTAATTAATTTAAAATAACATAATTTATCACTATTTGGAACTCTAAACATCAAATTAAAAAATTAAAATAATGACATGAAAAAACATGAGCTGGAAAAGACACATATGATAATATTGGAACAAGTCAATAAAAAAAAAAAATTTAAAGCTTTCATCTATATTAGATATAGATGTATACTATTATTTGTACTAGTATGTAACTCGTGCTTACGCACGAGAATAGTTAATTGTAGTGGTGGTTTGATGTTAGCTTTGATTATTAAACATAGAACATTAATTTGATCAAGTTATTTTTGAGAAATTATAAGGTCCTCATGGTAGACAAGTGATGTGGTCCACCATTCCAATAAAAGACTCACACTTGTTTAAAATTGTGGAGTTTTAAATAAAAACTCACTACAAAACGCGGGGCCTTAAGGCCGCGTTTTTTTGGGCCGCGTTTATAAAAACGCGGCCCAAGACGGCCTAAAGCCCCGTTTTTTAAAAACGGGGCTTAAAGAGTTAATTTCCAGCCCCGTTTTTCACGCGAGGCCTTAGCCCAGCTCTAGAGCCGCGTTTCCTGTGTGTGTGGCTGCATTTTTTTTGGGCTGGACTTAGGCCGCGTGAATTAAACGGGGCCTAAGTCCTTGTTGTTTTTTTTTTTTTCGCCTTTTGTTTTCCCCAAAACTCCAAAACCAGACTTTCCTACATCAAACCAACAATCATGAATTCTAGTAGCTATGGGCTCACCATTGGAGCTCTGGCTCGCCGGTACATAGTCGATCCCGGCTTGAGCCTGGCCATGTAAGCCGACCACACACAACTCCATTCGAAAAAAGAAGAGATCACCAATGTAGACCCCAGGGATTGATCCTACGATTCTCTTGTCTCGGTTGAGCCAGAGCCCGCGGTCGCGCATCACGGAGGCGGCGCGTAGATCGCCACGGACTCGCCGTAGCGTGGGAATTGGACTGAGCTCTTCGCTTGGGGTCGGGCTCGGGTTCGGGTTCGAGTTCTGACTTTGGCTTTGGCTTTGGCTTAAGCTGTGGCTCAGGCTCTATCGGCGCTTCTCGTCTTCCATCAAGGACAAGATTCAGAGAGAATCGTAGATCATACGCGTCCTACGAACGACGTCGCGGAAGTAACGCTGGTCTTCCATGCCCAGATCCGTGACCCGAACGAGCTCCGAGGAGCGTTGGTGGTGGGGCCGCCTCCGATCTCACCCTCAACCCTCACCTGACGCTGCATCTCCGATCTGAAGCTATCCCGTCTCCGATCTGAAGGTAGGCATTTTTCCCCCTTTTTTGGTTTTGTTTTATTTTAGTGGTATTTCTCTAAATTCATAAACTTCTAGAGTTGGTTCTACATTAGATTTATGGGGTTATACTATTGATTTATTATGTTTAGGTGCTACTGAATTCATTGATTGTAAATTCAAAATTGTTTGTCATTTAGGCCCCATTTGTTTTGCTATTTTACAGAAAATATTTTTAACATTTTACAGTATTTTTTTATTATAAAGTTTGGTCAAGTTAAGTATTTTCAACTAATCATACATAGTTGATAGAATGCTGAAGAGAATAGCTTTTCATTTCAATTTTGTTCTTTGGGATGACTTTTTACTTTCAGATTGACATAGAATAGTGTCAGGAAATTCCTGAGCTTGAATGTTGTGAATAAGGTTTCCTTCAAGCATGAAGATAGTTAGTCTTAAGTATTTTAATTTGTTATCTTGGTCAGTTTAAAGACTGGACTTTAAGAAGTACAATGGCATGAGAGACCTGAAGTTGTTAGGGGAATAGTAGCAGGATACCTTGCCTGCTGCCCCATCCTTCCTCGCTTCAATAGGCGTACTGACAATGAGAGTTTTTTCTCTTGGGCGGATGTGGACTCCAATAGTAGATCCTTGATTTGCTACTGGTTTCATGTTCCAGTCCTCTAGAGACAGCCCTTTGATCATTTATTTGTAAATATGATTATAGGTGTTATATTTTAAGTCTTTTTAGAGTACCCATTATGGCACATTCGGTGCTCATTGACTAACATACATTTACAAACCTCGTGCTCCGAATTTTCCTACTTGCCGAATGGCTGATGCACTGGCAACTTTAACTGTTCAATTTTTAAATAAGAGCCTTGTTGGGCTGAAGTTGATGTATTCAGTCAAAGGCATAGGTGAGATGATGTAGGTTGATTTTGTTTAATCTGATACTTGATGAAAACCAGAGTGCTTTAGCTTTGACATGTTTGTGTGCTATAATCGTAGTTGGTTGTATGTTATGTACCCACATGTGACAGTTGATCCCAAGGGCCCCAACACATATTGAAAATTGTAACCCTCTTAGCTAAGCTACTACATAGTAAAACCCAACCCACCAACTACTCCTTGTCTCGCCGTTTCTACTTCAGTAAGTGACAAGTGCCACAAACTTCTTCAGCTTTTTCCATTTTTTTATCTCAATCGACAAGGACAGATAAGTCATTATTATATAATTAATATTTGTATATATTTAGCATATATTTTTATGAAACTTTGTTTGGTTTATATTATTTTAATATTGGTTCATATGGATAGAGGATCGGTGATCTGAGGCGAGCTCGAGGAACCAGGAAAATGGGGTTTTGAGGAGTTTTCTAAATTGGGAAAGAGAAAGAGAGGGAATTTGTGATCTGGGGTTGTTTGGTTTGTGGGAAAGTTTTGGTTTTTAAGCTTTTTTTTTTTTTTTGGGAGGAGATTTGAGATGGGGTTCTTCAGTACTATATTGGGTTTTTGTGGATTTGGATTTGGGATTTCTATAGGTCTTGTTGCTGGTTATTTTCCTTCTATTTATGGTGATTTCTCTGCCATTTGAGGGCTATCATGAGTTTCTTAACGATGATGTCAAATTTCTACATGCAGAATTTGATGCATTAACAGGAAGCAAGATCTCTTCTATTGACATTGGTGCACCTGTTGTCCACATGTCTTATAGTCCTACAAGTGGGCATGCTGTGATTGCCATCCTTGAGGTTTGTCTCCAATATAGCCTCCTGTTTAGGATGTTTGAATTGTGTTGAATACTCAGACATATCCATATGTAGGGTTTTTATTTTATTTTATTTTATATGTTGAACACTTGAACTGCTAATTTGTGTTCAAGACTTCATGTGTTTGATGGTTAAAAATTTTATAATGATTATTGTTTTAACGGAAGCACTAGAACTGTGTTGGGTTAGCTGTTTTCTTGGCATATATGAATTTTCCACTAATTTATGTTCCTTTTTTTAGTTATAGTAGTTACGGTGGTTAATCTACTTTGATTTTGATATTATGCATCTGGAGATATGCTAAGATGTGCTTTTGGAAGCCTCTTGGTCTAAATTCATTTTCTTGGAATTGGAAATTACATCTGGAAACATATGACAAAGCTTGTGTTTATGCATGTTATATACTTGCAATGTCCAACACATTTGAGGTAGCTACATTAAAAAGCAAAGTCAGCCATTAATTGCAATTTTCCCCTCCAAACCACCAATCTAAAAACAAATCCTCTCCAAACCATAAGATCAGTTGCAATATCCCTTAAACTATAAAATCGAGCAATCAACCCCCATTGATTGGCAACAGAAAATTGGCCCCCACCATTACAATTTTCTGTTAAATTCAAAAAAATTTAACAGAAAATCCAATTTTCTTGAAATGCATTCCCAATTCACAACTATTATTTCAATGTAGATTTTGCCTCCAACTCAAATGGGATAAAATGGGTCCAAAAAGTAAAGTAAATCCCACACCCCACACCCAACCCCCCCCCCCCCCCCCACCCCCCAAAAAAAAAAAAAAATCTTGGACAAGCATAACTCAATCTCTGACTTCTACTCTCTCTCTCTCTCCATATTTGGATTTTGGATATTAAGATCAATAGGCATGCTAGCGTTTTTTCGGCAGTTGGCAGATTGATACTCATAGATGGTGGGGAAAGAGCTAGTGTAGGGCAAGAATGGGGTTTTCTATTCTCCAATGAGTATCTGAAGCCTCCTACTGTAAAGTTTTAAATGAATGGATTTTTTATATGTATAAATTTTTGGGTCTCAATTTCGGATGCCCAAAATAAGGCTCTTGGTTTTTATTTGTTTGATTTTGCTTTATTTTATTGTTTTCTGGTATAAACATCTAAATGTTTGTTTAGAAACACACCAAATTTGTTTGTTAATAATTTGAAATGTGGTGGCATATTGTGATTCGGAGTGAGATTATATATATATATATATATATATATATATATATATATATATATATATATATATATATTTATTTATTTATTTATTTATTTATTTGTATAAGACAATACAAGGACTCAAGTAAAAAAGTAAGTTTAATGGAAGGAATTGCATTTTTCTTTCTGATCCAACCTGCAGGGTGGTTGGCCAATGTTTTAGCAAGCCCAATTTTTTCTTTTCTTTTTGATTCAATTTTTGTAATTGTTTATGAATGGTTTGATGGGCATTTCCATCATGGACAGATGCATGAATTTTGAAAATAATTACACTTAAAGTTAAAATTTTGAAAATCAACTGAAATTACTAATGACGGCAGGTTATATGTAAATCGACAATAAATCAGGGGGTTTATTGATCAATTTGTAGTTTAGGGGAACATTGCAACTGACCCCGTAATTTGTAGTATAGATAAACAGAGCAAAAGATTTTTACCTTCCAATAGGATAGACATCAACTGAATTCCCTAAAAATTTGGTTTTCACCTTTGAAGTTATGTCATAAATGAAATGTTCTTTTCCTCTCCAGTATGTGGCTTATGCTGACGGTTTGATCCGAGCCTACAACATTCATAGTTATGCTGTTCATTACACTCTACAACGTGAGAGATAGAAGCTTTACTGATTCTTTCCTGTAGAGGATGTTTATATATCTTCATTCAAAGGGCATATATCTTTATTGTTAGGGCTGTGTATGCATGCTACTTATATTTTAATCTCTAGATTTGTGAATGAGTGCAATGGTAGATGGATCTGGGTATGTTTAATGGAAATTGTTTAAGTGATAATTGGGCGTAACTTCCTAAAAAGTTAGATTTCTTCGGCCTACTGCTTTACACACACACACATAGACATGCATCAATGCATATGCCTGTATGTATATGGTTTTGAATTTTGTTGAAGTTATAATTATGATTTCCTATATGATCTTATCCTTTTTTTTTTTTTTTTACTTGGAATCTAACAATTAAGTTTTAACTGCAATTTCAGTACACAAGTGGGTTCCCAACCAATAACATCAGTTGCTTGGCTCCCAATATTGTGGTTACTTGTCACTCTTTCTAAGGATGGAGCGCTTCAAGTGTGGAAAACACGTGTCATGCTTAATCCTAATAGACCTCCGATGCAAGCAAATTTTTTTGAGGCTGCTGGTTAGCTTAATATTCCAACTCTTTCTGGTTTTACTACGCAAAGGATAATATCTGATACAATGAAGCATGCTAGTTTTCACTCATTGTTTTTCTTACACTTTTTTAGCAAAACAAATCAGTTGCTGCTGCATGCTGACTGGAAGTCATTTTCATTCCTTATGCTATTGCATTGTTGTCATAAATTCTGCTCCCATCCAAGTCATTATTACTTGACTGTTGAAAATTCTAGGCCTGAGATTTGGTAGTCTTTTTCCTCCATACATGCAGTGCTAGTGTTTGCACTTGTGGTACTAATAAGATTATCAACATATATGTTGTCAATGTTGATAATTATTTATATATTTTGAAAATCCCTCCCTCAGTTGAATTATATATTTTCCTTAATTTTTATATGCACACCTGCATAATGCATTATTCTTTTTGGCATCAAGCGTACACTTGGTCTTTCTGATTTGAAGTTGATTCATCATTTCCAATAAGATATCCCTACATTTTAGGCCGCGTTTTACACGCGGCCTAAGATTATGGTCTTAGGCCGCGTTTAAAACGCGGCCTAAGGCCAAATGGGCTGAGACCTGATCGGTCTGTTTTCAGCCCTATGGCCGCACTTTTTAAGCGCGGCCTAAGGTTATGGTCTTAGGCCGCGTTTAAACCGCGGCCAAATACCGTAACCTTAGGCCGCGTGTAAAACGCGGCCTAATGTATACGTCTTAAGCCGCGTTTTAAACGCGGCCTTAGCCTAAATGTACCTTAGACCTGGTCGGTCTGAGGCTGCGTTTTTACCGCGGCTATAGGACCTGGTCTTGGGCCGCGGTTAAAAAAGTGCGGCCTTAGACCGATCGGGCCTATAGTCGCACGTTTTAGGCCGCGTTTTTATGTCCTATGGCCGCGTTTTAAAAACACGGCCTCAGAACCGTTTTTTCGTAGTGACTGAATACTAACTCAAAAATTTTAAATAGGTAAAAGTCTTTTACTGGAATGGTGGACCACATCACTTGTCCACCATGAGAACTATATAATTTCTCATTATTTTGAGATACAAAAATTATTTTTCCTTGCAATTTTCATGATATTAGTTATATCAAAATTCTCATTACAATGCTATTACGAATATAGTTTTGAAAATTACTATTGGATACTATATATACAATATCAATTCATAAGCACTGTCCATGAAATTTTACTAAATACAACCCAAAATAAAAGAATAAATTGGTGTAATAGTATCGACTAAACTGAATAGGAATTGACGCATGAGATCGTTCAACTTAATTATAGTTTGTTATGTCTAAGATCTTCATATACAAATAAGTCTGCTTGCAGGCAATAATGCTCAACATAAATTGTTGCATAACTAATGTTGGTCTTGCTGCGAGGATTAAGTAGTTGCATAATTGCTGGAGTTGTTATTGGAGGCATGATGGATGCTTTGATTGATTTGGGGTGTCATTATATAACTTCATAAATTTAGAATGATAGCATTTATTTCTCATTCAAGAGTCCCAAATTCACAAGAATGATAGGTACAACCGCTGATGAGACACAATCTCACATTTTACAAAAATAATACTTGACCATTCTAAAATCATAAATCAAACCATTGTTTTATTAAGCATTTGTATTAGAGAATGAACAATTTTGGATCCCAAAAAAGCAATACATTTCCTAGTGACTAATCCAAATGAATTAGAAAATCCACAATTTAAAGTAAAATGAAACAAATGAAAATTCATGATTTTTATTGATTTGTAGCCCAACGCAACATGGAATAGCTATAATTTAAATATATTTTAAAATTAGAATTCATTGATTGGCTCCTAGGAAAATAGAATTCCAGCATGACTTAGCTATTTAGCTTCACTAAGGTGAACTTTTTATTTATAAAAACAAAAGAACCTTGAAAATAGAGGATCAACATGATATTTCTTTTATAGTAGTTAATTTTCTCAAAAGCTTTACAGAGAAATATATGTTAAAAAAATAAATCAATCTAAAGTATAATGTATTCGAGCTTACACAGACCCCAAATCCTGCAAAAAGAAAATGTTAATTCTCTCCGTCTTTCTAAAATTTTTCAGAGCATCCAAGCAGCCCATAAAGGAAACTGGAAAAGAAAAAAAAAATTCTCAGAACCAATTGAAAACGTAAAGACCCACAAATTGAGAAGCTTAAAAATCAAAACTTGCGAAAAAAGAAGAAGCATATCCATTAAACCAAAATGCTCAAATTCCATATCCAATTTTGAAAGGCTTCCATGTGGACATTCTCCCCTCCCACGTCAAAGATTAACTTATGGCTGAATAGAAGCTTAGCATTATATATTACAAATCAAAATCAAAACCAAATCTTGCACAAATACTCACAACAAAACTAATTCTAACCTAAATACCTTAATTACTAAAAAAAACCAAATGAACCCAAATACCTAAATCAAAATAAATCCAATCAAAATACCCAAAACCTAAATGATATTTAACACCCAAGAGATTAGTATTTTATAAAAGAGATGGGATTAGTAGAGTAGTACCTCATCAGAAGAAGAAATGTTGCCTGTAACAAAAACCGATATTCATGTGTGCTATACTTGTATTCTGTAACTGGTGCGATTTTTGATATTAGAGTTTTATAAAATTAAAGAAGAGATTCTAAAGCAAATAGATGAACTTTAAATCAGGGTTTGCTCAAGTATTTAGGTGTTCTATATCAGTCAATCTTGCCTATGAAACTATTGTATTGAATGTTGTTTTGCAGGTTAGTTATGCATTCTTATCTGAAAAAGTGTAGACACTTTCAATAATGCGGTACAGCAAACAGAGTGACTAACCTGACATAAATTCAGTTAGCCAAAGCGTTTTAGTTTTTGTGGAAACAGGTGACTTTCTAAATTACATGCATGGTCGTCATCTGCAGGAAACTTTTGTTGTTGTTTAAGAGAAAAACTAAAACAGACAACCAAATAGAGAAAACTAAAACATAAGATACTAAATGGGCATCAAGAGTAAGAGATTAGCTTGAGTTTGAGTTCACCAAAACTCCCTTAAATTGGATAACTCGCCATCATTAGATAACTCAAGCCACTAAAGATGATTTCCTCATAAAGAGAAACTTGTTATCATTGTAATCTTATACAACTGGTTGATATCTATTCATCAATGTATATATATGATATTATTGAATGAAACGTACCTTCTCTCTAAATACCTCAACTAATTTTTCATCAAGAGCCCATTCAAGTCACTCAAAAACAAAATCTCAGGCACAAATCAAAACCGAAACAAATAGCCATAATTTTTTTAGGGGGGCAAAAAAAAAAGACACCCTTGAACACAGCTTAAGAATTTTGTAATTCTTCTCCCACGATAATCGGGCTTCTTGTTCTCCTCCTGGTGCAAATCCCCATTCAAGAATTGCATACTGGCATGTTACTTTGAATGGAGCCATTTTTGACAGAAGCTACACCCAAAACCTTTCCCCTTTCAAATGAGAGAGAGGACCTCTAATCATCTGATGGGCTCTTTTAACGGGGCAGAATAGGAGAAAGGAAAAGCCCTTCGGTTGAGAAGAGGAAGAGCCAAGAGATAGAGATAATAATTGAAGAGATAGAGAGTAATCCCTCCGTCCCACTTTTTTTGTCCTCTATTCCATTTTGAGATGTCCCAAAATATTGTCCTGTTTCTAAAAATAAAAGTCATTAATTTATTAATGTTCCTATTATACCCTTATTAATTTACTAATTCAATATTTTGATAAATTTTTTTAAGGGTAGTTTTGGAAATTTATACATTTTTAAAAGGTAGACAAGACAATAAATGATGTTCCCTTAAAAAATTTGACTTTTCAAACAGGACAAAAAAAATGGGACGGAAGTAGTAATATATTTATGGTGTGGTTCCCACCTTGGCACTCAAATTTAGAAAAATTTTGTGAAACTTGGCACAAAATTAGAACTCTAATTTAGAATTCTAATTTGAGTTTCTCTCAGCTTCACCTATTATTATATATATAGATGAGTGATTTTTTGGTTTTGTTTCATTATGTTTTTGTGTATTCCTCGTCTTGTTTCAAGCATCAATCGTGTTTAATTTCTTAATATACTTGAGAGGATTTGGATCCTATGCAAAATACTTAGGGAGTAATTGTGGGAGGTGCAACAGTATCTAATGGCCAGCAAAAAGTTTTAAAAAAAAATTGAGAAAAAAAATGCCATTGGATTATATTAAAAAAATTTTATAACCTTTTAGCTTTTTTTTTTTTCCCTAAAACTTTTCCAATTTAATCCAATGGTAAATATTTTTTTTAACTTACTTTTTTATATTTTTCTGACCGTTAGATGCTATTGCCCCTTGTGCATTGCAAGAGATCCAAATCTTGCTTGAGAGATGGACTACCAACAAAACTGTCTTAAGTCACATCCTCTAACATGCAAATCATACACTCCCTTTTTTCTTTTGAATTTTCGTGAAGCTAATTCCTGAATGGCCTTTTAAGGAACCTACAACGACAAATGCATGTTTGGGCAAGTAACTATGCATTCGTACAAAGCTATGAGTCATATATATATATATATATATATATATATATATATAGTTCAACTGATTCTCAAAAAAAAAAAAAATATATATATATATATATATAGTTCAACTAATAACCTCTACTGTTTCTAATAAAGACGTACGTTCAATATTTTAATTTTCCCTCTCTCCATTATCGAATTAAAAAAAAAAAAAAAAAAACATTCATACAAACAACAAATTATAACATTCACATAAATACAAAAGTTTAACGTGGTTGATTAATTCTATGCCTTTTCATTCTTTATCAACACCAATCAAATCCACTATCCATTTTATATATATATATATATATATATATATAGATGAGTTCAAATTACACCTAGTGTAACTTCATAAGAGTTGCACTTTTTTTAGACCATTGATTTGTATTAAATCTAAGGGTGAAAAAAAACTCATGGTCATGTCATTATTGTTTCATAGAAATTAGTAATTAAGTCATTAACTCTTCTTATTAAAAATAGAAAAATAAAAAATAGCATTAACTCTTCTTATTAAAAATAGAAAAATAAAAAACAGCATTAACTCTCTACTCTCCCATCAACTTATCTTCTCTCCCTCTCTCACGCGGTCTTTGTGTTCTATATACTTTCAGGCAACCTTTAATTATACAATTGTTAAATTGTACACCCAACTAAGATCTAAGGCAAATCGCTCTAAAACAAGAAACACAAAGTTGTCAGGCTAACCCCAAATATCTTTACATAATTAAACTGCATAAAAAGCAGTAGAAGCACTCCAAAAAGGTATGAAGTTCAATGAATTTGTTTTATTTAGTTGATCAATCAACGTGTCAACCATAAAGCTAGAACATATATGCTACCTTTAAGAACCTATTTCTAATTAAAATCAAAGGGACTTCAGAAATTTCGTATACAAGTTACAATTATATTGGAAAGAATGGATATAATATAATAATAAATGTACAAAGAAACCAAATACTATAAGCAATGTTACACCACTCAATATTTTTTAATTGGATAAGAATATTGACAAATTCACCGTTAGATTACATTATCTTCATATATTCTCCATGCTTACAAAATTTCAAAGTGATCAAAGATTAATAATCATGTCATTATTCAATTGTTAAAATTCAAGTTTATGTAGTTTAAAATAATGCATAAAAGATAAGTTTATGGATCAAATGGTAAATAACATCCGATTGATATGAAAATTGGTATGCATGTTAAGAATATATAGAACATGTAATTCAAAAGTTAGATTTTCAAAAGATTAATTTAATAACAAGTTATTGGGTGATGTAACATTACTTAAAGTTACACCAGGTATAACTTGAACCCAACTATATATATATATATATATATATATATATATATATATATATATATATATATATATTTATATAGATAGATAGATACTATTAAACCCACTTGACTAAATTTCCATAAAAAACAAACTTTCCAAAACAATTAATAAATGAGACACTTATAATCCCAAAATCTAATTAAATACATTCAATGGTTCAATGAATTATTAGGTACTTTTGGAGTATCATAAATACATACTCAATCCTCTCATATGAATGGTGGGTCTCACCATTCATATGAGAGGAGGGAGTACGCATTTAATTAGTGAGACCCACCATTCATGTGAAATGAGGGAGTACGCATTTATGGTATTTTGGAAGTATACAATAATTTCCCGTTGAAATAATTGAGAAGCCCTAAACTAACACATGAGGAAATATTTTCAATAAAAATAAATAAATAAACAATGGAATTACTCTTTGGAAAACCCAGTCAATGTTCTTCTAGCTAGGGGTCTCACTGTAACCAGCAGTTCTCTTTAGAGTAACAAAAATATATATATGAGCGAATGATATACAACAGAAATTGAAAAAAAGTTATGCAAGTTTAAAGAGCAATTGGATTACCGAGACCTTCATTCTGGGCTCAAATAATTCTGGAAAATATGAGTTTAGATTACGGTATAAATTTTAATTTTGTGATGCTTGAACCCTCTTTCTTCTTCTCTGGTTTTTTTTTTTTTTTTTTTTTTTTTTTTTTGTGTGTGTGTGTGTGAGAAAGGAAACTTCTTGTTATTTTGAACGCTCTTGTAATTGGACGAGAGAAACAAGAAATAGAGAAATGAAGCATAGGATTAAATATACATGTACTAAAAAAATTGGTTTTATTAGGATGCTTTGCTTTAAAAGGATCAGTTCGTAAGATTAGGTACTCAATCCATCTTGGGAGCTTTGAGGTGGGGGATTAGAATCTTTAGATTGTGTTTAACGAGTCTCATCTACTTTTTTCTTTCTTCACCTTGACAAAAGAAACTTTTTTTTATCTAGAAGCCACTAATTGAATCAAAGGACAAATAGCTGATTCAGTCACAACTTTGTTCAGAATAATGCTGTATCTTTTAGCCTCTAAGTATCAAGCAATACCAAAATTGATATGATACTAAAGTTTAATATAAGTTATGGGTTTCAGTAAGTTAACTGGTAAATTAAATCTAATGTCGTTAAATAAGATATTTAAGTTTCAATCACTGTCTACATCAAAAACTAATTAGTATTATAGTACTACAAATCTATACCTGACCATACGAAGGAGCTATATATGAAGAAAATAGGTATATCAAAGAGCTAATCAAATTTGTGATAGCCTTCCTAACGCTTGAAATGCTGAATATTGTTGTACGAAATCCAGTAGATTCATCTTCATCTAACCTTCTCAACAGTTTTGAACAACAGCCAAAAGTTCTTCCTCGAAAATTTATTGTCTATTTAGATTTACATTCAAACATGTTGCAAGGGTCACTCCCACTTCTCCTGTCTACAAGATATTTTCACTTTTGCCTCAAACAGTAATCTAACTAGTCAAAGCCCTCAAATGATCTGTAAGTCGAATTGCTTTGAAGTCCTTGGTATGTATAACAGCTAGTTGATTAGTCAAATTCCACCCACTTTAGTAGTTCTCTTTTAGTATGGAATATGAAAAACAATTGCTTTCAAGTAAAATTGCCTAAATCATTCATACAAGGATGTAATTTGATGACCTTGGACTTCAGTCAGAATCAAACACGGGAAGATTCCACGATCATTAGTATAGTGTCAAATGTATAGGTCCTAAATCTGGGAAATAACAACGTGAATGACACATTCCCATTTTGGTTGCAATCTTTGCTAGAGTTACGGATTCTTGTATTGCAAGAAAATGGATTCCGTGGTCTTATATGGAATCCTCATACCAGGTTTGGCTTTTCGAAGTTGCATGTCATTGACCTCTCTCACAACAATTTCTCTAGTAGGTTACTAGTAGAATACTTAAAAACTTGGAATGCAATGCTAATGGTCATTACCAAAGATAACTCACAAAAAGAATATATGGGAAGTCCATTAATTATTTTAAAGACTTAATAAGAGTGGTGAATAAGGGTGTAGAAATATTAATGGTAAAAGTCTTGACCATCTTCACAACTATTAATCTCTCTAATAATAGGTTTTGTGGAGAAATTCTAAATAGCGTGGGCAACCTAAAGGGACTAATTGTACTCAATTTGTCAAGTAATAGCTTCTTAGGCCATGGGCAACCTAAAGGGACTAATTGTACTCAATTTGTCAAGTAATAGCTTCTTAGGCCATGTCCATTCATCGTTAGGGAACCTAACTACAGTTGAACTTTTGGATCTTTCTCAAAATGAGTTCTCAGGTGAATTCCTTAATAGCTAATATGACTTACATTTTTGGAATATTTAAGCTTGTCTCAAAATCAATTTATTGGTTCAATTCCACAAGGTGGACAATTTTGGACGTTTTAAATTTCCTCTTTTGAGAGAAACTTGGGATCGTGTGGCTCTTCATTGCCAAGAAATATGGAAATAATGAGACACAAATTTATGAAACAAGACAAGAATCATCAATAGTAGAAGGATTTGGTTGGAAAGTGACTGTAATAGGATATGTTTGTTGATTGATAATTAGACTAGTTACCGGGCATTTTGTCACCTCAAGAAGAACAGATTAATTTGTGAGAAATTTTGAAGTGCACTTATGTTGGTGAAGATGAAGACTAATAGAGGCACTTACTCTAGATTTACAGAAATTGCAATAATGTATCAATGTGGGTAATAATACAAGCCCTATTAAGTGTAATGAAATCATTCTAGTGACTTATTGAGTGTAATGAAATAATTATAGTGACCGATACAATTATATTTAAGTGTAAAATAAATAAACATAAGCATGCACACTATTATTAATATTACATACAAGTCTGACACCATTGTATAATACAAATCACTAAATCACTTCTACAAATAAGTAAATAAGCCAGAAGGGACAATTTAGAATCGTGATCATTGTTAGAATCTTTGTATATGCTAAATTTTAAGTTTGAACCTCCATGGACAACAGGTGATGCAGTTCAAACCATTTGGGGAGGCACCAATCTCCTCTCTGTTTAATCCATCATATCTTGGCCTCTCAACCTTACTCTTGTTATTCAACCCCAAAAAAGACAGTTAAATTACAAGATTTATCATATGATAAGAGTTTTTTTCTCGCCTAAAAAAAAGGTAAGAATAATAATCACATGTGATTAAAGGGTCCTTTTCAAAAGGGGGTTTTTTGACATTTTCTAAAACCTCATGAGATGTAAAAAGTATTTTATATCAAACAATACTACATCATCAGTATCAAAATCTAATAAACTAGAAACGTGTATAAAAAATAACTATCCATTAAAACGTGTCTTTCATTTGTTAGTGGGTTAGTTACCTTTAGTAAATATGTCTATTATTTATTGGATTTTGATACAGCTGATATGATATCATTTGATATATATCTAACAATGCAACAACAGACTATGGAGAATTTAACAAAAGAAGTGGGGAGCAAATTGCTATATTCACATTCTCTGGGATTCCAACAGTGAAATGGGCTAGATTTCGTTCTAAATAAACACAACCTTTAAATCCATAAAAAAGCTTTTTGAATCCACAATAAATGAATAAAATATTTTGATTGAAAGATAATTATTTTTTCTTGTTTTAGCCTATTAAAGGTGGCAAAAACATATTTTCCAAATAAAAATAATCCTAAATAGATTCTAATGGATACAAACTTCTTCTTTTTTTGTAATTTGATTAGGAAAATCGTTAAAAATAAATAAAGGGGAAATTACACTTTATCACCCTAAACTATACCCTAGATTACACTTTGCACCATAAACTATTCAAATGCACATTTTGCACCCTAAACTTTGACATTTGTTACACTTTGCACCCCAAAGTTAGTTTTACTGTTATGTTAGACAGAAATTGATAGCATGTGACTTGCATGTGATTTTTGCTTAAATGATGCATTGTTTAAAGACAAAAACACCATCTTCCCAATAAATTGAAAACAAAATCTATCACGTGCGTAGCATATCATCTTCCCCAAATCAAAAATCTGTCTAACCCTAAATCCCCAAACAGCTCTCACGTATGCGTGTCCAGCAGCTCCTCTTCTCCTTTCATGGGTTCCAGGTACTAAACCACCATGATGCAACATTTTATGAGTGAGAAAAGGTATTTACTCTTGTATTCTAATACAACTATGGCATTAGAGGACGTACACACCTATAGTATTAAAAAAAATGTTATCTTCTTTCTTTTTAAAATATACATTGAAGTATTGATGAGGCTTTGAACCAATAAGGTATCAGTTTTCCTCTTCAAAGTCAAAAAGAATGTCTCATACTCAAAAATTTCAATACATTTAAAGGTTAATCACAATGTGAACTGCTTGTACCATCACAAGACTTGTCCTTAGGCACACTTAAGGACCTGAGTGGCGGTGTAGAATCTATAGATACCCCCTTGTTCACTTCCTTAGCATAGAACAGGCTGTGGCTGGCTGCAATTGCTGCATCCGCCATTGTTGTATTAGGTGCTGCAACAGATTTTTTATTTGAGAGAGGAGGAGGTGCAACACGTGAGAGAGTTTTTGTTTTTAATTGAATGAGAAGAGGGTATTTTTGTCTTTAAACTATGTGCCACCTAAGGAAAAATCATGTGCAAGTAATGTGCTTTCAATTACTGTTTAACATAATAGTAAAACTAACTTTGGGGTGCAAAGTGTAACAAATGTCAAAGTTTAGGGTGCAATATGTGCATTCGAATAATTTAGGGTGCAAAGTGTAATCTATGGTATAGTTTAGGGTGGTAAAGTGTAATTTTCCCATAAATAAATAAATAAAAACCCTAAATCAGGACATAAAATCCTAAACCTGAAAATTCAGAAAATTACATAAAACTATAAAATAAAAAACTAATAAAAAAATTAAAAGAAAAATTCCCCATATTTGATCCTACATCACTAGTATATGAAGTTTCGGGAGAAGAACCAGAGTAGTTTGAAAATTTTTAAGAATTTCCTCTCTTGCTTTAAAAATAGCATGTGAGGAGGTCTATTATCAACTGATACTTATGTTCTCATTTCTAAAACATGTTCCTTTTGTTTTTTAGATTGAGTTTGAGTGTTTGCTCTTCTGTAATGCAACATTAATTACATAGTTCCTCAAATGGGATATGTCTCACTTCTTGTTCTTACTGCTAAATAGATGGGGTGGTATTCATTTAGAAAGCTAATAAAGGATTATACCAAAAAAGTCTTTGATTTCTGAAGATTATTCATGCATATTATTTAAATATGTTATATGACACATTGGAAAATTTATGTAACTAAAACAACACAAGGTAGTCTCTTCAATTTCCACATAGTAGGTTTAGTGGAAGATAAATCTAAACCAATTTGGAGTTAAACTTTTTCCATTGTTTTATTGTTTTATGGGATTTTCGTATTGCTACCATCAAGCAAATATATAAGACCTAGTTATCATTAACAATTTTCTTTTTTCTTTTTTTCATTTCTATTTTTAACTTCAATTTATTTCTGATGTAGACCTTTTTGTCCAATCTCCAGTGTTAATTTCATCAAAACCACATTGTTTTGGAAAATAAAAAATATATAATAATAAATGGCCAGATTGGATAGAAATTGACAAAACGACTAAATTGAAAAAGTTAAAAGACTAAAATTATAAAAAAAAAAATTATAAAATTAAATTGAAAACAATCGTATTATGACTTTTGGGAATTGTTAGTTGGATCTTGCATTAGTGTGACAACGATAGAGGACTAATGGTTTCAGTATTATAATTTAGGCTAAAATGCAAATTACATATTTAAAGTTTTGGAGTGTGTGGATTTTACACATAAAGTTTCAGAATTTAGATTTTACCTCCTGAAGTTCTATTCTATTTGCATCAATAACCCCTCCATTCATATTTTTCATTAAGTACCACATAAACTTGTCACACATGTTTAGTTTGTCTAATAAAATGATGTCGCATCATTTTTGTAGCCTAAAAAAATTTAAATAATTAAAAATTACATGACATCATTTTATTGGTTGAACTAAACACATGTAGTAAGCTTATGTGAAACTGACAGTATGGGAGGAGGGGTTGTTGTTGTAAACAAAATAAAACTTTAGCGGGTAGAATTCAAATTCTAAAACTTTAAAGTGTAAAATCTAAACATCATCAATCTTTAGGCGTATAGTTTGCAATTTAGCCTTTAATTTATGAATCAAGTTGGTACTATTGGGGCATATTTGATACATAATTACATGAAAATATAAATCAATATTAAAAACAATATGATAAACTGTAATGAAATAGCTATTACTATTCATTTATTTGGTGACAACATGCAAGTAGTGCATGTGATGAGAATAATAATTTTTATGATAGAGTGCATGCATCTAGTGCATGTGACGAGACTATTAATTTTTTATTTTGTTGAGAGAAATGATAGAAGAGACTATTAATTGTTTTTAAATAATGCTAACAAAGAAGGTCAAATTTAATGATTTGATGTACCTTTTTAAAATTTAATAATTTGATGATAACCTTCGTATGAATAAAAAAAAAGCACTAATGAGCCAAAAACGCATCTTTAGAACTTTTCTATGTATAAAAATCAATCAATTCTCACCTACTGTCAAAGGCCTTGTAACTGAATTGACATCTCCCCATGTACAAAGTGCTTGAGAGTTTAGGGGGAAAATGGTTCAAGTTACAGAGTTAGCAACATATTATAATTATCTATCAAAAAAAATTCTCACCCATTTCACATACCAAGCAACAAAATTGAATTTCTTTCGTCCAAACACCTTCTTATAATCATCAAATTTCTTTACTACCATGAACCTTTGGTGTGGTGATCACTCATATACATTTAAATTAAGTTAGAATAAAATTTCTATCTGGTATAAAAAAGTAAATAAATAAATAATAATCGAATTTTTTTGGATTTTTTTTTCTTTTTAATCTAAATCTTCAAGATGGAGCGCAGGGCTTTGGATATCGAAATCAATTCAGATAAGCACTTGAAGGACGTGTACGCCGTAGTTTCAATCCACAACAACACCTCCAACCAAATTTACCCCATTGACCAGTTCTATGGCCCCACCTACAAATGGAATCTCCCTATGAAATTCGGCCCAAGTGTCTTATTAACCCGGCTGAACGACCTCACCATCATCGTGGAACTCAAAGCAGACAAAAAATTTGGCATCAAAGACATCGGTAATGTTCACGTGCCCATGAAAGAACTGCTCGACAGCTTTGGTGAATCAAAGGATAAAAAATGTTTTGAGTTATAGCATCATATCCCCATCTGGAGAAGCCACGGGGTTACTATATTTACGTACGAGTTTAGCGAAAAGTTTACTATAAATAGATACGCCGTGGGATGGCGGATCTAAGATTTTCTTTTTTTTAGGAGTCAGTAAAAATATGAATCTTATGTAAGAAATAAATCTTACGGTTGGTTTACATGATTTCTTTATTACAAATTTGTTCATAATAAAAGAGAATAAAAAATAAATTATAAATTCATTTGACATATTGCCTCTTAATACAATATTGAACATATCAAAAAATAAATACAATGTTGAACATACTAATTACATTCTTCTAAAAAAACATACTAAATATTCTTGCTAAGATTAAATCCTGAAAATCGACTATTGTTTCTAAATTTAATAAATATATTAATAATTTTTGTTAAGTGAACTTTAATTATTACAATTTAGAATACTTTTATTTATTATTTTATGTTTATTCTCTTTTACAATTGTTTTATTTAATAATCCAACTCAACTTTGACAATATTGGTTTTTGTAATTGTATTAAAAAAAATTGTTGTGTTAAGATTTACATTTTTCTTCACTCAATCACTCCTTTGTCCCATGCCTCTTGTCTAATTTTTTTTTATTTAAAATCACCCATTATCTAATTGTTTAATTGTCTTTTAGAGTTTTAGTGTTACATTTGCTACCCACTAATTGACTGGCAATCTAGCATATGGCCCCAATCCCCACTCAAGAAATAACAAATTAAAAATTAAGCACATTCATACACGCCCATTCTTTTCATAGTTCGGTCAAAAATATAAATTAATTGAGAAATGCTACATTGAGAATATTTTCACAATACTTTAACAACCAATTTTAGCTCATAATTCCTTAGTATTTTATATGTAAAATCTATATATATTACACCCATTTTTTTTATAACATGCACATCCTTTTGTCAATTAGGATTCGTTTGGATACAACTTATTTTTATTGAAATTGAAAACTGAAAACTGAAAACACTGTAGTAAAATAATTTTTAAATGTGTGAATAGTGCTGTGGGACCCGTAAACAGTGCATGAACAGTGTTCTTTGTCCCCTACACAGTAAATTCATGTGATATTACTGTTCACGTGCAGGAAAAAAAATCTGAATACGTAAACGCCAAATTAAGTGCAATCCAAACGGGTATTTAGTCTACGTTTAATGCCTTTTGGGTAAATTACAATAACCTACCTTGAGGTTTGGGATAATACCAAACACATCCAAAACTTTTTGAAAATGACCAAACTGGTCCTAAACACTAACGCCGTTTGTTAACAAAACCATGTTAGTTAATTTCATTTTCCCCTTTTTTTTTGCTCTCTTTCTTCTTCACACAGACCAGACATCTCTCTCATTCTCAAGCTCATAGTCATAGACTCAGCAAAGGACCAAAAACCTCTGCCACCAACTCATGCCATACGCTGCTGTTTAAAGCTGGGTGGCTGGGTCGCAATTTGGGAGGATGATGTTTGGGTCTCGTTGAGTGGTGGACGACGGTTGCTCGATTGCAATGAGTGGTGAACGAAGGTGGTTGCAAGGTCACGATCTAGTGGAGCTTAACACCGTGGATATGGTTTTTTTTTTTTTTTTAATTTTTTTTTAGTAAATTGATTTAGGTTTGTTGTGGGGTTCAAGGTGTGAATTGTGTGATGTTGGATGGTGGATTTGTTTGGGTTTGAGGACAATGGGTGGGTCACGGTGGGTGGTGCCGTGGTGGACGGCGGTTGCTGGGTCATACAGTGCTTACAGCTGTGGGTCGAGATTTTGTTTTGAAATTATTTTTATTTGAGTCTATTTGAGGTTTGATATTGTATGATTAATTAGTTGGGTTGATCAATGTTTAATTGTCTTGTGTAATGCTGGATCTAATTGGGTTGATGTTGGTTTTATGTAGTGCAGTTTTTCTTTTTTGGAATGTTCTACAATTTTTTTTTTTTTTTTTTTTTTTCCAAATGAGATTGTGAATGGTTTTGGAAAACGGATATTGGTTTGGTGATTTTTTTTTTTTTTGAATGTTGCTTCAATGTATCTTTTGGATATAGGTTTGAGCTTGAGAGTCAAAGAGAGATGTTTATGTTCTGGCATGAAGAAGAGATAAACTGATGAAGTGAAGAAATGAAGAACAATGATGAAAAAGATGCTTGCTATCAAATTTTATCATTTGGATTGTGAAGAAATCTCGTCGTATACAATACAAGATTATTATTGGCCAAGAAGTTCTTACTTGAATTCTTTTGAAGAGTCAAATATTCCACCATTAAAGGAAAAATTGCATGTTGAAGAAAATATTGTTCTTGAAGAATATGTAGAAGTCAAAGAAAAAAATTTAGAGATTTTTGAGGAAATCAATGAAGGCCTTGTTATAGAAGAAGAATCAGAAATCAAGATTGTGGAAGAGATTAATGAAGATCCTTTATGGAGAAAGATCTTGAGATCGAGATAGTAGAAACATTAAAAAAGAAATTATATAGGAAGTTGTCAACGATCTCGATGAAGTCAAGTTAGATGATTGTAACATTCAAGCTCCTATTATTTTGTGGGAGCCACCAAAACAAAGTTTATTGATTTTATTAAGGTGGAAAGATTTGATTTGATTATTGACTCTTATTTGGTGAATATTGTCAATTGCATGAAGATCAAAGGACAAGAAGTTCAAGTTGCTCAATTGATGACTTTCAAGTTTGGCAAGAAAACAAGGAAGATGAAGTATTCAAAGTATTTATTCTCTTGGCATGAAAGATTTGATATTTCAAAGATAAACTCAAGGACGAGTTTATTTCAAGTAGAGGGGTATGATGTAGGACAGAATCTACAATTTAATTATTGTAATTTATTAATTTTAGTATTTAATTCGTAATTTTCATTATTTTAGATTTAGGGTTATTATTTCATTATTTTTAGGTATTTTAAATGCTTTTTAGGTGAAATTTGGTTCATGTTATGGTTAGGTATCAATCAGGGGCAGCTTAATGTATTTGAGGGCCTAAGGCGAAAATTGATCATCTTGTTTGAGATACAAAATTACTATTAATTAACATGAACTACGTAGAATTTTTTCTTTTTTAAAAAATTTTATAGACAGAAAAAATTTGATAAAATTTTTCATACTTGTTGATGTGATAAATTGATAGTAGTAAGTAAAACAACAGTATTAGTGGTAGACTTAGATGAAAACTAGTAAAAGTTTGTTAACTAAACTCTTATTATTATTCTTATTTTTTTTAGAAGTGCAATATTCACAATATTTTTTACAAGAAATCCTAAATTTTAAGTTACTTTTTGTTTTCTATTTGAAAATATCACTATAATTATTTTTTTTTGCCATTAACAATAGGCTGTAACAATCTGGTACTTAGCATTAGTTGTAAAAGTATTGTGAAAAATATTGTGAATGTTGCATTTTTCTTTATTTTTTATTTGTTTTTCATCTAGTAAAACAAAATTATTTTATTTATTGATTATAAATAACTCGATTGGTTAAAATTTGGGGGCCTTTTTTTTACTTATTGGTTAAAAGTATTGTGAAAAATATTGTGGATGTTGCATTTTTATTTATTTTTTATTTGTTTTTCATCTAGTAAAACAAAATTATTTTATTTATTGATTATAAATAACTCTATTGGTTAAAATTTGGGGCGTCTTTTTTTTACTTGGGGCCTTAGGCGATTGCATTTTTTGCTCCACCATTCAGCCGACCCTGGTATCAATTAGGAGTTATTTTATAATATATTTTCTTGTCTGTCAAGTTTTACGAAACCTTTAAATAAGCCCCTAAATCTATACACGTTTTTAAAACAATTATTCAATCAATAAAATTCAGACTTTTGTCTTTTTATTTTCTGGTGGATTCTAGACCCTTTCTCCTTGTGAATTCAAGGACCTTGTGAATTCAAGGAACCCTCGTGGATTCGAGGTTATTTTCAGAAGCAAACGTGTTTTATTTCTTGTTTTCTAGAAGTAGACATGTTTGCTTCTAGACGTTTCCGCATTCCAACATCAGTTGTTCATCATCCGCCAAACTTGTTTAGCTAAGAGAGCATCATTAAATTTCTCAATTTCTTTGAAACCCAAACCTCCCAATTCTTTAGCCTCGCATAGCCTCTCCCAGCTAACCCAATGTACCTTCCTCGAATCACCACTATACCCCCACCAAAATTTGCAAATGAAAACTTGCTAGACTACTGATATATGCAAGTTGTACAACTAGATGCATTAGTTTACTTGTACATTGTTAGTTAATTAGGCTTGGCTTAATTGGGTAGTACTGTTATCTCAACTATCAAGTCCAACTATAATTCTGTTAATACTAAAGATTGTTAGTTAGGCAAGTCTATTAGACTATTACAGCCAAGTATAAAGGTTGATCTCATTGTAATCTAATGGTATCTAAATAATAATGCAATTGATTAGTTTCTCATTTAGATTCTGATTAGGAGGTCGATTCCCTCGAAAGAATCATTGGAGGCCTAGTTCCCTCTAAGAACTACCATAACTGTGAGATTGTGAGTACGTTGAAGAACAAGAAGGTCTTATCATTTTTTGGTATCAAAGCCACCACCACATCAAGTAATCAGACGTAACTCATTGAGTATGGGATCAAATGAGTTGCGGCTTTGCAGTCAGATCCCGAAGGGGGTGACCTAGAGGCTAGATTAAAATAACTTATAGGTGAGTGGAGCCACCAAAAGAGAATGGGCTACCATCAAGTCAATGTCACTAGAGTGAGCCGTCATGGACATCGGCTGTAGACTGTGGTGGTATGTTATGATCATAGTATCCCACATAAATTAAATATAAGCTTAACCATGTATTTATAAGCTCTTGAGCAACCTCTCCTTGCAAGCCGGTTTTCAAAGGTGAGTTCTACCCATTATCTCCTGTACCATGGCTCAACTTAGCACTTGATCAAGATGTTGGAAGCATGTTTATAATATCTTTTCCCAGCCCCTAGCCCCACTTGGATTGAGTGAGGAGCTTAAACCAGTTATGTAGATGATCTAGGAGTGCAAAAGATGTTTATAATATCTTTTCCCAGCCCCTAGCCCCACTTGGATTGAGGAGCTTAAAACCAGTTATGCAAATGATCAAAGAGTGCAAAAGATTTTTCAGTCTATTCAGGAAGGGACTGCCAGTATAGGAAAGTTTAGGGACAATAAAAAACCCTAACCCTAGCCAGCGAGAGAAAATTGTAAATCAAAATAAATTAAACATCAATACCGTTTAAAATTAAAAGGATGTAACTTTTCTATTTCAAATTACAAACTATATTGTTCTGAACGGTAATCACATCAACACTCTTTTATTAATCCATATAATTCATTTTTGAAATCAATTTCTCCTTATTCCTATTTTATTTTATAATCCTGGCCTGTTCTCTTTCTCTCTCTCTCTCTCAGAGCCTACGAACAATGCAAGCATGCCTTTCATCTCTATGGACTAATTCTACTCCGCATGTTGCTTTGGCCGATTGAAACAAGATTGCTTAAGTTGATTCACAAGTTGTCCATTTTTTATTTGTTTTCCTTTCAACTTCTTGCTTTATCTCATCGATCAAGTCCTAGAATTTTCAAGTTTCGACTACTTTTTGTTTTACATTGAAAGGCTTGCTGGATAATTTTAAATTTCTTTTTCTCAGTTTGCATTTCTCTACCTTATCTTTTATTGTTGTTGTGTGGGGGACTAAAGATTGTGTTTGTCACTAAGGATGGTGATTTGAGTTTAGTGTGGTTGCAAGAATTGTTCTAGAACCACAACTTTTTTGTTGTAACTTTGCCACAATTGTGATGTGGCAAAATGTAAATAGCTGTCTATTATTTTTACATGAACCTATCATTTTTTCTCTACTATTCACACTGCATCAGATTTATGGAACAAAATAATAATAAATTGTGATCCTAGATTCTCGAGATTGCAATGTGTGTGTGCTACCAATAGCAAAAATGTGAGGATGGGCCTAGTTTGGTAATTAGCTGAAGGTGGCAATAGTGAATTATAAGTAACTAGTCACTAACCCGTGCGATGTACGAGAAAGAAATTGAGTATAATATATATATGATTTAATCTTATCTTATTTTACTTAAATCACATCAATTGAATTTGTAAATAAAAAATGCCATTATAAATTAACAAAATTTGTTAATGCACCTGGAATTGAAGTTATTCCCCAATATACGCTACTCTTGAACTACAAAATAGGAATTTAATACATTAAAAAAGTTTTATATCCCTAAACATATTGATTAACGAGTGTCTACTGTAGCAACCTACTCGTCAATAAAACCACAAACTCCTTAATCCCACACTATCATTTTAACCAAGAGATTTGGTTAAAATCTATAATTCATACCCCATAAACCATAGATTCTCATTTAAATTATTAAAAAAAAATAAAAAATAAAAAAGGAAAAGAAAAGGAAAAAAAGCATCAAACATATCAAATTCTATACCCATTTACCAAAATCTGCTAATTATTCAACAAATAGACAATCCTCTTCTATAATATCCAACAACAAAACCTTAAAATAAACCAAATTAAAATTTGGAATGGTGAATACTATTAGTAGATAGCAAATATTATAAAGATTATTTCTTCTAATTGCCTACAATTGCAGGCTAAATGTTTATAGTAGATTTTTGTATATAGAGAACAATTTTATTGTTTAAACAAAACTAAATGGTTGGAGGTTGGATCGATAAAAAATTTTCTCCAAGAAGAGAAAGGGAGTACAAAATAAATAAATAATTACGTAAATCAAGCTCTCTTGTCTATCATGTCTCCAACATCAAGTTTTTAAACACTCTTTTTTCACCATAAACCAATAACTTACCCAAATCATCAATGACTTTTACTCTAGGAAAATTGTTAAACATTCTCTAATTTTATGTATCATAGAAAAACGATTTTCAAAATAACAACCAAGAAAGCTCAGGCAAGAAGTAGCCAAAGCAGATATTTTGTTAAACATTCTCTATTTTTTTCTGTAAACAAAGGATGAATTTGTGGAGTAACTTACATAAAATAAAAAAAATTAATTAAAATTTTTATAAAAAAAAATTGTGGAGTACCTACCATGCGCGTGTGTTGTGCTAAAAATCCTGAAGCCAAAAATTGGGTGATGATCATATTATATATATATATATATATATATATATATATATATATATATATATATATAAAATTAAGGAGAAATTACATTTTACCACCTTAAACTATTCGAATGCACAGTTTACACCCTAAACTATGATACTTATTACATTTTGCACCCCACTGTTAGTTTTACTATTATCTTTGACGGAGCTTTGATGCACATGACACGCACATGTATTTTGCTTAGGTGGAAAAAAGTTAAATGACAAAACACCCATCTTCACAATCAATTAAAACAAAGTTTTTTTCCTTTTATTTTTTTCCATCTCTCTTTCACATGTACAAGTACAAGTAAAACTCTCTCCAATCCTCCCCAAATCAAAACCTTGTAACCCTAAATTCCCAAATCAGAAATATCTTACTTGGCTTTTTGACCCTCGTGCGTTGTGAAAGTGGGAATTCTTTAAGTTAAAGAGACAAAAGTGGTGGCTCCAGCCTTTTCCAAGCAAGTAAATGAAACAAAATAAAATAATAGTAAAATTGAATAGAAACGAAGCCGATGAAGGAATAGAGATAAAGATTAGTTCTATCCTGGGCACCACGCAAAGGCTTAAAAGACTGGACCTACCTTCCTTTGCTAAATGATTTCGTGACATTGTCCACATGAAAAAAAAAAAAAAAAAAAACAAAACAAAACAAAAAACTAAACAACCAATTGTTGTACAAATAATTGGAGTTTCCCCCATCAATTAATTAATTAAGAAGTATACATTAGTGATATTCCAAATCTACTCACTTTAAGGTATGCACTCCACTCAACATTTTGCCATTTTTATTTGAGTGTAGTGCAGTGGTGGAGTAGTGGTGGGCGATGGTGGAGCTGAAGATATTTATAATTTGAGGATTTAGGGTTACAGAGTTTTGATTTGGGGAGAGCTGTACTTGTACGTGTGAGAGAAAGATGAAAATAAAAGGAAATAAGCTTTTGTTTTTATTGATTGTGAAGATGGGTGTTTTTGTTTTTTAACTTTGTTCCACTTAAGCAAAACACAAGTGCATGTCACATGCATGAAAGGTCCATCTAAGATAACTATAAAACTAACATCAGGGTGCAAAAAGTAATAAGTGTTATAATTTAGGGTGTAAATTGTGCATTTGAACAGTTTATGGTGCAAAGTATAATATGAGTTATAGTTTAGGGTGGTAAAGTGTAACTTTCCCTAAAATTAACGAAGACCATCAAACCAAAAAGAAAAAGACATAAAAAAATCACATACTTAAAATTCTACGCACTTACTTTGGAGATTCAGGACAAAGTTGACCAGTTATTCGAGCAGCACTCTCCTTCTAATTGCCTCACACGCATGTCTCTATTTATATAACAAAAGCAACCGCCTTTATTCTTAGAGACTCGTGTCTCTTAATTTACTTGGGACTCTAATTCACGGTGAAGGGTTTGGCTTTTCTTCACAAAGGATACTGTTGTGAATGAAAATAGAGACGCGAGAGGTGGAGGCAGGGGCAGGGACGAAACTAGGATTCGAAGTTGAGGGGGGCAAATATAATTTTTCATGGGCTTATTTTCTTTTTTTTCTTGAGAAACTCATGGATATATTTTCTAAAATCTCAAATATATATTTACTATTTAATATTTTTAAAAATTTGGGGGGGGGGGGGGGGGGCACAGCCCCCCCTCTGTCTGAACGTGGTTCCGTCCCTAGGCAGGAGAATGCGTAGAGAGAGGAAGGATTCGATAAACTAAATAGAGAGGAAAAGTAATATCAGGTTACAAAATTCAAATTAATAAATTAATAAAAAATAATAATGTTGATGCAGAAAATTGTAATGATTCCAAAGCTTATGTGGCAAGCCCTTATGAGAGTCAACAAAAAGTCAAAAGTTTCAGTTTTATAGTATATATATATATATATATATTTAGAAAATATATATAGATTTGGTATATATGTATTTTATAGTATATATGTATAGATTTGGTATTTTTGGGAATTGAGGATGCTTGATGATCACAGAGGTTTTGTATTATTCTATTTGGAAATTTGGATTTGCATACTGTCTGTTTGGAAGATGAGAAAACATTGGAAAGTACTTCTTTTATATATACAATTTATGGAAAAATTATTGTGTACTCCCGGAGTACTATAAATGCGTAGTTCTTCCTCTCACATGAATGGTGGGTCCCACTAATTAAATTCATGATGGGATTCACCATTCATATGAGAGGAGGGAATACACATTTATGATACTCTGAAAGTACCTAATAATTTTCCCAATTTATGTATTTTGGAGATTTGGTTTACTTTTTAAAGGGTTTTTTTAAAACTATTTAATATATTGGTCTACCATAATTGAAATTACATGACATGATTTGATTGGATCAACTAGTACACAAGATTTGCTCATGTGATATTTAAAGAGCGCATCACGTTACATTTTTTAATAAAAATAGCATATAATCCACACAATGCACAGGATTTGTTAAATGTTATTAATATTATTTTTCTAATTACTTTTTAGAGTATCATCAACAGTGATATTATCCCAACTAGCATTACCTGAATGAACAAAAGATATCAATATCTTTGTGAAGAGAGGCCAACCTCATCACCATACATAATTTGCAATAATATTGATATAAATATATATATATATATATATATATATATATATATATGAAGTGCGTTGAATTGAAGTAGTTTAGTTTGCATCTTTTTTTGGTAAAAATATTTGAGTCATGTTTTGGGTTTTGGGGGACTATTTCTTATTCTATTATAGTAGTAACATGTTATATATAATTTAAAATGGAGTAGAAATTTAGTGTTTTAGAGAACTTTGGGCTTTGGCACATGAAAGAGGCAAGAGAGGGATAAATATTAGGTACTTGTGTTTGATGGGAAGATGAACAACCTCTTTAGATAAGCATGAGGAAGGTAAAAAAAAAAAAAAATCCCTTTTAGATATCAACGGGATATTACTAATAATTAGGTGGTTTTAGTAAACTGTTCCACCATTCACTTTTGCTTAATAGTATATTAGAAAGTAATTGTCAAAAGAAGTTGATCAACCTGTACATTTTACCAATAGAAAAGTAACTTCCACCTCTCATTGCTAGAATTGTAAGTTGTACAGTTCATGTAGAAAAAAAATAGCCAACTCTCTTATATCTGCCACTGTCCCGAGTATTCTGAATTTGGTTACTTTGTAGATTTATTTTGCTGGTTCGAGTGTTATTTTCAGTACAAATAAAGGATTCAACTTGCACTTTTGCTGGACTGATTATTCCTCGCGGCTGATGCTTAGGAAACATTCATATCTAATACAATATATAAAAGCAGAAGCTTTTAACCAAGTGATGACACGTTAGCAAAAATACCCCCTTAAAAAACTGACACGTATACAACTTAATCTTAAAAAAATCGTACGGGGTATCGTTTGCTTGGTAATGCTACAACGTTTAAAAGCCTCTTATTATAAATATAAAAATATATATAAAATACTAACCCGTTAAAATACGATGGATAAAGGGACAGTAATAGAGAGGCGATGAGACCTGGAGAAAGAAATAGAGAAAAGAGGCAGAGTTAGAGACATCTCAGGCCAATACCGCCGTCGGGCTCTGACCACCAAAATTCTTGCTTCCCTAAACCGGCGAAGTACTGTTACAGAGTGAGTTTTTTTTTTTTTTTTTGCTTTCTTTGTTTTTATGCCATACATCCGCCTCCCAGATCGTCGAAAACGGCTCCAGTATTTTTCCTTTCCATTTTTTAGATTTAGGTATGAAATGTTACTTTAATTGAGTTTTTTTTTTTTTTTTTTGGTTGTTGAATGGGTTTAGATTTGATTTGTTTTTTGTTTTGGGTTTTAGGGTTTTCCGTCATACGATAGAGAGTCCGATCAAGGATAAAGAGAAAAGGATAGAAACAGAGACCAACCACCCTCCGTCTATACAATCAGACCACCGTAACCACAGGCACACAAAGATCCACCAGATCTTCTGTCATCACTGTAAGCCTCCACTCACTACCCGACTGTTGAAATTGCTACTGGTAAAGTTGTGTTTTAAATTTAAAAATTTAGGGTTTTTGGTTTTTATTTGGAGAATCAATTGGATGTTAATTATGATTTAGATTGGTATTTTAGGTCATATTTGGTTTTGATTAAGAGATATGAAGATAGAGGAACCAAGCAGAGTTCGTAGGCGCCAAGAGAGAAGAACTATCTAAGGCCAGCCGTTGTCCGTTCCCTCGCCAGACTTGGGTCAACGGAACCGCAAGCACACATGAAGGAAAAACTATGGACCACAAACACTGTTAGGCCATATATCTGCCACCTAGATCGTCGGAATCGGAACCGGTACAATTTTTTTTCTCATTTTTTAGATTTTGGCATTCGGGTATGAAACGTTACTTTTGATTGAGTTTTTTTGTTAATATGTTTACATTTTATTCGTTTTTGTTTTGGGTTTTTGGGTTCTCTATCAAAATGTTTGTTATCTCAATTTTAGTTACTTACTTTTGTTCTGTTTTTTAGAGTACAAAAATCACTAAAAATATTGATTTCAGTTTGGGTGCTTCTGTTTCTAATCTTCACGAAACCATTGAGATTAAATAAGTGTAGGATTGAAATCATTGGGTATTTCCATTTCTAATATTTATGTTCCTTTTATTTATATTTATTAGAAAGAAATTTTTTTTAATAATATATTTAAATACACTTTTACCACGTACTAAACACCAAACACATATCTCCATTTACAAATCTAATTGCAAACACCATAGGCAGATACCAAAAACTAATTTAACCCAAATCTAATACAAAATACTCAAAACAAAATTTTTTTTAAACCCAATACCATAATTAAAACTAAATCTAACTCAAATATCTAAATCTAAAACAATCCAACCAAGTGCATTTGAAGATGCTAATTCAGCATCACCTAACTTTTTTTTTCTTTTGAATTCCAATGTGCCTCTACATTGCTTTTTGTGTGGTTATGTGCTCAATGCTCATTTCATATCTCAGTTGTTCTTTTTGTTCTTGCTCCTTTCCAATTAGCCAAATATCATTTCCCCTTCTTATTTTCCGCCAATCATGTCCCTTTTGTGAGGAATAAATTTAGACCTTTGTAGATTCCGTTCAACCCCAACATTTATATACTGCACAAAGTAAATGTATCTTAGGTCTTTCTGCCAGAACATCATACACCCAGATAAAGTCCGTAAGGCACAAAGAGACAAACCGTATACCTGTAAAGTTATTGGTCCTAATGTATTAGGCAAGCAATACAAAATGTTTTAATGTTGTTGTGGTTTAGCTCTGTTATTATTTTGTTTTATCATTGATACCTATAAAGATTCTTCTTTTGTGTGTGTGTGTGTGGCATATTGAGTTCCTGTTGGGTTTTCATTGTTGGTGGGAAAGTAACTTTTTCCTTTTTATTTTATGAAAAGAGTTTTGACAAATTCACAGTTTATTGTTCACTGAATTTTTGATATCTATGCCTCTCAATGTTCCGTTTTTATTTTATATTTGTGGCTCAATTGATCCTTTTTAATGTTTGGCTTATAAAAAACTTTTTTAAAGATAACGATTTTAATCTCTCTCAAAGATTCCAACAAATATGTAGGGAAATATTTTCAAAACTCCAATGTGAATGTTCAGTTATTTATTTGTAGTTTTGGTTGTATTTGATTAGAGCAATGGTTATTAGTTCATCTCACACACACAATCTTGAAGTAGTATTTTCCATATTTATTATATAGTGTTTTTTTACATTTTAATTTTAAAACCAACCTTTCACGATTTGCATTTATTCATACGCTGCGCATAACCTATCCCTTCTCTCATCTGTCTTTCTTCCCACTGTCACTCTCTCATATGCAGACCCAACACAGTAATACCTTGCAAGGGCATGACTATGTCTGCCATCTTCGACATAGCCTCAGTATCAGACCGTTCTCTATTGATAATATTTAATTAATCTATGACTAATTATTTTTCCCATTGTCCATAATTATGTTTGCTGTTAATTTTGGAATTTTGATTCCTAAACCTTTTTCCTCTCTATTCTATTTTTTGGTTGAAGTGAAGGAAGCACCCTAGAAGTTCAAATACTACCACCTGAGTTGTTATTAGGGTATGGGTATTGTAAAGTGTGGAGAGACAGGACAGAGGGCTGTCTCCACCAGCCTACAGCCACTGTTAGATGGTGGAATATTCTTTTCTGCGATAAGAGTTCATAACCAAGTAAGTATGCTATTCATAAATTACCATTGTTTCTTTCCTTTTATATATATATATATATATATATATATATATATATATATATATATTAAAGTTTAGGCAGTTTCTCTTTACCTATGTGCTTGACATTTTCTTTCTTAATCTTCTTCTATTCTGTTTAGAATTGGTTTTTGTGGAATTGCATAATCTGGTGTATTCAGTATTCTTTTCCATTGCCAACATTAATGTTGAAGCAGTTTAAGAAACCAAAAGGCAAAGAAAAATCTATAGAAGTATTCCCTAGAATTTTGATATTTTTCTTCTGGGTTTTAATTTCGTATTCTTTGATATTTTTCAGTTTAGTTGGATATAAAGTTTTATACTTTTATATTCTTCTTATGGTTTTAATTTCATGTATTCTTTGAGAGATGAATGGCCCTTGACATAAATTATACTAAATTTGCTTAAAAATTTAGATGACATTTTAAGTAAAATTATAAGTTCAGTTGTTTGATGCAAGGTGTTTTACTTTGCCATCTGTCATCTATTGCTGTGTGAAATTATTATAGTGAGCAAAAGATAATCTCTCTTCCTTGATTTTCCTATGCACATACGTTATTTTAAATGAATTAGAAAAAAAAAAAAAAAAAAAAATTTCGCCCCCTTCTCAATGCTTTTTCCCTTAGAACTTGGTTGACAATGATAAACCATGCATTTTATTCTTTATATTTATGCAACTTCATTCATTATTTTTTTAATGTTTGCAGTATTAGGTGAAGCGTATCAAGTTTTAAATGATCCACTACATCTTCTCAAAAAAAAAAAAAAAAAATGATCCATTGATCGAGATGGAAATTTTTTGCATATCTAGGTATGATTTTATGCTTGCGGTTAGGGAAAGATATGTGAGTTTCATATTACCATTAAAGTAGAGTGAGAATTCTACAAATAGAACAATATTTGAATTTCAAATCCATTTCCTCTACTTTAGGTTTATGGGAAATTGGGATGACTTTATTTATGAAAATTTTGGCTTCACTTCTACGGAGTTTGTCTCATAATGAATTGTTAGGCCAAAATATCCCACTCATCTTGCTAGACCTAATACACAACAAGGAATTTTCATAAACTTAATTATGATTGCATATTATTAAAGAAATGTGACTAGAAACACTTTTTTTGATAAGACGACTGGAAACACTTATAATATAACAAGATGTTAGTTTTATGAATGTCTTTAGCTACTTGAATTCTGTCAAATGCAAACTTACATTTAAAACATTCTTGGTATATTGTTGACATAATTGAGGTGGAACTTTGATTTTGGGTTTGAAACAGTATGATCTATGCAAATAATCTTTGTCTCTAATTTTTCCCCCCTAATAATAAAGCAACATTTTTGCATGTGTAAATTTTAGGTTATTTATAATTTTGATATGAATGGGAAGTTTAAAATTTTAGAACTTTTATCTTGGTCTTTTCATAATTTTTCTTGGACTCAAAGTGGTATGTGGTTAGTTTTGAGGATAAATTATGATGGATAAGGATTTAGATTAGTGTTTGTAGCACCCTTCATCAGCTCAGTGAGTAAACTTAGGGATGATTAACCCATTTTCTAAATTAGTGCTTGGATGGTTAACACATTTTCCAGGTTCCATTATTTTAGAGGATTTTATATTGATGTGTCCATTTTGACCTTTAGAGGGATCATCAAATAATTAGTCAAAGAAGCAAAAGAATTGAGTGTAGACAGTATAGAAAGAGAGTGCCTTCCAGTTTTCTTTTCTTCTATTTATTTTCATGTCTCTTTCTTGGGGGAAAAATGTGTGAGGAAATTCTGGGAATTGCACATTCAATTCAATGACACTACATTAGTTATTTAGACATTGAAAGATAGAAAATGCTAAAGCTACTACCAATTTCCACAAAAGCTTACAACTGACATGGCAATGAATGTGTTGGCATTACATTAATAACATAATAAATTCCTAAATTGCTTAGTTGTTTGTTTAAAAGTTGGCACATCAATTTGTAAGGATTATATAATAAAATTTGTAGCAATTGTAAGATCACTCTAAGGGATACATTATTAGTGGGTAGCAGGAGTGAACCCACATTCCTTAGTTCAAATCTTCCCTTTGCCCTTAGCCTGGTACCAAACATATCAAAAAATATATATATCTAATCCAAAATTAATAGCTTTTTCTTTTCTAAAATCTTCAAACGTTAATGAGCCATGGTCTTTCCTCTCTTAGGGCATTCATTTATAAGTAAGCATTTATAATCACAAGTAGATTGTTTGCTTCCCACCAAGAGAGTTTTCTAAAATAAGTGAAAATACTATCACATGCTGGTATAAATTAATTTTTTTGTAGTTTGACTCTTTTATATCCTTTTGTAGGGGAATTCATATGAAGTTGTTGATTGCTCCCATGGTAAGCAACTCTGGGAACTGTGTAAAAAGAAGTATGAACCACTATGGCTTAAAGGGGGAAACCACTGTGATTTGGAGCTCAGATTGAGCACAAGATTCTTTCTTCAATATCTGTGCTTAATTTTGGTAGAATCTTACTTTAGCCACTTATAGTAAAGAATTAAGAAATCATTTTTGTAACTGAACATGCATTTGAATAGAAACTAAAAGTGTTCATGTATAATTTCTCAGCAAAATCTCAAAATTAGTATTCTCTTTGTCCATTAACATACAACAAATAATTTGGTTTATAAACAGTATGTTGTGTGTAGTTTTTTGGTTGGTATGTATGTCGTGTTAAAAAAATGCATATATGTTTAGACTTCAATAGGATTTTTTTTTTTTCTTTTTCAATTAGTATGGTTTAGTAGTTGTTGTGAAATTGAATTAACCATCTATTGAGTGGATAGGGTATGGAGAATATGTGTCTTAAATTAATGAGGTTGAGAAAATTTGTGTCCTAAAGTAGCTTAAACAAAACATAGTTTTTTATCAAACTTTGTGGTCTATATGCATTTATGATTTTTTTTTTTTTAGTTTCTTATAAAGCTTCTAAGATACATTTACTTTGTGCAGAATATAAATGTTGGGGTTGAATGAAATCTACAAAGGTCTATATTCATTCCCCACGAAAGGGACATGACAGGCAAAAAATAGTAAGGGGAAAATTTTTTTGGCTGATTGGATGGTAGCAGGAACAAATGAAAGGAGTGCAAACATAGTGTTTTATTTTATTTTATTTTTTTGGCTGAATGCTATCAGAGTGTAGTTGTGATCAAAAGTTGAAGAGCTCTCATAGCTCGATAACCAAGAAACAGTCATTCATATGTTCCTATTTCGAACTCAAGAAACCAAAGAACTAATAGAATTCTAGGAAGTAATAAGCTATTTATCTTGCGAGTTTGGATCCTTAGCACTCGAATCTAACTAATAGTGTCGCATGTTTGAATTTCTTGGTGTGATGATGCATCATCATCATCATTATTATGCAATTATAAAAGGAAGAGATAGGAAGATGTGATTTTAATCTCAAGCCCAACCCAAAATGTGAAGGAATATTAGTTCCATCTTATTGCCTTTTAGGTTACAATTGAAATCCGATATGAATTTGTTTTTTAATCCATGTTGAGGAAGAGATCAGCCAATCATGACACTTTAAAAGAACACTTGTCCCTTTAGTATGTGGTAGAAGTGTATTTATATATTTTTAAAAAAAATTATTTCTAATAAATCATATACTATATATAATAGCAGAAGCTGAGAGAAAGTTGATTCCTACAGTTAAGGAGGTTGTGACAAATAAGAAAAAAGATCCCTTAAAATGCTGCCACATATACAGCTTTAAAAAAAAAACAGCCGCACGTTACAACGTTCAGCTATTAAAATCTTTGCCACGCTTGCAATTAAAACAAATAAAATAAAATAACCGGTTAACAAAGAAAAGCTAAAATAAAATAAATAAATAAAAAACGTTATAATTAAAAAAACCCTACGATTTCTTTTCATCAGAACGCCTAACATTTTCTCTCTCTAAACCCAAAAAAAAAAAACGATACTGCGATACAAAGAAAGGGAAGGAGGAAAAAAAAAACCTTGCAATCCAGTGGAAAATCTTGCGCTCAGACGTTCGTCCCAGAGGTATTCAGGTACGGAGTGATGGATAGGCCGTTAGGGCCGCCGCCCATATGTTCTTTTTCAGTTAGGGCCGCCGTCCATATGTACTGTTTTAGTTAGGGTCGCCGCCCATATTTTTTTTTTTTGGTTAGGAGTAGTTTTGTTTAATTTATGTAAATAGACGACTTAGCTTTGGTTTAATCTCTTACCCTACTGTGTTCTTTAGGGTGGTTGTCAATTTAGGGATTTGAGATACGGAGATAGAGATCGGCGCAATTCTGTGGCCAACATAATCGGAACTAAACACAAATCGACGGAAGGTATGAATCAATCCTCTGAAATGTAAATTTAGAAATAATACTGTAATCCTTTTTTTTTTTTTTTTTTTAATTTTTTTAATTTCTTATTTTCCCTGGGGTGACATCATGGGGTTTAGTTTAATTTCATATATAGACGACTTAGCTTTGGTTTAATCTCTTACCATATTGTGCTCTTTAGGGTGGTTGTCAATTTAGGGATTTGAGATACGGAGATAGAGATTGGCGCAATTCTGTGGCCAACATAATCGGAACTAAACGCAAATCGACGGAAGGTATGAATCAATCCTCTGAAATGTAAATTTAGAAATAATACTGTAATCCTGTTTTTTTAATTTTTTTTTAATTTTTTAAATTTCTTATTTTCCCTGGGGTGACATCATGGGGTTTAGTTTAATTTCATATAGATGATGTAATTGTTATAAACCCACAATAAGAATTTATTTGGAACTTTATTTCTTTGATGTGTGTATTTGGAAATTGTCTGAGTTGGGAATATGCAATGGCCTTATCAAGAATTAGTAAATTCTGTCAGTATTATATCTTCCTTATTAAGGATTAATAAATTAATAAGTCTTAAACTAAAGAAATCTTGCAAATGTCCACAATGCAATTGGTTTTACGGAAGTTATGCTCATTCTGTTTGTTGGGAAAGGTCCTTAAAAGATATTCCTTCAATAATTTAAAAATATAAATATAAAAAAAAGACCTTAAAATATATTCTTCTAATAATTTAAAAATATAAATATTTAAAAAAAAAGAAAGGTTGCAATGTTTGGTTGCTAAGAGAATTAATCATAAATTCCAGAATTTTGTTACTAATATGCCAAATTCCAAAATGTTGGTTCCTTTTGCAAACTTTCAAAATTACTATTACTGATAAAGCACTATTAATTAATACCATGTTTATGTCCCTTCTTCAATCTGGATTTTTCCCCAAAATATGGTGGTTGGACCATTTATTCAACACACTACTATTTTAATCTTTACAATCTATGTGGGAAACTACAAAGTTGAAGTGCAGGTAAAACCATTAACACAATTTTCTGCAAGTCATTTATACTTATACATACACACACAACATATCATATTAGCAAATTTCTAAGCATTATTTCATTCTCATAATGAGTAATAAAGTATCTATATATAAATCACTTTCTCAATAAAAAGAAGTTTCTATAGTTGCTACACATACAATGTACATGTCATTTTCAGATTTCAAAGTTTTACGGTTTTAATCACTCTTCAAAGTTCTGTTTTTTTCGATTATTGTATAAGTTAGATTTGTTTTTTATTTGACAGATTTTTGTTAGATTTGCACTTTCTTCCTCCTATTGTCTTTATGTCTTACCGAATGCTGAAGAGTGTATATTTGTTTATGGTTTCCCTAGAAATATTTACTGCATATTAAATATTGTTTTGCTGCATTACTCAATAAAATTTAAAGCTTAGCAACCTTTTTCTCTATTTTTTTTCCCAATTTCTTGAGTTCTTTTTGTTTGATTGTTGTATTGATTAATTATTGTTTTTGCTTTACAGATTTATATTACAAAACGTTTCACATACAGATGCACATAGATTAATTATAGACTGTAAACAGTTGGGACCTGCTTATAAGCTATACCTCAACTCAATATATAATTATAGAAAAGTGACACTTGACTGATAGCTAATAGACACGAATCAGATGAAACTGATCAGGTTCACATCCAGTTACACATCTTTGACTTTAAGTTCTACACAACCCTAAAACAAAATGATATAGGCAGACAGTTTGAAATTATACATAAATGTATCGTCACTATACATTCATGCTGAGAGATAGTACTTATTTAAACCAGCAAGCAATTCAATTAATACACAATTTCATTCTTTTAGAAACCTTTTTTGTATATATTTTCAAAATGCATTGTTGGTCCTCAAGCTCATAAAAGATTTAAGTCTCTTAGCATTTTATATTTTTCAATGTTTGTAGGTTTGGCTGTTTTGGGCTGTTCTGAATAATTATATGATTCATAAAATAATTAATGTTCACATAATTTTTCATATGTGCATGCATTCACCCTTTGGTGTTAGTTTTTGAGTTTTTATTGGAAATTTACTTCGCAACCCAATGAAGAGATAAAAAGAAGGTAGAGGGGTGAATTTGTATTGATTTTCTATTCACATAATAGGTTTTACTTTCTTTGCTAACAGAAGTTATATTTATTATATAAGTCCATTAAGACTCTGTTAAATTCTGTTTTGCTGCATTACTCAATCAAGATTTAAAGTTTGGCTGCCTTTTTCTCAAAATTCCTTTTTTTTTTCCCCAATTTCTTGAGTTCTATTTTGTTTAGTTTTCTTGAACTGATTATGTTTTGTTTAGTTTTCCAGTTTATTAAAAGTCTTTAACTTCTCATTTCTAACCACTTAATGCTTCCAAGGGTCCTTTCACTGATAAGACCATTTATAATACTTCAATAAGAGTTACTAAATTAATTTGAAAGGTCAAGTTCTGTTTTCATTTTTACATAAGTGCCTGCAGAGTACAGTGTGACATGATTTGGAGGTAATGATAGATGAAGCTCTTCCTTTATTGTTTTTCTTTTTGATATTTAGTTTGACTATTATTTTTCTGTTGATATATGTCTCTGATTTACTAGAATGCTTATTTTGTTTTTGTTTAATTTTTTTGGAGCATTTTACGCTTTCCTTTTGCGTTAATAATAGTTTCTCATATATTCCAAAATTGTTCTATTAGACTTTTTTCCTTTTAATTTTTGTTCTGCTAAGGTTAATAGGCTGGGTTTATTGGCAGGTTTTTAAAAATGTTGTTGTGGTTAGCTTTGTTTATTTCCTTAATTCATTTGTTTTTATTGTGTATGTCTTAGTGTTTTGGATTTAGTGCTTATAGATACTTTAATTTTATTTATTTATTTTATGAATAGAAGATTACATAATAATGGGTGAAAAGATTCATGAATTCCATAACTTGGGGTTGTGTATAATCATATCTATCTCTATGTAATTTTGGAGCAAATCCTTAAAAATTTGAGGAACTTCAGTGTAATTAATCTTGATTCTTGCTATTTTATTGAGTACTTATGTTTAGATGCTTTTGTTCCTTTATGATTTGGCTTTCATGAAAGTGTTAAGAAAAAGTTCAAGAGGAAGGATTATTCAATTAAATGAAGGGTTTGTAATAGCCAAATCATGATCCATATGAAACTTAATTTGTCTAAAATTTCCAATTATTAACTTCAGCTCTTATATATCAAAGGAGGAGGGGACCAGAACTGCAATTAGATTTTGTTTCCATCCAAATTGAACAAATAATTCGCTTCATAATTGATTCAAGCCTTTGTAGAGCCAAATTATTGAGTGCTAAGGTATAATCTATAATCAATTTTTTTTTTTTTGGTTATGTGATAACAAAATTACAATTTTAATTATCAAATATAAAGGGTAGTATTTGTAGTTTGTTTGGGGGGGGGGGGGGGAATAGAGAGATATTATTACTAGGAAAAAGGTCCCTGTTTCCCCATAACTTATAACATTCTACTGTAGTGGTGCCTATCACAATTAGATTGCAAGTTAATTTATGACCAGTGCCGGATATGAGTAGATGAATTCCTCCACCTGCTATATGATTTAAAGTATATTGGGCTGTTCATTTTTTGCAAAATATTGATGTTGTTGGTTTAGGAATTGTCATAAAGGGTAGCTTTGTGCAAATAATTGCAGGTCCTTCTAAAAAAAATTGGGGCTTTTATTTGTAGACTAATTTAAAAGGAATGAACTCCAAATGCAGACTAATTTAAAAGTAATGAACTCCAAGTATCTTCATTCTCATAATTCCTTTTTCCTATACATTGTTACACATTATGTTCATAGTCCAAATTCCTTGATGTGAGACTAGCAACTTTTCATATGAAATTCAAGGAATCTTAAAAATTTTAATTTAACATAATACATGTAGCCATTGCTTACATTGTTTTATATGATTATTTTAAATTTTTAATTTTAAAATTTAAAATTAATTTACTTTTAAACTAATTTTTTTTCCCTTTATACTAAAGATAAAACCATTTTACAATTTATTATAGTTTTCTTAAATGAACTCCAAATGCAGACTAATTTAAAAGTAATGAACTCCAAGTATCTTCATTCTCATAATTCCTTTTTCCTGTACATTGTTACACATTATGTTCATAGTCCAAATTCCTTGATGTGAGACTAGCAACTTTTCATATGAAATTCAAGGAATCTTAAAAATTTTAATTTAACATAAAACATGTAGCCATTGCTTACATTGTTTTATATGATTATTTTAAATTTTTAATTTTAAAATTTAAAATTAATTTACTTTTAAACTAATTTTTTTCCCTTTATACTAAAGATAAAACCATTTTACAATTTATTATAGTTTTCTTGAATGCTGATTTTCTTTTTACTTATCTCATACTTCATATTACATTTTTACCATTTACTGTATTCCTGTTTCAATCGGCTTTGATTTGCATGTTTTAGCCAGCTTCTTTCTTTATAAATTGATTTCTTCAGTTAATTCTCCCTTCTACTTATTTCACATCTTCACCTCTACTTTTTGTTATTTGAATTTGAATTAAAATCCGGATGTTTATTCTCTTTCTCTTTCAATGTTTTGGCTTCAGATTATAATTTTTGCTTTTTCTGCTTTACTAACATTATAATCTTTTCCAAATTGGAATTATTATATTCTTTGATTATTTACTGCATTCTTTGAAATAGAGATTTAGAAATAATACTAAACAAAGGTGCATAATGGCATAAAGGACAATTTAAGTCATTATATGATTTGTATTCATAGAGATATGCAGTTGGTAAAAGAAAAAAAGGCAAAATAAAACCTCTCCCTCCTTCCAATTGTTAATTTCACACCCACTTTGTTTTGCTTCTTTTCTACAGCACCTATACCCAATGTCAGCATTTTGTTACTTGATGTGTTATACTTTTTATTTTGATGCTTTTTCTTTGATTTTTCATAATCAAATTTTTTTTTTTTTTTGGGGGGTGGCATCATGGAGTTTAGCCCTTGAATATGTGTAGTAAAAAACATGTTTGTCATTCAATAATAGTTGATTTCTCAAAGTTGCTGCTTTGAACATCTATTATCTAAAACTATTTTTTTGCTAAAATGTCATGTTCTCAATGGATCTTTATTATTATGTTTTTCAGTACTTTGTTATTTACTAATTTGATAATTATATTTATCCTTTGATGACATTATAACTGAATTTCATTTGTGCTGAAATTAGAACAAAGTAACCTATGCATAAGTTGCATTTAT
Organism: Quercus agrifolia; assembly: GCA_029955455.1. Taxonomy (NCBI): domain Eukaryota; kingdom Viridiplantae; phylum Streptophyta; class Magnoliopsida; order Fagales; family Fagaceae; genus Quercus; species Quercus agrifolia. The sequence goes on along the minus strand of JARQAD010000005.1, from coordinate 44,826,979 downwards.
TTACTTATTTTCCCATGTTATATATTTTGTAACCAGTGTTGTTTGCTTATCAGGGAGTGTTTTTTGGTGTTACTATCCAGTTGGGTTTTTTTCATTGTTATTCATGCCCTTTTTTATTGTATAATTATTTTACATATTTAAATTTTTTCCCCTCAAGTATTTGGATTGAATTGATCTATAAAATTATAATAGCTTTATTATAAATAAAAACTTATGTTCCACAAAAATAAAGCAAAACCTGTTCCTAATTGGTTAAAATTTAATGTGGTAGAATTGAAGAAGGAAAAATAGCAACTATAGAATTCAATGTATTTTGTTATTGTAACTTTATGGTTGCTGGTGTGTAAGATTTCATTATTAAAGCAATGAATGTGATTGCTATTAAGTTGGTAGGTTTTGAATGTAATCCATTTAGTAGATCATGTTTGGTTGGAGGACACTTATTATTCCTTGAATTTCACACTGTAGAATACATTAAAAAATTGTGTGCAGCAGCTAATGTGGTGTGACCACGAAGTTGAAGCTAAAAAAGGGTATCAAACATTTGCAGTGTTAATTACTCTTTAATCAACATTTAGTTTTAGTAGAAAACTTCATAAATTAATTGTGACTAAGATTACCAATTGAAAATCAATCTTTTAAAGAAAGATTGACTATGTCAATGACATATATTAGTACTTTACTAATTTGTTTTAGATATGATCAAACATACTTGCAGATTGGGACAACATTGTTTATATATGTATTCCGGTCTCTTGCATTTTTCCCCACCAGTGTTTGTTTGGTGTTGATTCAAAATTTGTAATGTTTCATTTATATAAACCTGCCATGTTTTCTGAATTTTAAATAATTATAATTAATTATATAACACATAATCGCATGTTTTATAGGAACTCACTTTGTAGCAGCTCATTTATATTGACTCTTATCAGAAATTTTTTATTATAATGACATATTTTCCCCTACATGTTAATTCAGATCAGTCATTTTTGACTTAAAAAAAAATGGAAAATGCAAGACAAGCGCGTCTACAAAGACGGATGCTAATGTTTGAAAGGCGTTCCAAAAGAAAATGGCATGAAAGGAAAAATAGTTTAAAAAATAAACTTACTCAGGCTAGGAAATCCAGAAAAATGGTCATTGCTGAAAATAGGAATAAAAAAAGGAGGGGTAGAACGGCATTAACTCATGACTACTCGATGTCGCATTCACCTGGTACAAATATGGATTGCTATGCGTCAAGAGGTTCGTTTCTCTTTCTGCCACTTTGTATTTATAAATTCTTTAATCATTGCTTCATAAAAATTTGAGAATAAAACTTTCAATTCATATTTGATTATTAGATATTGATGTTGACATGGATCATTCCTATGAAGAAACTACATTAAACATAAGTACAGATGATTCTTTGGTAGAAGATGGATTCAATCATTCTGATGTACCTCAAGAAATCCATGAATCAGAAAATGAGTGTGGTGGTGAAGAATTTCTAAGTAAATGACTAACTTCAATTTACAAGGGAAAAAAAATTTGATATTCATTTTTATTTACATCATTTTTGTTGTTCTCATATTTTAAAATTCATATAGGAAAATTTACTGAACCTTGGAATTTTGGCCCGCCTTCTTATGTATGCGTGCATTGCGGTTCAATTTTATGGTATGAAGAGAGAACAGTCAAATCTAAGAGGCCTAAGAATCCAAAATTTTCTCTTTGTTGTATGGAAGGTAAGGTTAAGTTGCCTTTGCTTAAGAAAGCACCTCCTCTTATTGATGAGCTTTTAGACCCTCTTGGTAGTCAACAATCTAAAACATTCAGAACCCTAATCAGAAGTTATAATGCAATGTTCGCAATGACATCTATGGGTGGCAAGGTGGATAATAGCATTAACGATGGAAGAGGGCCATACATTTTCAAACTTAATGGCCAAAACCACCATTCCTCTCCAAATACTATTACTTCAATTGCATAGTTAATTGATGGTGTAATGCTCTTTTTTTTGGTGCACTTTCTTTGTATGTTTTTCCTTGTTGTATATAAACTTTGGCTTTCTATTTGCTTTCTAATGTATTCTGTGGTTTTTTATTTATTTATTTATTTAAATTGAAATGTCTTTAGCCATCTTCTCTAATAATGTCTTTAGCCATTTTATGTTGATTATAGGGTTATGATTGAGGCATTTGGGTTAAATATGGTTACGATAAAGGTATTTTGGTTATAATTTGTTTTTGCTTTAGCTTTGGTTTTAATTAGGAAATTTGGATTTTTTTTTTTTGGGTAATTTTTTCTGTTAAACTAATTACTTTCAAGAATTATATTTCCTTTGACTTTAAGTTTTTTAACTCATTTGCTTATATATATTCTCATAAAATCCAAAAAAAAAAAAAACATTAACTACGTTAACTATATTAAACCCATGATGATAAATTAGTTTTAAATTCTGATTTTGGTTTTGACATTTTGAGTGCTATTTTAAAATTTTTAATTCCTAATACATTAACTACATACTTATTTAATTAAATTTATTTAACTAAAAATTTTAATATAAATTATTCACTTCAAATATTTATCTTAAATTATTTTAATATATCTTTAGTAATTGACTTAAAAATATTCATAAAATGATCCCGCGCATTGCGCGGGTTAAACACTAGTATATTATAAAACCAAAGCCTTTGACTTTTAGTTGACTTCATAATATGATGCCACATTAGCTAGCTCCACAAATTTCCACATAAGCTTTTTTTTCCTCTCTTTTTTAAATCTGAAATAATGTCTTTTGATTTTTTTTTCCAGAACTATTACCCGACTCCCCTTATAGTTTTATGTGAATGTTATGCATTTAGATTTCAGTCAAGTTTCTCTCTATCTTTCTTAAAACCTCTTAGGGCTGCCACCATGTCAAAACATCATCCCACCTTCAGCCCAGCCTCCTCCCATATACCGCCGGAACCACTACATTGTAGGTATTTTTAAAAAAGAAAAATTGATGTTAAATATGATTTAAGTTTTGTCATTTTGGGTTGAGTGTCTTTGATTTAGGTATTTGAGTTATTGATTTATATTAAGGTTGAATGATGAAGAAAAATGAAAAGAAGTAGAGAATGAGTTTTTTTAGTATTGGTTTCTTTTGAATTGTATGTACCGGTTGATTTTTTTGATTAATATTATTGAATTTTGGTGTGTGTGATTCAAATTTGAGACAATTTTTAGTTGAAATTTCAGATATAATAGGTTTGGATAGATTGGTGGTTGATTAGAGTTTAAATTTCATTTTTTTGATGAATTTGGGGATACCCAAATTTACTATTAGGTTCTAATTCAGAAGATCCATTTGGCTATTGATTTTGAATGATAGTTATGCTCTAATCATTATTATAATTTTGGCTTCTTAAGTTGGTTCTCATCTTTTCTATTTGTTCATTTAGTAGATTTCAGATGCTATTATTTGGTTCTCTTTTATAATAGCATTTTGTTATTGCCTCTTGGCTTTTCTTTCATATATGGCAGTTAGAGATAATGTTGTGATGCCATCTCTAATTAGCTATCCTCTAAATCATATGAAATTGTATATAGTTAAAATATTTCATTATGAAATTAAAGCTCTCTATAGTTTCTTTAAAGTGGTTTGTAAAACAATTTCGCTATTGAGGAAATTTTCTTGATGATGGGCTGTAATTGTTACATATATATATATATATATATTCATAACAATTGTTATAATTGTTATTGTCTTATCAAATTTGGTGCTAAATTTGAATTATAAACTTCTTTACTCTTTTGCAGCTTTAACTTAGCCTCATTTGATCAATTTCTTTAGATGAAGAAGTATTAAGACAAAGAACATGAAACTGACTACAACCATGATTCTCTATCAAATTGCTTCCAAGGATATTCTCAACATTCTCTTTTAGTTGGGATTTTTTTCCCCCTAATTACTAGAAATATTTTGTATCCATCACAAGGGATATTACTCTTTTTTTTTTTTTGGTTGGGAAAAAGTTACCATTCACTTTAATTGCTTATAATATGCCTAAAAGAAATCTATTTGTAAGAATCATATTGTGATGGAAATTATGTGTTATCATACGACTCTTTTAAAACTATTTATTATTAATCTCTAATTAATAAATGTTATTAAAATTCTATTTCACATCTCCTCATAATCAATGGCTAGAGTAGAATTCTTTTAAAAAAAAAAAAAAAAAGTCAACTTCGTTCTTCCCAAGAACCACAATTTTAAAAATATATATGTGCATATTCAGCTCATTAGTTATCAAATATGATAAAAATACTATAATTCAATGATTTATAAATTTGATTGTAATAGTTATTTACATATTCAATATGATATTCTTAATAAGTGTATTTTTATAATTTATAAATTTTATGACATTAGCTAAACAAAATATTTAATCTAAATTAAGTTTAAAGAAAATTCAATTAGATTCTCAATTTTGTGCCATGTGTCTTATTTAATTTTTAATTTTTGGGTCAATTGGATTATTGAGTCTAAATATCAAAAAGTCCAAATTCAATTGAAGTTCAATTTTGTGCTATGTGTCTATTTAATTTTTTAAATTTTGTAGAAAGGGAATTATTGGGTACAAAAATTGAAAAATCTAAATCCAATTAAATATTTTAAAAATGTATTGTTTAAAAAAGATGTAAGCTAAAAACATGTATAATTTAAATTTCTTCTAAAAGAAATGTATAATTTGAATCGTATAATTACGATTGTTTTTAATTGTACCCGTGCATATGCACGGGTTTTACACTAGTAATAGATAATTGCTGAGGCCACTATACCAGCATGCAGTTGGCGGGCTCATGGCATTCACCAGTTCTCAATAGACAACCTGGATATGGATGACTTGGATTCTGACTCTCAGCTTGGCATCGACAGTAGTGTGGAGATCGTCTATGCACTGTGATCTCAATTTATCTGGAATTTGAAACAGACTTGCTTCTGCAAAATAGTATAGTTCTTTGGGGCCACAGCTTGGGAAGATCTGACTAAGAGAGTGTGGTGTCATGTAGATTAGAATAGATCAGACCTTAGGTAAGTGCATCATGTTAGTCTTAGTTGTGCTCCTTAGATAAGCTTTTATCTCCAAAAAAATTAAAAATAAATAAACTACATATTTAGTTTCTATCTTTTACATCATATTTCACTTTGGTCTCTAACTTTTCAATTGTGTTAATTTGGTTTCTAACCTTTCAGTGTCGTGTCAATTTGTCCTTGTCGTTATATCTTGAGTGAAAATTGATGACATGACAAACAACTAAAATAAAATTTTAGTGTATTGCCACATTAACGAAAGTTAATTTTTTATTTTGGCCATTAGACGCGTCATCGATTTTCTTCCAAAAAATAATGGCTAAGACTAAATTAGCACAGTACTAAAAAGTTAGGAACCAAATTGACAGAATTAAAAGTTTAGGAACCAAATTGAAATATGGTGTATAGAATAAGGACAAAATACGTAGTTAACCCAAAAAAGATTACATAAGCTTGAAATGTATTTTCTGTTAAAAGAGGTGGTGGTATCATTTCAGTTTCCATTTCCTAAATGAGTTGGTCATTATCATTAATGAATTTAATGTCAAAAGATTTCCTCTTAAAAGTTAAATTTGAAGTTGAATAAAATTTGGCAAGTGATAGTAGTATCATAAATATTGAGATTTGGTCAAGTTTCTAAATTGGAAAGAGATTTGGTGATTTGGTCAAGTTTTCAAATTGGAAAATTCATATTACATAATTTTTTGAAATGACTTGTTTCTCTGGCTGCTAGGGTTTTTCCCACGCCGCCTGTAGAATATTGTCCCTTTCCTAGGTTTAGGTTTTTGTACCCTCCAGAGTTCCCAAAATCTGGTAGGACGGATCTTTTTTGTTCGTGGGTTCTTTTGTTGGGTGTGGTTTCTTTAGAAGTTGAGTCTACAGATTTTCTGGAGGTCAGTGTCTCTAGAGGATGGCTGGATTAGAGAACCTATGGTCCCGTTTTTCACTGGACGATGAGAAGGAACATGGGGCAGAGGTGCCAAAACCGATGGAGGAGGTGGTGCACAGATTGGCAGGTCGGTTTTTCACAAAACAGACAATGAATGTAGAGTCCGTTGCCCGCACTTTCAAACCATTGTGGAAGCCCACTGGCGAACTCAAACTCCGAGATCTTGGTGACAACATTCTGCTGTTCGAATTTTCAGATGCACTGGATCTTGCTCGAGTCCTTGAGTTTGAGCCGTGGACTTTTGATAAAAATATGGTTGTGTTTAAGCAAGTGAATGATGTAGAGGAAGTCCCTTCTTTGGAGTTTTCTAGGGCTAACTTTTGGGTTCAGTTGCATAATCTCCCACCAACAAGCCTCAACCAGGCTACTGGAGAAGCTATTGGTAATTCCATTAGAGAGGTAATTGATGTAGCTGACCTAGAGGATGATGGGGAGGGAAGAGAGTTTCTGAGGGTTCGTATATCCATTGATACCACTAAGCCATTGCCGAGATGTCATAAGCTTTGGTCTAAAGGAAAGCAGCTAGGTTGGGTAGGACTCAAGTATGAACGCCTTCCCAACTTCTGCCACTGGTGTGGGCGTTAATGCATGGCGAACGAGAGTGCGAGCTATGGCTTAAGGGTAAAGGCAGTCTGAAGAAGGATGAGCAACAATTTGGGGACTGGATGAGGGCAGAACCGATTCGATCTTCGAGGAAGTCAATTGTGGTTATACCGGGGAGGGCACGGAACAATGCTCCGTGGTGGAGGAAATCCGATAGCAAGGAAAAAACTCCATCCACAAACACAGTTAACAGACAAGAACCGGGCTCAGGACAAGGGGCGGTATTCAATGAAGACTTGAGCTCTATGTAGGAAGTTACCATGGAGGATGCTGTCCTATCCAAGCCGGTCAATAAGAGTGGGAAGTTGTCTAACATTGCTAGGACCGTGAACAATATTCCAAACAGTGGAAGCACAGAATTGTTGGCTAAAAGCATTCAGGGACTAAGTGTGGCTAAACATGATGCTAAGGAACCTACTTTGGGACACTTGGCCCCACCATTTATAATGGGTTGGTGGACACTAATATTAGCCATGTAGAAGTGGCTCACGTAAAGCCTCCATTGGGAGATTGCACAAACCAGTTAAGGCCTTTACCTCAAACCACTCCCCTCCGAACTTTTAAAAAGCTTGCACGTAATTCTATTCCTAGTAATGAGGAGTTGTCAAATGAAAGCCTATTGGTTAAACGCTCTGTAACGGGTTCAGCAGAAGTACAGGGGTTGAAGAGACAGGTTCCTAGTCCCACCCAGCCCAATGAGTTGCCTTAGCTGGAACTGTCGTGGGCTTGGGAACCCACAGACAGAAGATGAATTAGTTGCTATGGTTAGCAACAAAGATCCCAAAATGGTTTTCTTGATGGAGACAAAGAGTGAGAAGTCTACTATTGAGAGAATTAGCCGAAAGATACAGCTTACAAATACCTTTGTAGTCCCCGGGTTAACAATGGTGGGGGCTTAGCATTAATGTGGAAAACAGATTTTCAAATGGATGTTCAATCTTATTCTGAGCGTCATATTGATGCTTTTATTGATCATGGAGTTGATGACGCCTGGCGGTTTACGGGTTTCTATGGTGACCCTGACACCACCAACCGGGAAGACTCCTGGTCTCTACTTCGAATCTTAGCAGTCGTTCCTCTCTCCCTTGGATTTGTTTAGGTGATTTCAATGAGATCTTGCTGGCTGAAGAGAAGCAGGGTTGGCTTGACAAACCGGAAAGACAAATGCAATCCTTTAGAGATGCTTTAGATTTTTGTCAGTTAAAGGATTTGGGTTTTAGTGGTTTTCCTTTCACTTGGTGCAACAGAAGGCCTGGAGTTCATAATGTGTGGATTCGGTTGGACAGGGTAGTAGCCACGGTGAACTGGATGTTACAATTTCCATCTACCCGAGTCCACCACCTTGATGCCTACCATTCCGATCACAAACCTCTATTGTTATGCACGGATTCAGAGTTCAAACGTTTCTACTGTAAAGGTTGTTCGTTTAGATTTGAAGCGATGTGGATAAAAGAGGAGACATGTGAAGGTGTGGTTTGGGAATCATGGGGTGATAGTAGGGAGGGTCCCTTGGTCACGGGCTCAACCAAAAAATATTTAGGTGCCAAGAAAAATTGAAGGAATGGAATCGGTCCACCTTTGGCCATGTCTGAAGCACCTTAACAAAGAAACTAAAGGAGCTGCAATTTGTGGAGGAATCGGGTGGATATAGTACAAACCCAAACCGTGTGTTTCAATTGAGAAGTGACATTGATAAGTTGAAAAGGAAGGAGGAATGCATGTGGAAGCAACAGGCAAGAACAGCATGGTTAAAGGAGGGTGATTTGAATACTCGGTATTTTCATTGCCGAGTTAGCCAAAGGAATAAAAGGAATTATATTACAGGTTTAGAAAATGAAGTTGGGTTATGGACGGAGGATGAAGCTGAGATGGGACAGATCATTGAAGGTATTTCCAGGACATGTTTACCACTTCCCAATCGGGTGGGTTTGATACTATATTGAATGGGATTGAACCGGCGATAACAGCTGAGATGTGTGCAGCTCTTGATCGTGATTTTCAGGCAAAGGAGGTGGATCAAGCCCTTAGACAAATGGCACCTCTTACTGCCCCGGGTCCTGACGGTATGTCTCTTATTTTCTATAAGACTTATTGGCACATAGTTGATAAGGACGTAACTACTATGGTTCTAAATGCTCTAAATTCTGGTGTGGTTCATGAGTCCCTAAATCCAACTTTCATATCCCTTATTCCAAAAATAAAGAACCCAAAAAAAGTCTCTAACTTTCGACCAATTAGTCTATGCAATGTGGCTTACAAGTTGATAGCTAAGGTGTTGGTTAATCGGTTGAAAAAGATTTTGTCAAACTTAGTCTTTGAATCTCAAAGTGCTTTCCTCTCTGGTAGATTAATTTCAGATAATGTGTTGGTTGCATTTGAAACTTTGCACTACCTTAAGAGGAAAACTCAAGGTAAATTGGGGTTATGGCACTAAAACTTGATATGAGTAAGGCTTACGACCGGGTAGAATGGTTTTTTCTGGAGAAGATAATGAAGAAGTTGGGATTTTCTGGAAAACTGATGACTCTTATTATGTCTTGTTTGACTTTAGTCTCTTATGCTGTCTTGCTCAATGGCCAACCAGTGGGCAACATCAAGCCAACTAGAGGGCTCAGATAGGGAGATCCTTTATCACCCTATTTATTTTTACCATGTGCCATGGGACTACAGGGGCTACTAAAAAAGGCTAAAGCTAATGGGGATATCAGAGGTGTATCTATATGCAGGAATGGACCTCGAGTTTCCCAATTATTTTTTGCCGATGACAGTGTGCTGTTTTGTCGAGCAAAGGAAGAGGAGTGCCAAAAAATTCTTGACTTACTTTCGGTCTATGAAAGAGGTTCGGGGCAAAAAATAAACAGGGATAAGACTAATATCTTTTTCAACACCAACACACAACCAGATATGCAGACCCGAATTCAAAATATTCTAGGCATGCTTGCTATTCGCCAAGAAACATAGCTTTGCCTATATCAAAGAAAGGGTGTGGAGAAAGCTACAAAGGTGGAAGGAGAAGCTCCTCTCTCAAGCAGGTAGGGAAATTTTGATTAAATCCGTCATTCAGGCCATCCCTACATACAATATGAGTTGTTTCAAACTCCCTAAGGGATTAATTCTGGAATTGGAAACTCTCATTAGAAAGTTTTGGTGGGGGTATGATGGAAGCAATAAAAAGGTGCATTGGGTGAAATGGGAAAGGCTTTGTGAGGATAAGGGGAAAGGAGGAATGGGTTTTAAGGACATTGAGAAATTCAATGATTCTTTGTTGGCAAAGCAAGTTTGGCGGATGATTAACAATCTGGAGTCCCTGTGCCATAGAGTCTTTAAAGCTAGATTTTTTCCCAATTGTTCGATCATGGATGCTAAGGAATCTACCACGGGTTCCTATGCATGGAAGAGCATTTTAAGTGCTAGGGATGTTATTTGAAAATGGATGGTTTGGAGGATAGGGAATGGGAATTCTGTCAGAATCAGAGAAGATAGATGGTTGCCGGTTCAATCACATAGATCTGTTGTATTTCCTATGCCTACTATTGAGCCAAATACATGAGTGAATACTCTCATTAATGCCGAGAAAGAAGAGTGGAAATACTCTGAAGTCCAGCAATTGTTTTTGCCGCATGAAGCAGCCACTATTTGTGGTATCCCTCTGAGCACTAGACTGCCTCAGGATCGAATTATTTGGGGCCTTACTCCCTCTGGTATTTTCACAACTAAGAGTGCTTATAAGCTTTTAGTTTCCCATGCTTCAACTAACCTTGCAGGTACCTCTTCGTTAGCCCAACAAAACAAGTTCTGGAAAGACCTCTGGCAGCTATGGTCAACCTTCAACGCAGGCATATCACTGCCTTGGATACGTGTAAAGAGTGCAAGACCCAGCCGGAAGACGAACTCCACGCACTTTGGTCATGTTCGAAACTTGTAGAGGTGTGGAGCTCTCTGACTTGGACCCAGCAAGCCTCTGATGTACGGGTTTCTAGCTTTCAGGATTTGTTGGAGCAGTTCATGCAGACTAACGATGACTATAGGAAGGAGATCTTCATCACCATCGCATGGCTCCTTTGGAATCGTCGCAACGCCTCAAGAGTGGGGCGACCCACCCAGCCCCTGTACAAGATCACCCAAATGGCAGGAAGTCTAGTTCAGGAATTTTTAGAAGCTCAAGATCCCACCACAACTACTCCCGTGTCGTCTCCGATCCACATTCTTCAACAATGGCGCCCACCTGATGAGAACATTTTCAAGGCTAACTTTGACGCGGCACTATTCAAATCAGAAAATTTGGCTGGCTTAAGCGTCGTGATTAGGGACTGGCGTGAGAAGGCTATCGGTGCATTAACCATGTCAGTTCCTCTTGCTCAAACGGTGGTTGAATTGGAAGCTCTGGCGTGCCGCAGAGCAGTGCAGTTTGCAAAGGAGATAGGCCTTACACAAGTCATTTTTGAAGGAGATTCCTTATCAGTCATCCAAGCAATTCTTGAGGGGTCTCTGGATGCCTTACCGTATAGGAATGTCATTGAAGATATTCGCTTTCAAGCTATGGAATTCCCGCTATCGGTGTTCACTCATGTTCCACAAATTTGTAATGTAGTTGCTGATGCATTAGCTAAAAAAGCAAAAACTTGTAGGGGCACCCAAGTTTGGTTAGAAGAACTACCTGAGGACATAGCCTCTCTAGCTTGTTTTGATGTCCATTGAAGTTTGTCTTTTCAGTTTTTGAATAAAGCCCAGGCACTGATAGTCTGGTTTCTCAAAAAAAAAGAAAAAAAAAAAGGAAAATTCATATTACATTTCCTAAATGAGTTCGGCCTTATCATTACAGAATTTGATGCCAAAAGATTTTCTCTTAAAAGTTAAATTTGAAGTTAAATAAAATTTGGCAAGTGATAATAGTGTCATAAATATAGTTGTCAAAACGTGAATCAATATTTTATTTTTCCGTATCGTGTATCGTATGATATCGTGTATTGTAAAATACACAAATACTTTAATTTTATAAAATATTAAATATATACATATATAAATGGTACATTTATTATAAATTTTAAATATATTCAACTAATGATTAATTTATTCATCCCTTATGTAATATTTAACAAGCTAACTAAGTATATCAAACTAGCATGTGATTATAACATACACATTCAAATTGCTTAAATTCAAAAGTGATAATAATATATTACAAATGACCCAAAAATAATACTCCATCATATTGCCTAATAAACCCCATCTAAGTCAATGCTATCATCATGTTTATCATTTTGCAAAGTTATTTCTTCATTAAAATTTTCTTTATCGTCATTAACATTTACCATCTCTTTTTGTTCTTTTTATTTTAGTAATTAAAAAAATATATATCTTTTTGGCATTCTAGTTTCTTAGACTTATAACAATAACGGCAAAAATAAAAAATAATTATATTGTCAATTAATATCTTATTCACAGTATAGAAAATAAATTTGCAAATATTAAAGTGAAGTGTAAGTGTATACTGTGTAGTCCAAATTTTATAGAAGAAAGAGGGGGAAAAAATTTATGAATATGTTATTTTATTAGGCCAAACTAAGTAACTTAATAATTTTGTGTTAAAAACAAGTCTAACAACTTGTTAGATTCAAAAATACAAATTTTAACAAAAAAATCTCATTTAAAGCATTTGTCTATGTATCGTACGATACATACGATTTTACGATATGATACGATTCATACACACTGTATCGTATGATTCATGAGCTCTTATGATATGCCAATACAATACGGAATTTTTTACACACGAATACACAAAACGATACGTTTCAAACAAGTGATTTTGGTCAAGTTTTCAAATTGGAAACAGATTTGGTATCAATGCCAACATTATAGAAAATAACTCAAAAATAACAAAAGACTTAAAAATATCAAAAGACCCAACGGCCAAAAAAAAAAAATAAACAAAGAAACCCGACCCGAAATTTCAGCAACCTTTTGGGTGGATCAATCAACCATGCAGGCTGGTGTGTGTTTTATCGGGCCGGGGTGACTCCAAACCCAACTCAGCTTGCAATTTGCTCACCCCTAGTCTTTTACCTCTTTCACAAGACAAATTTTTGCTCCTAACTGATCACACACACCAAAGCTACACCTTGAATAAGGGATGTCACACCCCTAGTTACTTATTTTCTTTTCAATATGAAACTAACTCTTATAATAGAATTAGACCATCCTTATCATTCTTCTAACCAATGTGTGGGATTTCAAAACCAATAAAGAATTCTCTAATCTTCTCTTCTCATGGGCTGAACTCAAATAAGAGAAATCATCATAATATGGAGCAAAAAAATGAAATTCAGTATCTGAGCAACAAAGTGCCGAAATGGGGATTCTATGTGTTGATTGACACTTTACCGTTTGGTCAAAGTATTAGTAGGCATTTTCGTTCCACAATTTTTTTAGACATGAAGGCTTTCCTCAATATAAGAAAAAGAAGCTAGCTTCTCACAAACTTTCAAAGAAATAAGTCGAAAACACAGAAGGGAGAACCAAAAGTTGCAGTTTTTTACTAGCATGACTAATTGGATCAAAATGGTTCAAAAGCAATTACATCAACAGCAAATTGCCCTTTTTCCCACTTCAAATTTTCATTTACATAGATTGGATCTCGCTTAGAGGGACAACCCGGACTCCTCGTCCTCTTCTAGAGTGGAAGTGTAGATAAAATAGAATGCCCAAGTTAAACCAAACATACCAAATAGTATCCACCCTAGAAGGTTGTTGCTCAATCCAAAGGGAAGTCCTGTTCCTTCTGTGCTCAGTCTCTCATCCACCAAAGCCATGGCTGGGCCTGCGGTTGCAGTCACAACCGATGCTGCAGCCATCAATGATGCAACCATGCTAGTGTTTGAGATTGAGCCTTCGCCACTTGCTGATGATGTCTTCTCCACCATGCTGCACCTAACCCCTCCTCTTGTAACCATTCTTGGCAACCCTGTTAAACAATCAACCACTGTGACCAACATCCAAAAAATTAAAATATATATACTTCAATTTGCTTCTGTTTCTTTGCCTTGGGTATACACATGCAAGTAAAAGTTCTAAGTGGATAAAAAGTTAAAGATTTGAAAAACATAGTTGGAAAAAACCCATAAACTTAAGTTTTTGCTTAAATGAAAGTATGAAACTCATTATATGTTGTATTAAAACTCTAATAGGAGGAGGCTAACACCTCACCAATACTTTCAGCCTAAAAAAAAAATCTCCAAAATATTTTTTGGGGAGAGTTAATGAATCCTGTATCCTTGGCCATTATTCAAGCAACTCTAACATGTTTTTCTTATCAATTAAAACATCAATTGTTAAAGTTACTATCAAATTAATTATGAAAGATTTCATTGCAACCCAGACCATGATAATAAATATATACTACAATGACTTCTAACTATCTTGTAATTCCAGTACAATAGTTAATGCTCCACATAGTAGTAACCAAAATCATTTTAGCTACTCAGGAAGCATTTTTGACCTTGTCTCTATCTGAACTGTGATTGCACTTACTGATGTAAGTAAAATTATGAGGGAAATTCAAAAAATATATATAGATGGTACTGCAATAATGTATAGTGACCTATGAACCAAGAAATCTCACCGAGGACAGGGCTAGACTGAACCCCACTTGACCCTTTGAGCACAAGGCCAGCACCAAGTGACAACTTTGCAAAGTTAGTTGCTGTTATTGAAGCCATTTTTTTCAGAACAAACAAGAGAAATGAAGAAACTGGTTCAGACAAGAGAAGAAAATTATTCTGTCACATAAATTGGGAAAGCTTGGGGAATTATTGCTAGTGGCATATAGCTAGTGTATGTCTGTTACACATGAACCACTCATTCTGGATGAAAGGATAGCCTAGCTTTTTATATCCATGATCTTTAGGCACCAATCAGTGCTCTCCATGTGTCACTTTCCTAGTGATAGTTTACCATGATTAATAATTGAAAATTTCCATTTTAAGTCAGAATTGTTAGGCTAAATATATATATAGGTAAATTATAGAATCTGTTTGGACATGGGTTTGTTAATTCCTACTTTAGGACAGGAATGCCCAATCCATATATATAGGGCGGCGGTGGCATAACCTGTGGCAAATCATGATTTTTCGCCAATGAGTGCGAACTCTTAACTAATAAATAAACAAATAAATGGGCTTGATGTTGATTTATAAATGAAAAAAAAAAAAAAAAGTATTTGTTATAGTATATTACAATTAATATTTTACTCATTATCCTGAGCGCCATTGAACTTACTTGAAAAGTATCTAATATTTCTTTGTAGAAAATAGTGATTATTATAAGATTGACTAGAACCATTTGATACTTTTCTAATATTATTATGATCATTTAAAATTTTGATGGTAACTTAATTGATCTGTAGTCCAAGACTAGTGGGGAAATTCTCGAAGTCAGCTTCAACATGGTTTTGATTTAAATAATTTTGTGCTGTACTATTACTAATAGTTTGTTGGATAAAGGGGTGTAGCTCTAATTTTAGTTTTGTCTTGAGAAATTCATCAATATCTGATTTAAAAATGATAATTTAATCAATTTCAACATCCTTTTTCTTTAACCAATTAAACACTTTTAATTACATAATTTCATATTTTTATTAATTAACAACTTGCATGAATTTTATACAAACTAATAAAGAATTCAACTAAACTTACCAATAGTTGAACCAATATGATATTAAATTAAGAAATTCATTATTCAAAAACTATATATTAAACGCCCTAATGTAATCAATATCAATTCAAACAATTAAATAGTTACAATATATTAGAGTAGATAAGTGATGGGTGATCAGTGATCAATGATCACACCATAATATGATGCACCCTCACTCATGTAATAACCCTTCACTTGGTAGAAGCTGGTGGTGTTCCACTAACATTTCAATAAAAGATTAATTTAAACATTTACCATGTTTGATAGATAAGACACACCTATTAGTGAACAGACAAGCAAAAAAGAAGAAGAAGAAACATATTTTCATTCTTTTTATATGTTAATAATATCCCTAAAAAAATTATGGGATTTTTCAAAAACTTTCTCAGAATTGTCCTAAGTTTTTTTTTTTTTTTTTTTTCAGTGAATGAAACTGTTAAGTAAAGAGAAGTGTCAAAACTAATTTATACTTACACATAACTTTTTATTTTTATTTTTATTTTTTTCAATCAGTGAATGCATGAAGTAAATGTGGGGCTCAGGCATAACAGTTCATCTGTATCTGGGCTTATTATGTCAACATTGTTGGCGCTTTCTTCAAGCATGCCAATTGCCATATATAGCTAGAATCAGCCAATTTAGCTGAGGGAAGCTGTAACAACCCGTTGAAGGAAATTGATGCTGGCTTTTGTACCGTTAACAAAATAGAAAGATTCCCCATGGAAATGCATTTGAATTAATGTGAAAATTCTTGAAAAAGGTATATGAAAATCCATATGATGACCACCGGCAAAGGTCATAACAAATCAAAATGTTGGGCGGATGCTTTATATTAAAAATAGCAATACTAGTTACTGTACTTAGATGTTATTCTTTAGGTTTCACTCTTAGGATTCTGTCATATAAATTTTTTCTCATGAAATGGAAGTATATGTTTTAATTAAGTAGACACATGGCTGAATTTTAAGAAAAGAACCTAAGGAATAGAACATAAAGTATTGTACTTAAATTTTGTCCTATTAAGAAATAGCAATTTAGTGTGTTCTAGTTAACTTAACTAATAAAATTTTTGATGGTTGAATAAGAGTTTGGGGTTTAATTTTTGCCTGCCTTAAAACCGATTGATGTTTTTGTATGATGATAAATAGTGCAATTATCAAAAGTGGATATTATAGGTTGAAACTCTATTTAAAAATAAATAAACAAATAAAACCAAAGAACCCCATTTGGTACATGTATTTAAAAACTGAAAATAGTTGTTTAAAAACATGTATGGAAATACGTGTAGGTGAAAAAGTGCGTGGAAATACATGTAATATTGTTTAAAAACTAAAAATTGTTATTTGAAAACAGAAACCAAACACCAATCTAATTGTGGACTTTCAGATTGGTGGACAGTCACAATATGGGGATTACAACAAAGATATATTTAAATCTAATCTGTTCAATTTCAGGGGATTAATTCTAATAATAATCCATGAATTGATTCAGTATATATCTCATGAACAAGTTCTTCGTGAAATAGTAGGTAAATCCAACAGTTTATATTAAGTAGATAAAGTATCTCCAAAACAGACAAAGAGGCCAAATAATAATAGGCTTTCTTAAAGCTGGACTAATTACTAGGCCAGATTTTGAATATTTTAAGTTTTGCTGTGTTTTGTTCATAAAGAATTGTAAACTATTACACAAATTTAGTATAGAAAATTATATGTCGTAAAGTATCCTAACCTTACATAACAGTTCTCAAGATGTTGTCTTGATTCGGGAGTCGGGGTTTAAAGAATGCAAAGGACTAGTCAACACTGCAGCCTACATTTCTATTTGATTAAAAGAAATCCCCTCCCTTTTTTCCCTATAAGGAATTAAAGAAAATTTACAAGTTTTATAAGGCCCAAAATATCAAAATGTCTTATAATGATTCTAAAGGAATAATTTTAGACTAATAATAACTTTAATGATTCCATATAATTAGCATGATAATTAGCATGGAGGTCCGGCCCTAGGCCTAGGCCACTTAGGCCACTGCCTAGGGCCCCTACTAGAGGAAGGCCCCAAATTTTGGGGCAAAAATTGATATATTTATTATAAAAAAAAATCAGATAGAGGAAAAAAAATTAGTTTTATAATTTTCATCTACTTTTAAAAAGTCCCAAAGTATTGAGTAATGCTAGAGATAATATAACTTTAAATATATGAGTCATACAAATAGAGTAATGCTATAGTTTTACAAACTATTTTATAACATTTTTACAAATTATTATTGTAGCCAACTTCTTATTAGTTCTCATTTGAGCTTACCGATAACATTACTTTTTTTATTTATCTATAATTATTCACCATATCATCAGTTTGTAAAAGTTTTTGTAAAAGAATTTGTATATCTATCATTTTTCATTACAAATATATGTGTCACTAATTACAAGAAATAATTTAGATAGGAAAATGCTAGAAATATTATTAATTTTACTTGAAAACTTTACAAATTGATGTGAGAATTAATATGATATGTGGACGTCAATAACCTATTAGATGTATTTTTGAATTATTTTTTGTGATTAATGATACATCTTTGTAAGCCTCATGTTGTAAAATCTATAATATCCCCAATATTATTAATTCAAATACTTGTTTATTATCTTCTTAAAATGTCACTAATCGCATTCATTTCTACATCATTTGAATTTTTTTTTAAGTAAAATTTGTTATAGCTTTAGCATTTTTCCAAAAATAAAAAATAAACAAAGGCATATTACAAAATAAAAGGAATAGATTTTTTTATAAAAAAATTATGATATTAAATACTAGTTAAATATTATTTAAATGATAACTAAAAGGCGTCATTTAAATATTTCGTCTTAGGCCTCCAAAATTATTGGGCCACCCCTGTTAGCATAGGTATTATAGCAACTAAATCCTTAAAAGATTCTTTTTAGAATTGATAGATTAAAATTAAACTTACTTCATTTAGAATGAACCTAACAAAATATTGTATAAAATAATATCTAATTGCTGCATGCGCGTGCACACATAATATATTATTACTAATATAGTTTAGCTAATTAAAACAAATTGTAAATTACTTAAATTATTTTTTAGAAAAAATAAAATAAAGAAAAAATTATCAAGGAATATAATTCACATGCATAAGATGTTTATTATGCTCTATTTCTAAAATAATTAAAAGCATATGTTCTTCAAAATGTTCTATTATTGCATGACATTGAAGGCTTGTGGTGGGCCAAGTTAGCCGAAAGGGTTAATGTAGGACATCTTCTTCGGCTTGACTTTGCAGCCCAGGCATTATGTGGTCTTTTGCTCAGGTGAGATTCTTTCAATACAGGCCTGCCTTGACATAATAACCAACCAACCCAGTTTAATCATTAATGACTACATGCCTTTAAAACCAATGTCGAATTGAATGTAATAAATGTGATTAAAAAAGTCTATATCATTGACACGGTCACACAGATATCAAAATCACCCTATTTTTTAAGTTTCTGAGTGCACTTTTTTTTTTTTTTTTTTTTTTTTGGGAAAAAACTAAAATGGAGGCCTTCATGATTATATTACACTCCAGGTAGAGAACCAGTACCGGGATCAACTTGATGAGGCCCAGTCCAGTACTGTGTGAGGGGACCAACCCTCGTTAAGTATGCCCATCAACGGATTTCTGCGAGCAACGGGAATCGAATTTAGGTGTGGTGCATGAAACGAATGAACCTTATCCACTCAACCAAACCCCATTGGCTTTTGAGTGCACTTGGTGTAGCATATTTTCATTTTAAATTATTTTGTTAAATTTTAAAATAACGAGGTAGACCAAAATATAGGTATATAAGTTATAATTGTGTTTATCTTTGAGACCCACAAAAAATATATATAACTGTACCCATTTAAAAAAATACAACTTTTAAAAAACTGAACTGTAAATAAGCCAAAGAAGTAATAACAAACAACCTTTTAGTCATACAACCTATATGTTTAAAAGGAACCACAAAAAATAATAATAATAATTTGAGAACAAAATTTAAAAGAGATTTGTTCGTTTCACCCTGTCCATGCTTCACTGCTCGATAAAAAGGACAAAAATTCAAATCCTTCTTCACGTGAAAAATACTTGTTACAGTTTTAAAGTCCCAAATTGTCTAGGAAGATGACCTTTGGCTTCATTTCAAGTCATTTCCAAATGATCATCAAATCCAAAAATTTCAATCCCTTTTGAGCAGTAACAAAATTTGGCATTCATTTTTAGATCGTTGAGAGAGTTTCCAATGTTTTTGGTCTATCATGTTTAAAGATAAATCCTGATGACATTTTGTGTAATACTAATGAATTTATTTTTTATTTTGTTTCTCATAAAGCTAATTAAAGAGTAGTTTTTTTTTTTTAGTAGAGTTTCAACTTATAATGTCCGCATCTATGATTTTTATTCTTTATCATCAAACCAAAATACTAATTGGTTTTTTGTGTAGACGGAGATTGTACCATAGATCTCTTATTCAACCATCATAAATTTTACTGGTTGAGCTAACTGAAGCTCACAATTAAAGAGTTGTTTAAGTCTTTAAGGTTGAAATATTCTGAAAATAGCAAACTGTCATGAATTTTTTTAATAAAAAAATCGATAGTTACAATGGGAGAGAGGGGGGAGATTTGAAAATTGAATACCTCTATTGAAAATACTAATAAATTTCTATTAAGCTACAAGGTTATTCGCTATGTCATGAAATTTGTTTTATTAACTCAAAAATGTTTATTAGCATGATTATTTATTTACACTACCACTCCCATAGCCCATTTTAACTTTTCTTTATCTATAATTCCCCATCTTCTGGTAAAGTTTTTTCGTTCTTGCATTGAATAAGAAATCTGGAGTTTGAACCTATCTACAACAAAAACTAATTAGTATCTTGATCTGATGATAATGAGCAATCATTATAGAATAGACGCCATAAGTTAAAATAATATTATAATAATTATTCCTCCTCTTACAAAAATAACTACCACTTTTTTATTAATTTAGATTATAAAATGAAGCCTTTCAATATCGATTTTTATTTTAAGTCACATGAATAAAGTATGAAAAATAAAAATTTTATATATTAACATATAAAAGGAAACATTTCAATATCAGTCTTTATTTTAGTAAAATTTAAGAACGGATTGAATCCATGTTATTGTGTTGATTTAAAAATGATTATGTATAAAATGTTATTTCAATTCATAACACAAAAATTTTGTTAGATTAAATTACCCTATTGTTAAATGGGTTGTGTGAACTGTATCATATCAACTTGTTTAAAAAATATGTCATGTTAAGATCGAGCCTTGACACGATTAGTAAATGTATCATGTTTTTGTCAATCTATATAGTTGAATACTCATGAGTCGACACAACACGTAAATACGAATTGCCACTCCAACCTCTAACCCAACATAGTACCCCTAAACATAAAAAGCAAGTTGTAATAGATAATTTGAAAGCTTCTTCCTTTGAGAACCTCAACACTCCACTAAATTTCATTTTTGTAACAGTAATTAGGATTATGTACCATCTCATGACCACCTTCTACACCTTCTTAGGAACAGTCAAAATATTAAATAATCTCTGCTCTTTATGTTTTTGATGTAGTAAATACACTGGATTTAGCTCCATTTTTATCAACTTGTCTTGAGTTGCTAACGTATTTCTCACATTTAGGATTTAGCCAACATAGGAAAGAATTTTTGGGTATTGCAAAAGAGAACCACATTAATCTCCACCAATAATCAATAGGATAAATGGATTCTGACCTCATCCTTAGCTGATACACAAGAAAAGTCTCCTAACTTTAATTGAAGCCATTGAATTGAATCCTTTGATTCTATCTTCGCCTTATAAATTTGCTTTAGATCCTAACTAGATCATTTGATTTGGCCAGTGCCGATTGCCATAGACTTTCTTTTTTTTGGTACGAAATAATTGATAACTTTGCAGTCAATGACCTGGCATCATCATAGATGACTTCAAAACCATAGTATATGCATCATCTAGATGCCAATTATCTTACCATTGAAATATACTGTTGCATTTCCCAGGCTTATGCTTTGTGAGAGGCCTAATTTTACTCAGCTTTAGCAGCCTCTTCCATCCTCCAAAACTATTATTAGAAATTGGGTCGTGTTAACGGCTACACGACCCAATTTAGACAAATTTAACTTAACGAGTGCTCTTAAGGCAATTGTTAATGGACTATATTAAAAAAAATTTAATACCACTTTTATGAAAAATATAAAAACTTAAAAAAAAAAAAAATTTCAAAAAAAGTCAATTATTTTTTCTTTTCCTTTAAATAATTTCTCAAAATATTTTCTAAATCAATGTTCTTAGGACATCCGTTAACATTTCCCTTAAAATATTTTACTAACAAAAGCTCATCCCTTTTAACAAGTACTCATGCTCCCAAGCTACTCAAATGGAGCATGCTAGAGTAAAAAAATTGTAGATATGTTTAGTTGCAACTTTATTCCACCCACAAATCTCTTTTTAAATATAAACCCCATTGCTTAGGAGCGCATACCCAAGCCACCTTGGCTTGTCATTCATCTCTCTTATATAGAAAATTAAAAATTATTACTCTTACACAATTATTTTGATAGCCTTCTTTGGAAGGAAAGAAGTATGAACACAAATCTTCTATCATAGAGATAATAATGCTCCCCGTCCTTGTCACCGGGGCCTAATTAAGCCACTTGTCCGTTTTAAATTTTACATTAAAGATTTGTAGTTTGTTACTTTTTTGCCATTATGCAAATCAAATTATTGTTTGTATTATACAAAATTGTTTTTATGCCACCAGACTTGCTTCCAAAACAATTGAAACTTAAATCCGCTAAAAGTCTTGTAATTTAA
This sequence comes from Quercus agrifolia, assembly GCA_029955455.1. Classification (NCBI taxonomy): domain Eukaryota; kingdom Viridiplantae; phylum Streptophyta; class Magnoliopsida; order Fagales; family Fagaceae; genus Quercus; species Quercus agrifolia. Next base: position 44,804,776 of record JARQAD010000005.1, on the reverse strand, counting down.
ATAGTTAGCACCTTTTAATATTTCTAATGTAAAAATCTAAATTTAAATTCTTTTATTTTCTGTTGTAAGTATTGAATTTAAAAAATAAAAATAAAAACTAAGAGCGCATAAAGGGCAATGTGTCAAACTATGGACCCGCTATGACAGAGTACTCTCAAATTTTCAATGCTGTCGACCTATAAGACTTCGGTTCAGAAATTTTGGTCCAATACACATTATATTCTATAAAGTATTGCTTATAGAATCTAACTATTTATTCAAGAAAAGTGCTACGTTCATAATATTTTCACAACAAATCATAGATAGTAAGTTGTTATTAATTCTTATTTGAATTAATAACTTAAAATTTTTTTTTCTCCACCTATAACAAATAATAACAACATATCACTTAGAATTTATTATAAAAATATTAAAAAATATTGTGGACATAACATTTTTCCTATTTAAGCTAAAATCTTATTTATCAAAAGTTTACATTAACAATTAGCCTTCAAATTTTTTGATTTTAAATCCTCCATGTTTATATAAAAGCTTTAACAATTAATAGTTAAAAATATTGTTTTCATTTCTGCGTGTGAAATACGAATATACAATGCATTATTATCTCATTTCTACGTCAGCGTGTGCAATACGAAAGAAAAGGTGAAAAAACAGAAAAAGACAAACAGGCAGAAAAAACGAAGAAACAGAAAATTGTAAAAAAACGCGGAATAAGGTAAGGTTTGAAGATTAAATTAGATCACGTGCGTTCCAAATTTTTTATAGTCAAAAAGGAAATTCGGAATTCAGATCCCTTCGGACAAAAAATTATGATAAATTACAACTTAGCCATTTGTAAAAGGTTAGTTCAGTTAAATTTCTGTAACTTACTTCGATTAAAAATATGGTTAAATATGTAATTCAACGTCTTTCTCTTTCAAAAACAAAAAAAACATAAATTAAAATAAAATAAACTTAACTTTACGAAAATCATAGATGAAAGACAACACACTATAGAAAATCGGTGCTACAGAATAAGGAGGTGGAGATTATTCACTTAAAGCCAGAAAGATAATCCGAGAATCGCTCTCCGGAATAAATTCACTTGTAAGAGTTTGAAATTCAAACCTGCTTAGATAAACAATTAATTAGAGTCCATTTAGTACGTGTGTTTAAACAACTGTTTTTAGTTTTTTTAGAAATACGAGTGAGTGAAAAAATACGTAAAATATTATTTAACAATTGAAAACATATATTTAAACACATGTACCAAATAACCTTTTAGTATCTTAACTTTGACCAGTTTAAGATTCTTACCTTTTTATCCCAAAAAAAAAAAAAAAACAGAACAGTGTGTGAACGGCGCGGTTTATCCACAACGTTGAAGTATGGAGTAAATTTCAAGTTTAAACTCCCAACTATCCAACTCAAAGGACTCTCAACACACTTCACGCAACATACACGCACTCAAAAGTCGTCTTTTTATTACACACATACGCACTTCTTCTTCATAGTACCATAGTATATTTTATACATTTTCTTACATGCTCTTTCATCCAAACTCAAAGCCAACAAAAAAAGAAAACAAACCTTAAACAAACGCCTCCAAAATCCCAACAAACCAAACCTCCCCCAACGTAATTTTGCCGCAAAACTATGAAAAAATCCAAACCCCATCTCGTAATCTAACCCCAAAAACCCGTCACTTTGTTCACACACACCCAGATCCACAAAACTCCTTACACGTCCAATTATTCAATGACACCAAAACTTCTTCTTCTTCTTCTTCTTAAATTCCATGCCTTTACTGTTGTTTTAGTTTAATGCTGTTTAGCTAGAGAGAAATTGAGAGACTTTTTTTGATAGAGAGAGAAAAAGAGAGAGAGACAGAGAGAGAGAGAAAGGGAGGGTGTGTGATGGCGAGTCAGGTGGTGAAAGTGAAGAGGGAGACCGTAGAGGCATGCATGACGTGCCCTCTTTGTAACAAGCTCTTGAAGGAAGCTACAACCATATCTTTGTGCCTTCACACGTGTGAGTATCTTTGGTCTGTCTGTGTTTTGGGCTTAAATTTGTTCAATTTTTGATCTGGGTTTGTGCTTGTATTGCATATTTGTGATCTGGGTTCTTCATGCTTTGTGTCAATTCTTGAAATATCCGGTGGGGGAAATGGGGTTTTTCTGTTCTTGATTAGTGATTTGCATATTATGGATTTTGCTCTTAGTACGTCAAGTTTGTGTGGCTGTGGCTATTTGTGGATTTTGCAATTACATAATTGCAATTTCAAATTTCTTACGTGTGGATTTTTCAATTGCGTTCTAATTTTATTCACTCTTTTCCAAAAAAAAAAAAAAAAAAAATCCTGATTTGATTCGGGCTATTCTTGTATTGCAATTTGTGAACTTTATTTGTCATACAGGTATTGTTGTTTATTTGTTTACTTTCTCTGCCTGGCTAGTTTAGATTTCTTAAATAATTGGTATACTTATTGATTAAAATCATAAATCCTGGTCGAAATGTTGTGAATTAATAATGAATACGGCTTCTCTGGCCTGTCTAGAAAAACATGCATTGTTGTTTATTTGTTTACTTTTCTGCCTAGCTTGTTTAAAATTGTGATCTAGATCTTGTTTACTTGATATGGTATGGGCTAAAATCATAATCCTGGGTGAAATATGGTGAATTAATGACTACAGTCTCCCTACCCCGACTAAAAAACTATATGTTGTTGTTTACTTGTTTACTTTCTCTAGGTGGTTTAAAATTATTATTTAGGTCTTATTTATTTGGTATATTATTGATTAACATAATCCTGGTTGAAATTTCACAAATTAATAGTGACTATGGTTTCCATAGCCTGACTAGAAAACTATACGTTGCTTATTTGCTTACTTTCTCTGCCTAGGAGATTCTAGGTCGTATTTATTTGGTATATTATTGATTAAAATCATAGTCTTGGTTTAAATTCTGCCAATTAATAATGATTTATATGTTTAATTTTTTTTCCGAGCTAGTTTAAATGTATGATCTATGACTTATTTATTTGGTATGTTATTGATTAAAATCATATTCCTTGTTGGAATTCCATGACCATCTTTGGAGAAGGTCATTTATGTGAAATATGGAGAAGAATGTGGGATGGATGATTAAGAGGATTAAAGGTTTCATAGAGTTCTCTTTTGAGAAAATTATAAGTGAGGGATTTTGGAATCCTTCTCTAATTACTTAAAGTTCGATGTAAGAGAAACTAGAGTGAGGTCTTGGACAAATATATGTTGTGGTGATCATTCTTTTAAAGTTTTCTTTATGGATTTCTATTCTTTATCTTTGGATAGGACGCTTCAGTGGCCTCTTATCTAGTCAACCGATCTAAAGGTGGGATTAGGCTTTGGAACCCTCAGTTCATTCATTCTTTCCAAGATTGAGAGTCGGAGTCAGTGGGAAATCTATTTGAGCTGCTCTATAAAATCATTCCCTTGTATTTGGGTGGGGATCGATCTTTGTGGAAGTTAACAAAGAATGGGATATTTGAGGTTTGTTCATATTATAATGCCCTCAGGGATTCCACAGCTTACTCTTATCCTTAGAAGAGCATATGGGCTGCTAAGGTCCCATGAAAGGTTGCATTTTTACTTGAACAACAGCTTTGGGAAAAATCTTGACAATTGAAATCTTTGTAAGAGGCATTTATTGATAGTTGATTGGTTTTGTATGTATAGAAGGAATGGAGCATCTATTGACCATCTGTTGTTTCATTGCTCTATCACTACAAATATTTGGTCTTTTTTTTTTCTGCTTTGTTTGGGATAGTTTTGGTGGTGCCAAAATCTGTGATTGATTTCCTAGAATGCTGGCAAGGACACTTCCGTTGTCATAAGGTTGCTAAAGTTTGACAAGTTATTTCATTACGTATATTGTGGACGCTTTGGCATGAAAGTTGTAGGAGGAAATTTGATGGTGTTGAGTGACCAACTTTTGTAATTGAAGAGTTTTTGTTGAGGTCCTTGTATGATTGGATGGCTGCCTTAGGTAGCATCCCCTTGATGTCATGTTTTGATTTTATACATTTTGACTTTGTGTATATATGATTGTATTCTTTACAATGGGATAGACACACACCTCTTGTATGTGATTTTCTGTTCTTTTTAAATAAAATACTTATATAAAATTTCATGAATTACTAGTGAATATGGTGATCTTATATTTACATGTTTTCCATAGCTCAGCTAGAATATTATATGTTGAAAATTTTTAGAATGTACTACACAATAACTAATACAAGATCAATGATTAATATGGATCCCTTATCAATCAAAGTTTTTGGGGTTGATTAGTTGAGCCCTTGGACAGGCTTCTAAGTTCTCTTTTGAGTCTGAAAACTCAAGTCTGAAGTCATATTTATTCATCTCCTGTTTGAGGAATATCTGACTGCAATAATTGTGTTTGCAAATTGACGATGATATGTCTTTGTAATTTCTTTGAGGCTTTTATTTTCTCTTTCTCATCAGAGCTGTTATACCACCCAATCTATGTAGTGTTTATTTACATGTAAAACGATGTATCAATCCATCACTTCATGTCTTGATCAGAGTTATCATACCAAATAGGATTGTGTTAGCTTCTCATCAACCGAGAGTTTAGAAGTCCTACTTTTTTTTCTTTTAAATTATAGAAAAGGTCATTATTAATTGTAAGTTTGATACTCTTATGAATCCTTTGACAATTAGATAGAGATTCAGATATGATGCACCCTTGCACTAGACTTGATAATTTGACATATTCTTGCACATTGTCTTTTAAATTTTTTGGTCAATCTTGTTAGTTGATTCAGGATACATCCCAATCAGTACTTGTTGAGTCAATTCTTATGCATAATGATATTTCTTATTCTACAAAGCTCCAGTGGATGTGACTTTGCCCTTTAAGAGGTCAACTACAATGATCTTGCCTATAGGTCTAGGATTGCTACTGGATTGTATCATTCAATAGGATCAGTTTTTTTATGGTTGTTGTACTCTGTTATCTGTTTAATATGTTACCCTTAATTTTAGTGATCCACTGTTGGCCATCCATACTACATTCCTGTCTTTGTAATGAGTTATTGATCTGATTTGCCTGGCTCAGTTCATTTGTTTTTTTGCTTATGAAAACCATGGTGTAAGGCCCATCCATAGGACATATGAAGATCTTAAGCTTATGCTATATGTCTGGGAATCCATAGCTCATCCTCAATATGTATGTCTAAAGTTTAAAGATACTAACCAAGGGCTGTTCAAGGCCATCCTTTTCAAACATGATCAAACATGAGAACGTTAAAGTGATGTAGGATCTTTAGAAATTCAGAACAAATTTAGGATTCTTGATGATATCTCAAAGGGTTCTTGAATAGGGTTTGATATAAAGGGTTTAGGTAGGGTTAAGTAATAAAAGGATTGGATCTTGAATGAATTTGACGGCTATTTGGTGTTAAAAATGGTGAATAGAACAAGAAACAAAGAGAGATAAGCCCTAGGCAATCACACCTAGGTTTCCTAAACAATCACACTTAGGAAGAAGACAATCACACCCTCAAAACATAAAATAAGTTGCTGGAATTTTATTAAATTTAATCTCTCTATGAATGTTATTGACTACAATCAAGCCTTTATATAGGCTTTTGCTAGAGATTGTCCTAGAAAGAATAGGACTCCTATATAGTCTATTCCTATAAAGACTAGGACTCTTAGTAACAATGAAAAGTAATTAAGAACTTCTAAACTAAACACTAAAGGGACTCAGAACATACAATAAGACTGATGGGCCTCTAGTACAGCCTATTACAGCCCAGTCTTGAAAACATGGAAATTAAAATAGTAGTCAATAACAATGTAAAGAAGCTTAAAATGTAATTAAAACTGAACCAGCAACTTTCTTACCTAAAGAAACTTAATGCTAGGATTCAATAATAACTAAAGTTATCTATGAAAAGTGCCAAGGAGGCCCCACATCGAAACTAGACCACAATTCTTGAATCTTTTGGTATTCAATCTTGTTCTTCCTCAAACTCCTTGCTGGCTGCACTGTAAAGTTCCCAATGCCAACTTTTGTGAATATTTCAGTAAAATTGTTATAGTTTGTGGCGGGGACTGCCTACTATGGCAGTCATCACCACCAATGTCAGAAGGAAGTCGTCATTTTCTCCAATCATTATGCATTGGCTGTGAGCTATATGGTTCTGTTGTAACTGTTAGGCTGCTTTTGAAAATTATAAAGATATCTTTCATAGGAGATTATTTTCTGATTAGAAAGGATAATACTTATAAAAAAAAAAAAAAAAAAAAGCTCATTATTCACCTTAACATGGTCTTTCTACTCTAGTTGACTTGACAGTGTTGAAGTACTATTTATTTCTTCTTCTTCATTTTCTTAATATGTGTTAGATTAAATTCAACACCATACATTGTCACAGTATTGAAAATATTAAATGCTAAAATTTTTATCTCCTGGAATGTTTTTGGCTGTGTCTACAATCATTTCTGACTCTTATAATTTCAAACTTCAAACCAGTTTGCAGGAAGTGCATATATGAGAAGCTCTCAGATGAGGAGATGGATTGCTGTCCCGTATGCAACATTGATCTGGGTTGTCTTCCGGTGGAGAAACTCAGGTTAGTCCTTTTGTATATTTTATGATCCCTCTCTCTCTCTCTCTCTCTCTCTCTCTCTCTCGATTCGGAGCATCAAGTAATTGTTGAATTCCTTGTATGTTTTTCAAGACTATAAGTATGGGTAAATGCATAGAATTTATGCAAAATATCTATCAGATTGGGCTTTATCTAATTTTGAGAATTTTTTTGAGAATGAAAGGGTTGCTGGATAAATCACAATCACATAATTAATCTAGGCTTTCCCTTGCTGTTTAGCAATTTATATTAAATTATTTCCTTAAAGGACAAAGATGATACTTATAACATTACTGTCAGCTCTAGATCATGGTCTACTTCTAGTTGTTCTCCCCAGCTTTTATAGTTTCATTTTTATGATGTACTGGTTCTGCCATTTTATCTCTGCCTATTATAGACAGAGCTAGAAATTCCTGCTAGCATATCATTTCATAGAGGCTGCATGTTCATCTGGAAATGGTTCTAAAAATAATTGTGATTGTATGATGTTTAACCGTTTAGAAAATTAGTGCTTTTTCAATACCATAATTTATGTTATTCTTGTTTCTTCTTTGTTTCAAGTTAGTATAACTTTTTAGATAGGCCCACATAGTTCCAAATACTGTTTTTTCTATTGTAATGTTATGTGTATGCCAAAATAGATATAAAGATGTCTGTATGTGCTGATGCTTTGTGTTGTCATGTGTTCACACTAGAGGCTTTTCATTGATCATATGCAGGCCAGACCACAATCTGCAAGATATAAGGGCCAAAATTTTCCCTCTGAAGAGGAGAAAAGTTGAAGCCCCTGAAGTTACACCTACAAATTCACTGCCAGTTAAAAGGAAAGAGAGATCACTATCTTCATTGGTGGTCAGCACTCCCAAAGTGCCGATGCAGACTGGTTTGACTGGAAGGAGAACAAAAGCTGCAAGGAAAGCTGCTATACGAGGTGGTTTTGCTGTTGAGGAACATACCAAGAAAGAAGATTCTGCAGAGGATCATCCTGTGAGCTCCAGCTCTCATGATTCTCAAAACAAAATTACTCGAAATAAAAGGCAGGTAAAGGAAGACATGTTTGATCCTTTGTGCTTGTGTGACTTAAAATTTGATTTTGTTTCTACTTTTAAACTTTCCTCTGAGGAAATTACATACTTGTACTGTAATTATAGTTCTAAAACATTATGAAATGTTGCAGAATTTTTCAGTTGCTGAGCCTTCTAATGAGAAAAAGCATAATGAAGACACAGAGAATGATGTGGAAATAATTGAAGGAAAAGCCGATCTGTGGACACCCTTGAACTGTCTTGTTGAAGCTGCGAACAGAACCAAGTCCTCTAAGTCAAATTCACAAGGGCCATCCCTTGCCAAATCAGAGCAAGCCAGTGCCCATGATAGTGAAGTATATATGTCTGAAAACAAAGCTAGAGCAGAATCACCCAGTGTTCTTGACAATGAAGTATATATGTCTAAAAGCAAAACAAAGGAGAATGGACAAAATACAAAAGCACAGGATGAAAATAATGGAACAACCTTACTTCCAGGGCCAGTGAAGCGTAGAAGGTTGCGTGCAGCCACTCGAAAAAGCACAGCGGCATCTGGGAAGCTTCACCCCTCGGCACAAGCCATGCTAGATGTTGCAGGTTCTAAGCGCAACAGAAAAAATAGTCCAATTTGGTTCTCATTGGTTGCTTCTGAAGACCGGTAATATTCTATATTACCATGTCATTATATGGTTTTCCATTTTTCTGGGATTTTATTTATGGTTATTTCATTAATGTTTTTCAAATACATTTATATAGGAAAGGAGATGTTTCCTTGCCACAGATATCTGCATGTTACTTGAGGATAAAGTGAGTATCTTTGGTCCCATTTCATGCTTTGAGGTTCTACCATGTCAACATTTTTAGTATTTGAACATGCATAAATGTGTGACTAGCTGATACAAAATGCAGGTTTGTATTACATCTGTTTAGTGATAATATGGATTAGGCTGAGGCCCATACCTCAGTAAAGAAATATTCTGCGATTAGCATTCTGGAAAGTATCCACAAATGTGTTCTCTCTGTTAGTTTGAGGAAATATGATTCCACACTACAGGTGTAAGAATAATATGAAATTCTAGAAATACCTAGTTTTGTTATCATGAGATTCATGGTAATATCATAAACCTCTTTTATACTCCAATACCTGCAAATCAATCTATCACACATTTTATATAAGGCTTTTTTTTTGGTGTGATTGTTGTGTGTGTGTGTGGGGTGGGGGGGGGGGGGGGGGGGGGGTGTTGTTGATTGACATTCACATTTTCTTTTAATAGAATCCTGTAACATGGAGTGAGCTGTAATGTCCAAAAAAAAAAAGATGGCTGTATTTTCTCCTAGGTCCAAGGGAATTTGGAATGTGTTTACCCTTAATTTTGATATGATAAATAAGATGATCTTTAGGTTATATATTCTCAATCTTCAAATATCTTGATTATGAGTATTGTGAATGTAATATATGCAACCAAGTAGTTTTTCTTTTCATCTACTTCCATGTATCACTGGTCTTGTGTTATTTTGCCATTATTGGACACAATATTGTGACCGTGCTGTCAGTTTGCATGACTTGGTTAGAATAAAGGGTGGTATCAAGATTATGTTTTATCTGCTGAATAAAAGAAAATTTATTTTTATAATAAATAGCTGAATTCATTTGGACATATAACCCCACCCCACCCCCTCCCAAAAAAAAAAATTAAACCATTGGATACATGTAGAGGGATTGAGGCATCATGGTTTAAATTCTGGAAAAGCTTTTTTGTGTTTAGGTTGGGAAGCTAGGAATGAAGTAGAATGAATGACTCTCTTGCCCTCTACCTGGCTTTTACAAGGGAATGAGGTGCCATTTGAACTAGAACTCATTGGCTGTAGCATATTCATTATGAGTTATGACTGTCTTCATGTATGTTTCCCTTTTTTTCTTGAGTACTCTCGGTCTTACCTAGCTTGCTGTATTAAAAGTTGAACCATTACATAATTGTTAATCAATGGTCTAATGTTTGATAGTGTTAAAGTTAATAGTTGTAATTTTTGCAAAATTGTTTGTTCAAAGAAGAATGATGAAGTCAGCAATTCTCTTGGAGATTGCTTTGCTCATCAGTAAAATGTCTTATGTTTTGTTGACTCTCTATTTTTCTTTAACAGGGATGGAAAAATGCCTGTATCATTTATCCAAAAGTATCTTATGAAGAAACTTGATCTTACAAGTGAAGCTGAGGTGTGTACATCTTCCTTGCCTTGCCAGAAACCTGAGGATGTCTGGATGTTGTTTTTCTATGTGATTTTTTAAAAATATATTTTTGGTTTCTATCAAGTGTTCCTACTTGCTACATATGGCATGTCTTCTTCATTATTTTTTGCTGAAATCATGAAAATAAAAATGAAAGCAAAAATTTGCTCAAGAAATATTCAGGTTGTCTTCCCTGGGGCTTTACTTTACACCAACTGTTTTAAAGTATTGATTTATGTTGGAATTATATTGCATCTTTTGGGCCTAATATATTTCCTCCTGAAGACAATAATAACAATAACAATTTAATGTTTTCTATTGAACTGCCACATATATGTATTAAGAGAAAATGAGAAAGATGTCCTTTGTAGTCACTTGTTAGCCTTGTGGTTCTTTACATTCTACAGTTGTTTGTTGTCAAGTTTTCCTTACTGCAAGTTGTTTAAAGCCCCACCATGTTTCATGGTACTTGATAGGAAAATAATGATCGAAACTATTAAATATTTGAAGTTATAAGTTAATATCAGCTTAATATAGTGCTAATTATTTGGATTGACCATGAATCCTTTTTTGCCATTTAGCTCTATCTAGCACCATGTTTTCGATTTTATCCCTAATGATTATGCCTTTCCTCACTCTCTTTAAATTGTGTTCTATTTGCACTTTCCTATGTCCTTTGTAGTGTTTTCCATTTAATACAAATCATTCCTCCATACTGGTGCATTTATTGGTCTTGAAGGGCATGTACAAAACATTTTGACTAGCCAGTCTTACCTGTATCTTTGCCGCCCTTAACCTCTAGAAGTTGCTCCCCACACCCGCCAGCCCCTAAATATTGCTCTCTAGCCTGGAGGTCTATTTAGCTTAGTCTAAGTCTGTTGTGCCAGGGACGAATAATAGGTTGGGAGTGCAGGTGTAAAGGCCCCCACGGTTTTTTTTTTTTTTTTTTTTTTGGAGTATACATATGCTGTGAACCCTATTTGTTGTTGATAATGAAGAATTTGCACCATTCCTGTGAATGTAGGCACACTAAAATTCTTTCCATTGATTTCCTCTCCCTTTCTCTTTATTTCTCACTACAATGCATAGATTGACAATCATCTACAAACTAGTTGTTCACTAATATAAGAATGTTTGTGGTGTGGATGCTACCTGATTAGGATGTCTGATTCAGCTGTATTCCAAGGATTTATGGGATGTTGAAAAAAAACTACCCACACTTGATCTTGTAACAAATTCAAGTAGTATATTGATAAATGAAAACCTAATCATAGAAGAATAACTGTTTTAACCATATAAAAGATCAAATTTAATTGCTCCTCTTAGGTTTGTTGTCCTTGGTTGCTATATCTAGTCATAGGCAAATTACTATTTTATACTGCACCAACATTAGCCTTGAGCATTGTTAATAAATCACAAAAGACATGTAAAAGTCTCAATTGTTGTCATGGCCAGAAGACTAATACTTAGTTTTAGGGTCTTAGTGATGGAATGTGTGATTTCTACCAGTCCCCTGGCAGTTGCACTATGATGTTTGTGTAAATTTCAATCTTCTTTGAGTAAAAGACATGTTTTGTAAGGTAAGGTAAGGTAATGTAATCATTTGTAGGAAAGGCGCCTAAATGACTACTTATTTGTATGTGTACAGTGTATTAGATGAATGTTCACCACTTGACAAGGAAGCAATGAGTAATGATACTTGTGATAATTCAGGGATATTTGTCACTTATATTTTAGTTTTTATTTCTTTGTTTGTAGGTGGAGATAATGTGCCGGGGTCAGCCAGTGGTTCCATCGTTGCAACTACAGAACTTAGTAGATCTGTGGTTTAGGACAGCATCAACTTCGAAAAAAGTACCGGCATCTGTTGGCTCTTCTGCCAAGGACTTTGTGATGGTCCTTTCATATTGCCGGAAAGTCCAAACCCCTTGAGAGAGAATTTTTTTTCTTTGTTGTCTTTGCAATTTACATCTTTAGTTATCCAAGTTGTTTGGATCTTTATAGCTGCATTGACTGCAAGGTCATCTGATCCATCATGTATGTTTGTACCATGCATGTTTTTGTATGAATAAAGATTTAATTAATTTTGTTACATTAGTTTGCTGCATCGCCTACATTGTTGACCCTCTTATGGTCACTCTATGGCCCTCGTTGGTTTAGTTTATTTTAATTTTATAAAGGGAATATATAGTTACTTATGAATAGTCCAAATTTGGTAAGGATGAAGTGTAAAACTCATGTTTTACATCATCTAATAAGAGATTGTCTTTACAAATGTATTTTTTTTTGTACAATATGAAAATAAGCTTATCAAAACACACTAATGTCTCCTTTGGTTACTTCCGTCAGCTGATCTTATTTCCAACCTCATCATACTTGATAATATGCTTGCCTAGAGGAGCCTTTCTACTGTTTTTAACTGTAGATTAGTTTGATTTAAAACGCTTCAGGATGATATTAGTGGCAGTGTGCTCGCATAGGCCTTCTAAAGCTTTAGCATGCACAGCTTGCATGCCTCAAATGTTACCCTTGCTATATCAGTTCCCACCATGAATTTGTAGCATGTAAGAGTTATCAAACACTTCTAATATAATAATAAATTTCTACCGAAAAAAAAATAAATAATAATAATTGATAGTGAGAATCCAAATCCTTTACTTTAATGTATTAAAAAAAATATTAAATATAGTTTAATTATACAGCAACAAGTCAATGACTAGAAAATCTTCAAACTGCTTTTCGGTAAAACTTGAAAATCTTGATTACTTAGCAAAATAGTAATTCTTTAAAAGGGGGAGTGTAATTTGCGCTTTTCTTTATTATCAAAGTTGCTTTGTTTTTTCCTGATTAAAAAAAAAAAAAAAGTTGCTTTGTTTTTAAAAAGGAAAAAAGTTCATAAAATTTATTTTAAAAAATGCAAAATATTTTTATCTAACTTGTGCAATACATAGCTTTTTCTTATTCATTTGCCAAACATGCAAAATGTTGTATTTTTTTATAGGCAAATATTGTGGAAGGGGGTGGAAGGTAGGATTCTAATCACAAACATGTGACACAACAAATGATATCATTATCAATGCACTATCACTGGTATAAAAAATATTGTTGTATATCATCCTTTTGTTATTTGAGTCTGGATTGATCAATGAACTTTAAATAATGTTTGAGAATTTCTTACAAGTAATGTTCATTGAGCACAATAAAAGGAAGGAGCACCACGTCGTCGTCTTTAAGAGCATACAATAAATTTTCATTCTAACATACAACTTCCATATTGTCACTGTGCTCTACATCACATATGAAGTTCAAGACATGTAAATATACTTTATTACCTTCACAATATACATATATATATATATATATATATATAGATTTATATACACACTCCATTTCTAATTTTTTTTTTATTTTATATAAATCCTATTTCTTTCGTCGTAAAGACTAATAAAATTAACTTTTTTACTTATATTTTATATTATTTACAGGTCCAACATTACTTTTTATCTCAATTTTATTTTAAATTATTGAACTTTCAAATTTTTGAAGATAAGCTAACTTTTAGTTTTTTGTTTTACATTATTATACAAATAAACTACTTAATAAAATAAAATAAGCAATTCTAAACCAAAAAAAAAAAAACCTTAGCCGAACTTGATGCAACCTGTTTTGGGCCTAATATGTTATAAGCCCAAAAATTGCCTAAAACATTTTGTTGAGAGACGGAAACGAAAAAGCCTAAACCCCATCTCTGTGTCTCTGATCCCCCAAAAACTAATAACACTTCTACACTTGCACTGCTCTGCGCTTCCAGCTTCTGTAGTGAAAACAAACATGCAGCAGGTAATAGAATTATTACATTAGTATCACTGTTCTTCTTCTTATTATTTGTTCCTTTTAATTTATAGTTAATTGTGTTTATTTGTTGTGTTGTGTTGTGGGTCTGAATTTGATTTGAAATTGTTGATTTACAAAGGGTGGAGGATCTGAAACAGAGGTGACTTGGGAGGACCAGCAGAACATTAACAAGTTTGGAAGATTAAACAACCGCTTTCACGAGCTTGAGGTTGAAATCAAAGTTGCCAAGGTATTGTTATGATATGGGTTTTGCTTCATTTTCTTATTTGTTTATGATTTTAGCATACGAGGTTGTTAAAATAGGTTTGGATTAAACTTGATGTGCTTTCATTTTGTGTTTTTTTTTTTTATATGGTTTGGACTGTCTTTATTTTTACTTTTTTGGGAATAGAACATTGTCACTTTCTATTTGGAAATGTTAGTCACTGACTTTGTTGCATAATTTGAGGTGGGTTTCGAGAAATATTTAAAACCCAACTCTAAATTTTGGTTTAATCTTAATGGGTACTGGTTTTACTTTTTATTGTGATCTGGGATTGTAGTTATTGAGATTTTTGTCATTTTAGCTGGGTTTTGGATATTCAGCTTTAATTTTCCCTTGAATTTAATAGGACGATGGTTTTGGATTAATTGTGTTTGAAACTTAAAATTTTGTTATTTTAATTTGTTGCTTTGATGTGATATCAGACTGTGAAAGATAAGAGGATTTGAGATCAGATTGCGAAAGTTGGAGGAATTCCAGCTTTAATTTTTCCATGGATTTGTGTTGATTGCATTTTTCAATATAAATGGATAAAATATTGACTGGAGGTAGAAGTTAGTTCATGCTTTGATTGAGGCTTTATACGGTAACCAGAAAGATAACAATTTGGTGTGAAAGAAAGTTTTAATTTTGAAGTGTTTTGTGAGAGAATGTGGGCCATGAGGTGGAAGTTTTACACAAACACTGCAATTAGAGTTGTTGTGTTCTGAATAAGATTTGTTTTATTAGATTCCAGATGGATCACGTATTGAGTGAAGTCTATGGGTTTAGTTAAATGATCTTTTGTTTTGAAAGAATTGTGATATGTTCTCCTTCATTTTGTCAATTTTCTCTCTAAGAAGAACTTAACAACTTCGCAAATTTCTAAAACACCAGAAATGTTTGTTCTTTTTTATTTTATTTAGTTTTATAGGAAGGTATGGGAGGGGGAGTTGGGGTTTGAACCACAGACATGGGACCACAAAAGATGCCATTTAGGGCATGCTATGTTTTTCATAAAAGGAAATGAAGTTCACATAAAGGATGTTTTCTTTTTCATTGTCAAGCTGCATATATATTATTTTCTATGTTTTTTGATTCTCAGTGCATGCCACTCTTTCCTCACAGAGCGAATAAAAATTCCATCAGAATGATTATTTCAATTTTTGTTCAATGCCTTAACCTAAAACATCTCTCTCTCTCTCTCTCTCTCTCTCTCTCTCTCTCTCTCTAAATGTTTCCTTCTTTATTTCTCAAAGGAGCAATGTTTTCTGAAAGTGGCTAGTAAAACATTATTATCTTAATAAATTTAAAGTAGGAGGCTACTATTTGATTCTTTTTTGCTAATTGTGTTATTAGTGAATCTTTGTGGTACCAATTCAGCCAACAATTTAGTCATTTCTTGTTTGATTATCTAATTCATGTATGGAATGTTGTCAATAGATGAAAATGAATAGGAATTGTCATTTTCTTAAAACAATGTTGTATGTGTGAACATATTTAAACAATAACAATTGCTGTAATTTTGCAGCCATGAGTGCTATAGCCTTTCTAGATGAAATTAAATTATATAAACTTGTTGATGTAGATGAGTTCTTGAGCTATCTGCCTCTAAATCAGAGATGGCTATTGGTTGAGTTTGGAAGGTTGATCACTTCTTCCATCCTTCCAATAACCAGTGTACTATATAGATGAGGGGAAAAGTAAACAAAAACTTAATTATAAAATGAAAGTAAATTAAACTTTGAAAATGTAAAATTTAACAGGATTGGTAGGATTTAGTGAATTAGAACAATCATTTGGCTACAAATGTCTGTATTGCCCATGTAAATTTCCTATATTCTTCCCATGATGCTGGTACATGCAGCATTCATTGCAGTTATAGTACATGCTCATAGATTTGAATAGTAGCTGTCATGCGTAAACAGAATCTCTAAAGATACCATGGAATATTTCCATGTATTTGCTTTCTTGAATATATATTACAAGATGATCTAGAATTATGAATGGTAATTCCAATCTCTCTTACTAATTTCTTATCTTTCAGAAGATATTTCTAGCAATAGGGCCAACATGGAATCAACATGTGCATTAGATGAAAATGTTAGGTGGGGTCTATGAACAAGATCAACTTGCAAACCAACTTCATTTGGAGATTGTTTAACTGTCACTTGAATCTGTCTTGATTCTATTTAAACTGAAATTTTGAAACACGAGCAGATCAATTGAGTCTACTAGGGCATGTTTAGGATTTTTTTTTTTTTTTTTTTTTTTTTTTTTTTTTTGTCTTCAAAATTTTGTCTTACGAGATGATAATAAAACACAATTTTAGTTGGTTTTCAAGTGAAAATTTGTTTGTCACGTGAAAAACATATGTTTTAGAATAGGAACTAGAAAATTTGTTTGGATGTTGCACTGCCACCTGTGATTCACTCCAAAACACATCCACCTTTAACCCATATATATTCATAAACCATTGCACCACCGCTGGCACCAGAGATTCACACCACTATCAATTCTCCTAAAACTGGCTGAGAATCATCCTCTCCAACACTAGCCACTAACTGAACACCCATTACTCATACGCAAATCAGTGGCTTCCCGATTGACTTACAAAATCAAGCCCATCCCAAACTGCCACAAACACCCATTGTTGACATCCAAAGCCACCCACACTCCTAGCTACCATTAGCCTATCAAACCAAGCTCCCATCGTTGCTTCACATATTGCTGCCGCTACAATTGAAACTCATCAAGCCCATGCAGCTAGACAAACTGATCAAGAAGCCCATCCAAGCCAAAATCAGCCCGACACCAAAAGCCATTTGTTGGTCCTATGAAGCCAGGACGGTGAGCAGACAAAGGTGATTTCGTCACCTAGATCAGTGACGACTAACATGCCCAAACCATTCAAATCTTCCCCAAAATTTTCAAGCCACACATGACCCAAACCATCATACATTAAACCCTAATAGCTGAAGCTACCATGTTGTATGGCCAAACAATACTCAACTAAGCCCCATTCATCAATAAGACTTCACAACTGAAATCCATGACGCCCGACACTATGATTGACGGCTTGCCAAAATTGACCCAAACCATTGCAACACCACCAACCACAGATCGAATTCATTACAGATTTCGCACATGTGACTAATTGATGGCTTCGTAAGATCTGACAAGCTCTTTGTCCAAATTTCCGTGAGAGAGAGAGAGAGAGAGAGAGAGAGAGTAAAAGTACAGGCTATATACCAGTTACTGTGCATTCTTCATGAAGGAAAAGTCACGCGTCTTCTCCCCTCAAGAAACAAGGAAATGGAAATTCCATTTCTTCTAGATTTCAAGATGAGTTTCCGAAAATTGTTCTTTGTTTTAATTCTGAACCAAAGAGTTTCTTAGGTTAGAAAACCAAAAAAAAAAAAAAAACCTGTTTTAGAGCTAGAAACTGAGGAAAAACACTATCCAAACAGGCACTTTAGTTTTCTGTTCTAGCTTAGTTATATTTTTACTTAGAATGTTGATTCAATTTTTTAGAATTTGGGCCTTGGTGTGATGGCAAGTGTGCCTTTCACCAAAAGCAACAAGTTATGGGTTTGAGTTTAGGAATTAGCCTCTCCAAAAAAATATTTGGGATAAGGCTGCCAACCAATCATCTCTCCTAGACCCCGCAAAAGTGGGAAATTTGTACACTAGGTACGGCACTTTATGTTGATTCAACTTTTATTGATTTGATCTTGTGCTAAGCTAGAGTGACTTGGTTCATTTTAGAGCCCTAGCAAATGCCAGCTATGTTGGTATGCGTGAGAACAGCACAAAAGTACGAAAGCTGTTTTTTTCCCATTACAATGGGCGAAGTATTGATGAAGGAACAACAAAAAAAATTGAGAGAGAGAGAGAGAGACGAAATGATCATTGTGGAAAGATAATTTAAGTAGCTCATACTAGCTAAATTTAACTGTAGCTAACCCTATGCGGTTGTTGTGCGACTTCAAACCATATCTAAATTGACACTATCATGTAGCTCAACTTCCTAAAATATACTTTTACCAAATACTCTAGATCAATCACCACAGAACAACCTTCACCTCCCCCTCCAACCACCCAGCACCTTATTCACCTTTTTCTGCATGATCCCAGAGACTTCAAGATTGTGAAAAAACAATCAGCAGTGCCTACACTAAATAGGGTCTCCAAGATGGAATAATAACAAACAAACCTTTCTGAAAATTAATTATTTGGCAATAAGGTCCTTTCGCTTGAACCACATATCTTGTTTCTAATTTTGTTGCATTTTATTGCGTATTATCTAGGGGCAAGGATTGCCTCCATTTTCTACATTTTACAGTTGGACTTCCCATTGTGACATACATGGTATTGAGAGGAAAGTGAAACTATAATCATTAGATGAAAAAGTAAAGTGGAATGATTTGGCTACGGATGTGTAGTAAATCAGTTTATAGTTTTCATTAATTGTTGCTCTGTCACGTTCAGATTTTATCTCCCCGTTTGTTTCAAACCTTAATGCTCTTTACAGCATGAAATATTTGTTTTTCTAGATGCTGTGATTATATGTTGGTGAAAATGTATATTCATTCAACCTGCATTTATTTATGATTACAGCATGCTGAAAATTTGACTTGTCCTGTTCTTTTTAATATTATGATTCCCTTCTAAATAAATGGTCTTTTTTTTTCCTAAGGAATCAAATGAAAATCTAGAGGATGCTAGCAACGAACTGATTCTCACTGATGAGGATGTGGTTCGGTTCCAAATAGGGGAAGTCTTTGCCCATGTGTCAAAGGATGAAGTGGAGGCCAGGATAGAACAGATGAAAGAGGTGACTACCAAGAACTTGGAAAAACTTGAGGAAGAGAAGGATTCTGTAGTTGCACAGATGGCCGAATTGAAAAAGATTTTGTATGGGAAGTTCAATGACTCCATCAATCTAGAGGAGGATTGATATGGATAAGCTGTAATTTTCCTATAGTTTTGTTGCTTGTTCATGTTGATGACATGATTCCCCTGTTGCTATGTAATTAGGGAAAATGACTTGCTGGAAATTCTATTGCCCTGGTTGTCACCACCGTTGTCTTTAGATTGTTCAATTAATTAGTGAATGTTTATCAGTCTTTTTGTCATGTAAAATGACTTGGTTTCTTATGCTTAAATTTTAAACGTATTTTGTTTCATGAAAGTTTTTTTATTAATATATATATATTTTTTTTTTTCGATTTATGGGGTCTCATCCAAGCTGATGGGTCACAACTATTTTTATTTATAAAGGTGATTAAGTGATATTTTTTGTTGTAACTTAGACAATAGGTTAAATATTCTTTATATTGCAGACAGTTGACTAGTTGAGTAACAATTAAAAATTCAATACTTCCCTTTTTTGGCTCAAAATAAATTGACTACTTATTTTTGCTGAAAGTAAAGGTTATTTTTTGGCTAATGTGTTGGTACTTTTTTTGCATGGTTAATCCATACATCTTCATTTTGTGCATGGAATGCCTTTCTATTCTTATACAAAAAGAGCATAGAACCAAAAGATGGAAAGGGAATGTGCGTCCAGTCCAGCTCTATTATTATCACCCACAGATTAGCCTGGTTCTCCTTACAAAAAAATTATTAAGTAGTCTCAGAGTATGGTAACATTGTGCTCATTATTGCCAGCTTTTCGTCCTTGATAGATTCTGTGGTGTTTCTTGCCAAAAGATAAAACTTTGAGAAATCCAAAATTTTCCCGTGTCCAAGTGAGCATATCCTCAATGAAAACAAAAAACTCAATGGGCTCCAATTCTGGAAGCCGAATACTTGCCCAAAAACAACTGGGCTAACCCAAAAAGAAGACCTGAAGGCTTGATATCTTTGCGAAAAAAGGGTTGAATTAATATTAGAAATGGTCCAAATTTTCTTCTTATGGTTAGCTGGCCATGACAGTCTCAATGCCCATAATGATTTTCATATTATGAGAGTATTGACAGTGATGCCTGCCGGCTTTGCCTTAAACACACACTGAAATCATTCTCCATATCCTTGGGGATTGTAGTAGGGTGAGACCTATTTGGGAGCAAGCAGGACTACCTCTAAGCTTGGCCTTTCTCCAATAGCCTCAACTTAAAAGAACTGGATCAAATCAAACACCTCACCCCTTTTAGTTTCAACTCTCACTGCTTTGCCCGGTTGGAAAACGTTATTAACAGTGGTGTGTTGGAAAATATGGGCGGGTATAAACAACCTTGTCATGGAAGGTGTACCATTCAATGCTAGAAAAAAAAATCATTGAAGTCAGCAAGTCAGTGGCACTCGAAATTTCGCTTTGGAGTTTGGATACCGACCACACTTGACTAGGGTAAGAAATATTTGTAATTTTTTATTACATGGATTTCTTACCCATCGTGTATTTTCAAAGTCAATAGTGATGGATTATTAGACGTTGGATACACCAGCTAGGCAGAACTTGACGGTTAATACAGAATTTTAAAAACAAATGGACATTGAGCCTTGCCTTTGATCATAGCATTTCCTACCTCAAATGGGAGGTGGATGCCTAGGATGTTCTCACTTTAGTCAAGAATAGTTTCAAACAAATTAAAAATTATCACACATGATTGTCAGTCCCTGATGAATAAATTCATCATGTGCAACATCGAGTGTCACGGAAATGACAGCCATTATGCAGAGACTTCATAACAAAGAAAGGGTATATGTTAGATGAGACGATTATTAGCAGATGCTGGGGGTGTAGTTTAATTTACTCCAAATTATTTTGTACTTTTTATTTATTTTGTTAATCTAATGCCCTATTTTGAACCTCAAAAAAACAACCCGAACCATGAGTCATGAAATTGTTTTCTAGAACTGACACATTCTTTGCAAGGTGGTTGCTTGCACTAACAGGTTGACTGATCTGTAAGCTAAAAATATTGCATATTTTGGTAGGAATTGGAAATGTTGATAACTTGATATGGTAGGGAGATTCCCAGTAGACTATGTCATGATTCAAAAACAATATGAGATCATGAGTTCTAAAACTGAGAATTGCCACCGTGATGTAATATTTGCATTTCATAATAGCAGAATAGCTGGACAACAGAGTCCCCCCCACCCTTTTTGCTAAATCATTAGTCACCACTCACCAGCTAATAATACTAAATAATAAGGTGTGGGCCCACTCATGAAAGATGTGAGCCCACTCATGAAGGGTGACCTGTTAGCCAGCCTTTGTAAAGTCGACCACACCCATAAAGGAAACCTTTTATCAAACATTTTGGCCTCTATATTTTCTAAAGAATTAGCTGACCATTACAGATGAAGAAAAGCAAATCTTTTCACATTGGACTTTGTTCCATTGACAAGCTTTTCCTTCGCAAAAGGAATAATGACAATAGATTTAATGTGGCATACTGTTTAATGCCGATTGTTTAGATTGGGGACAAAAAATACAAATAAACCCACAGCTCGTTGAGCAAGGCTTGAACAGCAAAATAAACCAATTGGAAAGTAAACTTTCTTGGTTCATAACTTCCACAAGGCATTAACAAGGTTAGCTCAAAGTTGATCATCAATGCAACCATTAGGCCAAGTAGAGAATCAGACTGTGAAGTACTGAGCAATACAGGTATCATTATGAAATTAATGATTCAAATTCCCAGGACCTGTCAAATCTCCATCTCCATTATACAACCAAAAGCTTATGCCAGGCAAGAGTATGCATTTGCGCACTCGTTCAGGAAAATTGGACAGATTAAAGGTCAAATTAAAACAGAATGGTATGATAATCCAACATTCAGAAGTACTCCACGTCTCCCAATGGAGTTATGCATAAAATCATATTTGCTTACAGCCACAAGCCCACTATACTGTCTGAATTTTCTAATAACCAAAATGGCTAACTCACATTAAATTGGAAAGAACAAAATATAAATCAGAACTGTTACGAACAGCATGGTCTATTAAGTCTGCTGCCTTACCAGAAAGGCAACGAAACAAGAATCTTACTAAGGATCAAACAATGTTATAGGGAAGTTAGAAACAAGCGCAACAAATATAGAATCTCCAAACTAGCAGAACAATCTCCTAATCCCTGACGAAAAGACTGAAAGAAATGCATACCTCATTAATTTATATATAGTATTTTAAATACTCCTCTCAAATGCCCTAGTCTACCGCCTTTCTTAGACAATTCTTTGCACTTTTAAAACCCCTTATATAATTCTTTGCAGTTTAAGAATTCATACAAGAATATTCCTCCCCAACTCCCTCTGATCATTTGACATTCTAGCTCTGAACAAGCTGTTTGCTACTGAGCAATAAGCTTTTACAATTGAAAAAAAAAAAAACGAAGGTACAATTTCAAAATCTATGTAAAGAAAAATACACCCCCTTTTAGCTAAAGCAAAATGCTCTAAAAATCATTTGATACAAATTGGAAACCAAAGTGAAAGAAATGAGTAACTGCATAGCGAAATGGAGTAACCAATAGATAACCAAAGCTTCATTTTGCAACTAAATATCACATAACAAGTCACAAGCATCCAAAAATTCAGTGAGTACAGCTCTCAAAGTTTCAAACTCAAAAGGCCCTACAACGAAATGCAAGAGAATTCCGATAAGGAATGAAAAAAGAAGAGTAAAAAAAATGAAGGCATAGAGTCAATAGACTGGAAATATCATCATTGCAGAGCAAAGACAAGTACAATAAGATCGTTGGTAGAAATATAGTTCCACCCAGGTCACCTACGCTAAAGGGCCGATTTACATTTGAAAGGAGGCCATTCAGACTGTACTGAATGATCAGCAACCAGTACCAACAAAGCTGGCGTCAAATTTCATATTAATTGGAAGTAAAAATGCTAAAGCAAGTAAATAACACAACCAACATGCAATAGAACAGTACTTTGCACAAGACTTTAAACTGGTTGCTTGGTCACTAGGATGATTTAAATTGCCCTATAACTAGAGAGACAAACATTTTTTTCCCCAGATAAGTATAACTAAAGAGAAACACAAAACTTTCCAGTTCAAAATACATCACCACACGTATTCAACCTTAAATTACTTTACAAATTATTTTCCATATCAATAACTCCCAAAATAAAAAAGCAGAACAATCACCTGCGCTATGATGCCGTAAACAAACACACCCATATACGAACTCGAAGATTCCACAGTCCCACTTTGCAGCATTAAACTTGCACCTTAATTCCCAAAAGATCCCAGCTGAAAACTAACCAAAGAAATCAATACGAAAGATCCATTCCAACAGAGATAATACCATTGGCAACCAGTTTTCTTTGACAACCCACCTCCTCCCAACCCCCACCACCACCAAAACATGAACAAAATCACACAATAAGCACATTCAAATCAAACTCTTAAACACCAATAACTGCTAAAGAATCCTCAAAATTCTACAATATCAACTTCAGACCAAGTCACCATAAACCAGTTGCCAATGCTAAATTCTGAAAATTTCAAAATATACCCATTTCAGATAAAACCCCAAAGACCTCAAATCCAATGAGAAATTGTCGAAATTCCAAAAGACCCATTTCAAATCCCACGAGGAATCTTCAAAATTCCAAAAAACCCATTTCAGAACACACCCCCAAAAACCTCAAATCCAACAAATACCAGGTCAAAATTTCGTGAATTAACAAGCATTCAACGAAGTCTCAAATCCGAGTATACGTAGTTCTGAGCGGCTGACTATCATGGCTCCCCACAACCGAGAGCAATCCACCTTCCACAGCGCTTTCCTCGTCGAGAAACAAGTCCTCAGTGCCACGAAACGCGGCGTGTAGCCCAACAACAACAACCCCAACAATCAGAGCCACCAAAACATTCAATCCCACATCGGTCAACACCAAAGCTATGACAGTCACAAGTCCCAGCACACCCAATACGACACGGTCGTCTAGCGTCCGACCGAAAACGACAACTGGGTTGGGTCTATCGAAGTAGAGGAAGAACCAGGCCACAAAGACGAGGAGAAAAACGATCATGGAAACTGGGTGCCACAGGAGGCTGAGGAAGAGGATGAAGAGAGCGACCATGGCGTAGTTCACACGGAAGTGGTAGAAGTTCTGCTTGATGCGTGAAAGGGCATCTGAGTACGAGTAAGGAAGATAAAAGGAGGAGAATGGTGTGAAAAGCTCTGCCCATGGGCGGCGCGTGGCTACCAGGGTTCGGGTGGCGCGCGTCGCGCGTGAGATGAAGGTTAATGAGGTCGGCGAAGTGGGAGGTGGCTGTGTGGTGGTGGTGGTGGTGGTGGTGGCGCCATAACCCGCGGGTGATTTCAGAGACATTGCTGGTGAATTTGTGAGTGCGAATGGGATTTTTTTTTTTTTTTTTCGGGCTTTTTGGATCTCAAAGTTTGAGCGAGAGGAATCCCTTTTAAGCAAAGTATTGTCTCAGGGAGAAGTGAAGAGTTGAAAGAGAGGGAAATGAAAATGGTTTCTTTGGGGCTGCTTTTATATGGTTTTTGCATTCATGAAATGGACTTTTTGAATTTTTATTTATTTTTATTGAATTTGAGCTAATAATGTTTTTTTTTTTTGGGAATAAAAATTCTTTTTGTGTCTTAATATTATTGAAATCTAAAAACTTGCAACTTACAAAGCTCAGGTTTTTATTTTATTTTATTAGTTCAATTGGTAAAATCTTTAATGGCTGAATAAAAGATTTGAAATTCAATTTCCTTCTATACCAAAAACTAATTGGTGTCTTGATCTGATAATAAAAAGTCATTATCAAGAACGGATGTCATAAATTGAAAGACTCTTAAAAATGGAGAAAACTAAAAAATAAAAAAATAAAAAAATAAAAAAAAAGCTTGCAGTTTCTTTTTTAGCTTATCTGCATAATGCACAATATTTATTAAATGATATTTCTTCAAAAAATATGTGACAAAAACTAAAAGCAAATAATTATATTATTTGCAAGAAAAAAAAGTTAAGACAATTACCTAAACGGACATTAAACCAACATTTAATAAAAAGTAATATTTTAAAAAAATAAAAATGATGATGCTACTACAACTCTTTTTTATTTTTTTATTTTATCTAAGATAGAATTCTATTCTAACTTAATTTAAATGTATATATGTGTAAAATTCTCTCATACAACTTTTTATAATTACCTAATAAATGTGATTGGTTAGTGACACATCACTGTATTAAACAAAAAAAAACAAAAACGTTAGAAATTTTTTTTCTTCATTTTTTGAGAAACAAACACACACACAGAGGGGAGAGGGAAATGAGTTTTAATACAAAAGCACACCACAACTCCACTCAAAAGTCATGGTAACTTTTAAAGGAGAGTGGGATAAGTTATACTGCATGTAACACATTCTCTTAAGCAATGTTGAACAATTACCCATTCTTTTTTTTGAGAAACAAACACACACATAGGAGAGAGGGTAAGGAGTTCTAACACAAAGACATACCACAACTCCACTCAAAAACCATTAAAGTTTTAAAATGTAGTAGAATTCATGGTCTTCCACACACGAAAGCTAGAAAATCACTCACCCTCTCTTTCTCTATCAACAAAACAAAATTGAAATTAGTAAATTAAAAATATTATAAAAAAAAGTGTCAAACCTCTCCTTTTATATATATATAATTTTTTTTTTTGTTGGTGCTTTTTTTTTTTGAAGAATCAAACTGAATCGACTATTATTAATAAGTAAAGTTAGCGAGCGTCGGCTAAGAGTACAGATAAAATGTGGGATGGAACTTCCTCCATCCAAATTACTAAACCGCTAACATGTCTAGCATGTCTAGCAAGGTTGTGAGCTACAAAATTCCTATTTCTTTTAACATGAGAGATTCTAAAATTGAGAAAAGAGTTTGCGTGCAATTTAGTCTCCTCAATGAGATTACCATAGGAAGCTAGGGACTACTCCTCCTCTTGAATTGCTCTAGTGATGATCTCTGAATCTCCTTCTAAATTATCGAGCTGAGATTGAGATCCTTTGCAAGCAGGATGGCTCTTCTTGCAGCTGCTGCCTCCACGTTTGCCACTGTCTGAGGAAGAGGAATGTTCTCTGCTAGTGAGGCAAGCACCCCTCCCATGTTGTCACAGACCACAGCTCTTAAACCCGCATTGTTTGAGTCCCGGAACACTACCCCGTCATAATTAATCTTCAAGAATGAAGCTCGTGGGGGTGACCAGGTCACTGCTGAATGGAGATTTGCGTTCTCAAACACTGGCTTCGCAGGTTGCACTCGGTTATAATCTTGCAACTGTTGTCGAGCACTGGCAACAATCTAGCCGAGCGACGTTGCTACATTACCAACTCTGATCTGGTTTCTCCGATGCCACAAAAGCCAAATGCTCATGGCGAACAAATTCAAGTCAAGCCCGATCTCATCAACATGTAGTATGAGTTTTTGGAAGTCATCCCAACGGCTTGTGTTCCTAAAGTTCCAACCCGTATCAGCTTCCCAAACTTCGTTCAAACAGGGGCACAACCACAAGGCATGAATCACGTCCTCTGAATGTGTCTTACAGTGGTCACAAATTTCTTCCTGAAAGCACTTGCCATTTGACTAAGTTGGTTTTAACAGGGATGGAATTTTTTGCAGCCCTCCATGCAAAGTTTCAGACTTTTGGTGGTATCGAGAGACTCCAAATTATCTTCCATAGTTTCTGTGGTGGGGCAAGATTAGTATTGAGAGAGTCCAAGTTTTCCTTCTCTTTTGAAAGGAGATTATATGCTGATTTAACCGAGTAGGTTCCAGATTGAATGTGAGGCCATATAAATCTATCTCTAGCTGAAACGTCACCAAGAGAAATGCCTCGAATCAGCTGAACCTCTTCAGGCTTGAACAAAGCTTGCAGCAAGTCTGCATCCCAGTTTTGCGTTTGAGCATTGATTAAGGAGTTAACCCTCACTTCTGGAAAGTCAATCCCTATCGGATTACTCACCCTTGGTGTAGAAATAGAGAGCAGCTAAGCATCACTCCAAATGCTGATGTCCTTGCCATTACCCACTCTCCATCTCCCTCCTTTTTTCAACACCTCCCTACCCTTCAATATGCTACGCCAAGCATATGACCCTTTGGCTGAATCCAGGGGCTCCAAAATAGAGCAATTTGGGAAGAACTTAGCTTTGAAAACCCGGTAGAAGAGTGAGTTTTCATTGTGAAGGAGCCGCCAAGCCTGTTTAGCTAGGAGAGCGTCGTTGAACAAAGCCAAGTCTTTGAAGCCCATGCCTCCCTCCCTTTTCGGTTTACACATAGTGCTCCACTTTACCCAATGGATCTTACGTCTATCTCCTCTTTGGCCCCACAAAAATTTTCTAATAAGACCCTCAATTTCATTACATAATCCCACTGGAAGTTTGAAGCAAGACATTGTGTAGGTGGGAATGGCTTGAACAACGGCTTTAATGAGCACTTCCCTCCCAGCTTGAGATAGCAATTTTTCCCCCCACCCTTGGAATTTTTTCCATACTCTCTCTTTGATATATTCAAAACTTGCTTTCTTCCTTCTCCCTATCAATGAGGGCAAACCCAAATACTTTTCATTGCTCCGAATTTTTGAAACTCCTAGGGCATTCTTGATGTATTGCTTTCTCTCCGGAGTGGTGGATTTGCTAAAGAAAATGGTGGTTTTGTTTTTATTTATGTGCTACCCCGAATATTGACTATAGGTGTCCAAAAGTTCCAAGACTTTGTCACATTCTTGAGGAGTAGATCGGCAAAATAACAAACTATCATCTGCAAAGAAAAGATGGGTTAGTTTGGGACCATTTTTGCAAAGTGAGAAGCCATGTATTTCTTCTTGGCCGGTTGCTTGTGAAAAGAGACTATGCAATCCCTCAGTGCACAACAAGAATAGGAAAGGAGAGAGGGGATCTCCTTGCCTAATTCCTCGGGTTGGCTTGATCATGCCTTTGGGCTCACCATTCACCAATATAGAATAGGATACCGTTTTTACACCCACCATCATCAACTGGATCCACCTCTCTGTAAACCCCATTTGCCTCATAACTGCTTCCAAGAATAACCATTCCACTCGGTCATACGCCTTACTCATGTCTAACTTTACTACCATATATCCATCCTTTTTGGATTTGTGATTCTGCATGCTATGTAGACTCTCAAAAGCAACCAAAACATTATCAGAGATAAGGCGACTCTTGGTAAAGGCACTTTGGTGTTCTGTTATAAGAGTAGGTAAAACATTCTTCAACCTATTAGCCAATACTTTAGAAAAAATCTTATACATTACGTTACAAAGGCTTATAGGTCTAAATTCGGAAACTAATTCTGGGTTTTTTACTTTGGGGATTAGGGAGATGAAAGTATGGTTCAAATGACATGGGAACATGGCTGTATTAAGGAATTGTAAGATAGTGGCTGTTACCTTATCACCAACCAGTGGCCAAAAGTGTTTGAAAAAGATTGGGGGCATTCCATCCAGACCCAGTGCCTTGAGAGGGGCCATTTGTTTCACTGCTTCATGTACTTCCCAAGCCTTAAAATCAGTTGATAGCTTCTCATTCATTTGTGCACTAACCCGAGTTTCAATGATCAACAAAACTTCTTCAGGAAACATGGGATTAGCGGAGGTGAAAAGTTCTTTGTAGTATTGGATGATAATAGCCACCACTTCCTCATTGTTTGCACTCCATTGCCCATTCGAATTCCTAAGCTTGTGAATAAAATTTTTCCGATACCTGTTGGTTGCTTTGCTGTGAAAAAATCGTGTGTTACGGTCTCCTTGTACTGCCCATTGAGTTTTGGAATGTTGCAGCCACATTCGGTTCTCTCTATCCAAGAGAATTTCAATTTTACTCTTTAATTTCCTCACCCGAGTGTTCAGCCTCAACTCCATTGCAATTTTTTCAGCCTCAGCTAGTTGTCTTCTCTTTTTTCCCAATTCATTCCTCACATTATCGAACTTCTCACGGCTCCACTTTGTGAGTTCGACACCACATTTCTCTACTTTCCCAAGAATCCGATTAATGGAAGGATCGGATTCATTAGTCAACCACACGGCTTCAACTGTGTCAGAGCAACCTTTGTCGGACAGCCACATATCCTCAAATCTGAAAATTTTCTTCTTACGAGCCACCTCCAAATCTGTGAGAGAGATCAATAGTGGGCGTTGATCAGATGAATCCGAGTGAAGGTGATGAACTTATGCCCCTGCAAATTTTGTGAGCCATTTATAATTTACTAACCCCCGATCAAGTCTTTCCTACACTGAATGTCCCGTTGCATAGTGCTTGCTCCACGTAAATTGAGGTCCTACAAAACCAAGATCAAGAAATCCACATTCGTCAACAATATATCGAAAAAGCTGCATTTAGGGTTGTGATCTCATTCTTCCTCCATGTTTTTCATTGCTCCTCAAAATCTCGTTAAAATCTCCTGCACAAAGCCAAGGGAGGTTAAAATGAGAATTTAAATGTCTTAACTTCGCCCAAGCTTCATGCCTCAAATGTGTTACTGGTTCCTTTATAAAAACCTGTAAATCTCCATGCACCCTCCTTTCCTTTGTTAATAATTGAATAAATATAGTTTTTGGAGAAAGTCTCCACTGTAATGTCAATAGAATTTTTCCAAAACAACACCAAACCTCCTCCCCTATTTTCTCGAGGCATAACAAACACCTGATCAAATTCCAATTTCCGTTTAATATCTTTTAGCCTTACTTCATCTGACCATGTCTCGGCTAAGATCATGATAGACGGATCTTTTGCCAGGACTAAAACACCAAGCTCCTTCTTTGTACGTAGGTTCCCAAGCTCATGACAGTTCCACACTAGGCAACTCATTGCTCTTGGCGAGGCTGAGCACCAGCCTCCACCATTTGATTAGAAATTTTTACATCACTCTTCAAAACTTGTTTCTTGCTGCAAGGTAAATCGGAATGATCATCAATTGTTGAGAAGTTTCTTTTGCATGAACCTAAGAATGCAACCTAAGTTGTTTGCTGTGTGATCTTGCCTCTGTCCAACCTAGTCCACGTGCCTATTTTTTTAGTTACCCTAGCCACTTCAGTCTCCTCACATGACTTAGGGTTTGAGAAGAAAGTATTAACATTAGGGTTTGTAGTAGCCGCCTCTCCATCTTGATTGCTATTGGTGGATTTACTCATGACATAAATTGGATTGACTCCTCTTTGTGCCGTTGTGAGTGATGTTCTCAAAACATCAAAATTTTAGGGATCATTAATCCCTATTATTTCGGAATTTAATTGGACCGAGATTTGCGGGGAATTAATTGGGTCTTGGAATTTAATACCCCTATCACCGTTTTTTGAAAATTGAGGGACATTATTGTTAATGACTTTCCCCTTTAATTGAGCATTTATTCCCCTGTCCGTAGTCTCCAGAATTTGCACCACCGTAGGCTCCTCCCTGACATGTGGATCATCGTTGGTTTCGCCCCCTTTCTCCAGTCTGGCTTCTGTTGGCTATGCTTTTGGGGCTGTGAGTTTTTGACTAAAAAATCCCGGAACCGCCACCACATTCCGTTTTGACGGGAAAAAAGGTGGAGCACGTAGTGATGGCCCAAATTGTTTTTTTGTTTCTGCTAAGTTACGTTCACTATCCAACCAAATTTCACAACCACGATTTGAGTGATTCATTCTACCACACCAATAGCAAATATTGGGGAGGCGCTCGTATTTGAAAGTTACCCATGATTTTTTGCCATTCTCCATAGACACCACTCTACCTCGACAAAGAGGTAATGATATGTCTATCTCCACACGAATCCTCATGAAATTACTCCCCTTTGTTTCAGTTGGATTGTTGGAGTGAATCACTTGTCCAACAACTTCACAGATTTTCTCAGCCGCCTTAACATTCATGAACTTATAAGGGGAGTCCATGGACTTGAACCCAAAAATGAGTCTTCTCAAATTTTAGTTCTTCCGAGGCCATGCTCTTATCGTATTTTTGCATTATTACCAAGTGCTTATCAAAACACCTTGGTTCGGCATTGAGGACCTTCTCTACTTCAGTTTCACTTTCAAAAATGAACAATACCACATGATCTCCCAAGTTTTTAATCTTGAAACCATTTCTTGAGCGCCACAATGGAGTAAACGTTTTTGCAATGGCCTCAGTGTTAAGAGCCCTTTTGGTGAGAAATTAAGCTGCAATGATATGTTCTTTTGAGCTGAATTCCTCTTCTAATTGACATCCTGATCCTTCTCTCTCCGACAGTGATAATTTCATCCAACTCTATGATAATTCCTCCATTATCTCAAATTGTTCTAGGCAGTAGAAAAATTACAACAAGAAAATGTGTTTTCCTATTCCCTTGAAGAAAAACCCAACTAGCCACTGAACTAACTCTGTTAGTATGGGGAGAAACAAAGAGCTTTCGTAGAAGGTACTGCTATTCTACTGCCTAAGAAGAGTATTGGAACTTTCTTAGTTGCAGAGAAACTTTGCTTCTCTTACTTTATTTTTTGTTGGTGCTTATTGCTGAAAATTTTGCCACTCTCTCCATTTAAAGCACATAAAGTAATTTTTTAAAAAACTTTTTTGTACTTGCGTTGGATCTTCTTCTCCGCTCCTTCCAAGTTTGGCTCCACTGTGGATTTGAGTTAAAAACCTCTGTGCTTGTTTTTATATGTGAAAAGTAGCTTTACCTTGTGTTTGTTTTACCCTCAGTAGGATAAAATGGAGTTTTTTCCATCACTCCTGTTTAGCTTAGATTTTAAGCTTTTACACAATCTATATTCATTATTTTGATTGTCATTCACTATTTTTTTATAACTGATTATGTCATTCATATTTTGGGGAGGTGTAGCATGGGTTTTATGAAAAAAAAAAATATATATATATATATATATATAAAATAGATGTGGTCACGTCTACAATTCTTTCTTTGATTTTTATTATATTATTTTTGTTTTATTAGATTAAACTTCACCTTTTTTTTATTTTTTATTGATGGTAATATAGGTGCTGTTATATATATATATATATAGTTGTTAACAAATTAAAAAATAAAATTTGTGAAAAAAATTCAATTAACTATATATCTAATTACTAGTTAATAAATATAACATGTTATGAAAGATTAAGTGAATTAACTATATTATTAATGTAAAGGCAAGTTTTGGATCTAAGCCCAAAAGATAGGAAGATTAAGACCCAAAGAGCCCAATACAATAAATTTGTAAAGCGTGGGCTGAAAACTAGGCTCCAATGGCTTTGGACAACACTCATAATGGATTAAAGATGATAAAAAAACAAAGACAAACAAGTTTTATGCAAAGAAATTCTACCTCGGCAAAATCCGAGGAGAGTAGTTCTTGAATAAATTTCCTTTTTAGACTTGGTTACAATTATAATTCTTAGTGCTACAGTGTTTTTTCTATAGATTATTCCTTCATCCCCTTGTAATGGAGTCTTTCTTTCTTCTCCCGTTTTGCTTCATCTCCACCCTCCACATGTAAGTTAAATTCCATGCTTCGATCATTGTCCCATTAGCACCTTCTTGAAGTCTTTGGAGGTAGCTGTAAGGCTGAATATCACTGTTCAAGTATCACATCCACATTAATGTGACCAGAGAGTTAGCTACAAAGTATTTAATGCGGTGGTAGCAACTTTCTCTTAGATATTTCTTAACTTTCCTTTATTCTATTCCTTCTTGATGTTTATCCTTACCGGTAGAATTGCCTTGAGCATTTCTCTTGATGGTAGGTCAACCCTTTTGACCTCTACTTTGTTATGCCGAGAAGGAATTTATCCTCGGACTACCTTCCCTAACCCTCATAACCAGAATCCTTTCATAATTCACTGATTTGTACTTCTCCGCCAATGTCTATTTGTCCTCAGACTACTAAATGTTCTCGAACAAGGCCCACGGCCCAATAAACATTCCTAGGCCTTTCATCCCTACAATTAATATAAAAGAGATGTTAGATAACTTGAATAAAAAAAAAAATTTAATTAATTGTTTTCATCTAAACAAGCATGTTGAATAAATTTTATATAAAAAATTTCTTATTTAATGGATATTTAAATATGTAAATAGCTTTAATTTAGTTATTAACTTATGCCTTAAAATTCATTGAGCTGACCCTAAATGAAAAAGATCTGATCACATTGAAATGGAGGGGATTTAGATCATTCATTTTCTTTTTCTTTTTTAATTATTTCTCTCTCTTTTCATATATAATTACAATCCACTTTATTCTTTTATCCTTGGGATACGCAAATAATGAGTAAAATATGCATATACATAACTATTGTATGGGCTCAAAATCCGAAAGGCTCAAAAAGGTATTGAGCTTGGATCAAAGTCCACGACAATTTATTTATAGAGGTGAGTTTCTTGACCAATAGTTGAATTTTGAACAATAATTCCTATCTAACGATCTATATTAAACAAGTGATTAGGTGAGAATTGATAATGACATAAGTTTCGCTTGATTTCTTCTTCCTTGAAATAACCGGAGCCTTTACACTTGGCAAAAGGCAAGATTAAGCTCTATTCTCTCTTTTTCTTAGGATCCGATCCCTATTCATTGGGGATCTCTTCCCTTTTATAGTATCCCAACTTTGATCTTAGCCCTCCACTTGGATAATTGATGGTCTCTCATGAAGATATTTGTCTCATCCTTCTTTTCCCTCCTTTTGAGGCCTTGTTGAGCAAGTAATAGGCTATGAAGGCACTGTTCAGGTGCCATTTGGTTATTAATGTGGCATGCTTGATTGGTATAGTGCATTTAACACATAGGTGATGGTATTTAGTGCATTTAACACATAGGTGATGGTATATTTGGAAGTTTCCTTTCACTATAAAAAACGCGGGCTATAGTTGCGGCTACATAGCTGAAACATCAAGAAACGCGATTACATAGTTGATCTATAGTTGCGTTCAGTAAATGCGGCTATATTTCTAGTGGTGTAATTGCGTTTGTGTCAAAAGTGGCT
This sequence comes from Quercus agrifolia, assembly GCA_029955455.1. NCBI lineage: Eukaryota > Viridiplantae > Streptophyta > Magnoliopsida > Fagales > Fagaceae > Quercus > Quercus agrifolia. The sequence continues at coordinate 44,770,867 of JARQAD010000005.1, read as the reverse complement.
CAAAGCCACTCTATAGTTGTGTTTTTGTAAACGCAGCTTAAAAAAACACAACTAAAAAACGCGTTTTTTGTAGTGTTTGCCACTTGATTATGACAATTACTATTACCTTCCTTGGGCTGAGACATGCAACTTGACTTTGAACATTTCACTCTCCTTAGCTTGTCCATCTCCACAATCTTTCCTCAGACCTATTTCCTCGGGCATCTTTCTCCTCGACAAGGCCTACACAACCATTTAAAACATTTAGTTGGGCCTATTTTATATTTAGGCTAAAGCCCAATTCTATTACGAGCCCTTTTGGTCCTCGCAGCAAAGCTACTGTAGCTAACATTGAAAATGAACCATAGATACATAAATTTACATGCAATGATGGGTGATTTTTAAAGTTGATTGGCCAAGATTTTGCATTTAGGTTATTTTGCATGAACTGGTGCAAGTAGGGGTGTTCACGGTGCGGTGTGGTGCGGTTTTAGGTCATTTTTAGCAAAGCATTTTGCAGTGCGGTTTATCTAAAACCATAATTGCACCGCACTTTATTTTTGCAGTTACATATGCGGTGCGGTGTGGTTTAAGTTTAGCCAAAACCATAACCGCACCACATCTCATTTTTGTGGTCACATATGTGGTGCGGTATATAAGATGCGGTTTGAATGATTTGAAATTGGTATATTTTTCAAATTTTGGGTTTTTTCTACCTAGCCCAAAACTAATTTTTCCCTTTGTTTTGGTCCAAGTTTCAAATTATTGAGCTAGTTTTTCTTTATTTTGGGTTAGCTTTCTTAATCAACACTTGCTAGGATTATCAAACTTTTTTTTTTTTTTTTTTGGGAAAACTAGGGTTATTAAACTATTAATAATATATTTAATATTAAAAATAATTAAATATATTAATATATAGAAGGGTGCGGTGCGGTGCGGTGCGGTTTGTGTGGTTTTCTTATTATAAAATCGCAAACCGCACTGCACCTTGCAATGTGGTGCGGTGTGGTACAATATTACTTGCGGTGCGGTGCGGTTATGCCATTTTGCAGGCGGTTTTGATGCGGTTTTTACGGTTTGTGCGGTTTATGCAATTTAGTGAACACCCCTAGGTGCAAGTAACTCATGGGTGGCCTACCCATTGATCATTGTCATCCTCTCTCTATCTCACAATCCTTTTCCATTTTCGCCTTTCTCCTTTAGTGTTACTATATAAGCCTAAATCCTCCTGCATTTACTTTGTTTTCGCCTATCTCCTTTGGTGTTACCATATAAGCCCAAATCCTCTTGCATTTACTCTGGTTTCCACTTTAGGAGTGCCTCCTGTTAATTAAATAGTTGTCTCATTTATTGTGCCAATTATTCACCAACTCCTCGTCAATCCTATTTCCTTTTGAAAGAGTAACACTATGGAGTATGGACACAAACTATTTTACAAACGGTTGATGTAACATACTTCACGTCAATTTTTTAATGACTAAAATTCCACGTAAGATATTAACAAACTCAAATTATAATAAAAAAATAAAAATAAAAACCTCAAGCATCTCTGCCTCCCTCCCTTCCTCCCTATTGCCTCTCCCTCCCTCCAATCCCAAATCTACAAAAACGTGATTATACAAACCCCAAACCCACCGCTTCCTCTTGCCCATGCCTTCACTCCACCATACACCGACACACACCATCCCCACACAAGTCACTGGATTCGTTGCTGGAGCCACCGTGAGCATGGTGTTGACAACGACAAGGATTATACTCTGTTTCAGTATTGAAATTTGTTTTTTTTATTTACTTAATTCATATGAAAATTTGGTGTAAAGTATTGCAATATCTATGGCCTTGAGGCAATTAATGGATTGTATAACAATGTGGATGGAATGGGTCGTAATAACTAATAACCAAAAAGAATTTTCCTGTATTTTGAGCTTGTGAATAATCATCTGGAGATTTTCTGTGTTTACAAATGTAAATTAAATGTTTGCTCAAATTTGTTTAATTCATATTTTGAGTCTTGCAAGTGAGTTTTATATACCCAGGTGGATGGATTTGAAACAGAGAGGTGCTATTTAGTAATTCATACCAGTTGGGAGTATTTGCAATATAAATCAAATTTTGAGTAACGTACTGCTGGACCTCTGTTCAATCCTATATATTCTAAAGTAAAGTTTTGTACCTGCTGTTTGCATGAATAGCTTTTATACCCTCAGACTTTGGATTTTGTCATTTGTCTTGTTTCTGGCTTGATTGTGCAGCAAGATGTGGATGATAGTGTGTTGAAGAAAGTGATAGAACATAGTAGAAGATGGTTGTCCAGTTTATAGAAATCTTGAATGAAGAATTTATTCGATGTAGAGAACATACTTTGAATGGGATTGTTTTTCTTTGGGCAATATACAAGATGACAAGTTCTGTTGTTAATTGCAGGTGTTCATTCCTAGAGGAAGAAGTTTAGTGATTCTGCACTTGTGTTCTACAATAGGTAAGGAAGGAGACTGATGCTACATTGGAGCTGCATCAACCGAAGAGGAAGCTACTTTTGACTCCCTCAAAGGTTTTTTTTTTTTTTTTTGGTAGTGTAAATGAATTGCACACATTGTATGATTGTGCTTATGGATAGCTGTCAGTCTTTTGTTTTGTAGCTGTCAGTCTTTTTTTTCCAGTTGCAATTTTTTTTTTTTTTTCTAGTGTTTTTCCTGGTCTTATTGATTTGGTTTACTTATTTTCAGCTCTATTGTTTTAGCTGTTTTTTGAATATGATAATAAGTTATCCTCTATTCAAGTAGAGGCTTTGTTGTATTATAAGGATGTCTCTTGATAGGGTAATTCTTACATGCTCCGGGAGCAATGCTCCCTCCTCTCATATGAGGGGTGGGCCCCATGGTGGGACTACCCCTCATATGAGAGGAGAGAGCATTGCTCCCGAAGCACCTAAGTTTTTTCCCCTTTGATATTGTATTGTTGTATCTATATCGAGTTCGTGTTGAAGTAGGTTATGTAATGAACTTGAACACGGTGAGTATCAAACATGCCCATCTCTTAAGAACATAAATAAAGAGCAATGCTATCCATCCCTTCATTCATAATTTGACAAAATTTGAAAGAAGTTTCCATGATTAAAGCTTGACAAATTTAGGTTATACAAAAGCTATAGTTGTAAAGCTCAAAAAAAAAAAAAAAAAAAACACTTTGCCCCCACACATGTAATACCACAAAATCTATTACAAATGAAGAACCACACCACCCATTTCTAATATGTTGCATTCACCACAAAAAGGAAAAGCAAAAAGTTTGTCATCTTGATCAAGTCAAACTTAATTTTTACTAAATTTGCCAACCTCTTGATCCTTAAATTGATGCCCATGATGTTGAGCCTACATAAAGAACAAAAGAAAATATAATAATTTATTTACAAATTCACGTGCTAATAATTGACATAGCTAAATATACATTGTACTAACAATAATTGTAGTAGATCCAATAATTAAAGTTGTTTATATGATGTTGTTGTAGTTAGTATTTGGCCCTAGACATCCACTTCCCCAAAATTGATTTGGATGACCCTACAAATACAAATTTCATTAAACAAAACAAAAAAGGTTAAATTAAAAACTCTTAACAAGTATAGCATTGAATAAAAGTTAAGGAATTACTGATAGTTGGTGTATATTGCTTTCCAGAGTGCCTAAATATCTTGGGTTATTACTAGTTATCGGTCTTGATTAGCCTGCAATCAAATTATATATATTGGCAGAAAACACAAATAAATAGTATAAAATGCTCCTTTACTAAAATCCTTTCAATCTCTAACTTTTGCTCATTTTCTTCCTTAACAATGACAATTTCTTCATCTGTATACATGTTGTCTTCATTCTCCGGCAATCACATAATTGTTTCCAATAAAAATACTATTCAATTATATAATAAAAAATATTAAAAATAAAATGACTAAACTATAAAATTAAAATTAAGTAATTTCTTTACAAAAAAAAAAAAAAAAATACTAGTCAAGGAATTACTAGAAGTAGAAGAATTAGAAGCATCAGATAGCATGGTGGGAGCATCAGTCTCAGCCATGGCTCTGACAACTTTTACATAGAATCCAGCAACTTGTGTGGCGGCGGCGTGAGTCGAAGTGTGGTGGGGTGGATGCATGGACAAGAGGAAGCAGATTGTGGATTTGGGATTTGAGACTGAAGAGGCAATGAGGGAGGGAGGCAGAGAAGCTTGAGGGTTTTAGATTTTTTTTTCTTTTTTCTTTTTTTTTTTCATGAAAAGGGTTTTAGATTTTAGGTTTTGTTAGGTCTGATATGTTTTGTGTTTAGGAGGGTTTTTTTTTTTTTTTTTTTTTTTTTTAAATTGAGTTTGTTAATATCTTATGTGGCATTTTAGTTTTTAAAAAGTTGACCTGGAGCATGCCATAGTTATTTATTTATTTGTTTATTTACACAAGATAGAATTCTACTCTAGAATAATCTAAGTGTATATGTGTGTGAAACTTCCTCCTGTAGACTTGAACTCGGCCTTGCCCCCCACACTCTACAAGCACTTATACTTATAGAGTGACTATCACACTAAGGGTGTGCGGTGGTTGCCATAGTTTGTAAAATGTTTGTAGAATAGTTTGTGTATAGTATTACTCATTTTGAATTATTCCATAAGTAGCATTCCAAATTTTCCGTTCATTCCTTTTTTGATCCCACTAAGTTAACTCCCAAACTATTGACCTAAAACTTTGACTTTATAAGGATAGAAAATAATAAAAGCATAAACAAGTTTAAAAATTTTGTGCTTAGTAATTTTTCAAATTAAAAAAAAAATTGTCTAAAATAAAATCATTTTCAACATAAATTAATAAATTGTATATTCACATGTAAAAAACATAATTCTGGAACCTCCAATAAAATTATCAAATAATATGAAAAATTGAAAAACTATGATCTTAAAATAAATAAAACATTTTCATTCATGAGTGACATTCAGGTTTTCGGATCCTAGGTTCCATTTCTCTTGCCTTCATATCTTTGAATTATTTTATATTTAAAGTAACATAAAACATTGAACCGATTCTATTTATTAAATAACTGGATTATCATCTGGTTCAAGGTTATCGGGTCGAACCAGCCGGTCTAATCAGAGTTTGAAAACCTAGCTCATTACCACCTTTTTTTTGTTCTAAATTGAATGGACGCATCTATGAAGCTGGTAGGGAGAACCATCTCACAACAATATTTCAAATCTGGAAATTGCAACCCCATTATCATGGAAATTAGTTCGGCTTAGATTCGTTAAAAAAAGATACTTGATCCAACATTGTCTCAGACTACTATTTTACTAAAATGTACATTGTTACAACACCTAACGTTTTTTTGGCCCAAAATACTATAACAAAACCAAATGGATACCAATAAATGTCGTAAGTTATGTGGTTACTTTATCCTTCTCAAAATTTAATAGATTTTAGTTTCCTCCAATTTCTCACATAATATACTTCTACTATGGCTAAAACCTTTTTTTTAATTTTTAATTTTTTAATTTTTTGGGATTGTAGCTATATTGTCAACCAATTCATCCATTACTCTCACAATCAACTTTAATTGAATAACATTTTGAGAGGATTAGGCAGAGTGCTTTTATAGTTTATGATAATAAAATTTTCATGATTAGAATGGTGCTTTTCATCATCATTGTGTGTTCCCCCATATAAGATGATGTGGTTGTACAAGTTAACTTCTAAACGACGTAAAAGTCTAGTATGAAGAGATGAATCTTCTTATATATAATATAGATATATCATATATCACTCTTTTTATTTTTTCAAATACCAAAAAGGATGACTTAATAAACTCCAAAACTTCACATTCATAAAAACACTTGTATTATAATAACACATATTTTCGATTTCTAAAAATGGTTCACAAAATAAAGAGAGGTGCTATGTTCACAACATTTTCACAACAAATCATAGATAGTTAATTGTTATTAGTTCAAATTTGAATCTAACATTAAAATTACTTTGTTGCATCAACAATAACAACTAGTAATAACTTACCACTTAAGATTTGTTGTAAAAATGTTGTGAAAATGTTGTAAACATATCATTTCTCCAAAATAAAAGTATCTTTGTAGACTCTAAAGAATTTAACAACCTTAGACCGTAGGAACATGAAATTAAAGCCTTCAATCTAGGACATAATCTCCATGCTTGTTATAAATGGGACTCTTTGCTGCTGCCCCCGCTCTCTACTCCATGTTCTCGTGCCATCTTCAATAACCAAGCAAATCCAAAAATTAAAAGTTAAATCACAATGCCAAAACATAAAACACGAATAAACCCAATAAATATAAGATGAAATTATACACTCAATTATTATACTCTTAATTCATAATTATTTAAATTGTCAATTTATAATAATTTTTTTTTCTATTGGTTAAAGGGTAAGAAGAATTGGTTAAATTGTTAGTTCATACAAAATGTAACTTTATCAAAATATGGAAATGTGAATACCTATTTTTTAAGAGGGAATCCACATTTCCACAAAAATGGTATTGAGTGAGAAACTAAGAATTCAAATACCTCTAACATTTGATTCATCGGAGTAATTTGTATTCAAAGGTGAGAATTTTTCAACATTCCTAAAAATTCTAAAATATTATCACATACGCCAAATTTTCCGGAATTCTTAAAGAAACTCGTACATAAAGAAAAGATAAATGATAATGGATTGATTCAATGTAAGTAAAGTTCTGTTTTTTTTTTTTTTTTTTTTTTAATTGAGAATAATAATCTGATAAATTTTAGTGGCAACTTACATAATCGAAAAGTTAGGAAGGCTTAAACCAACTTGGGCTACTGGGACTCTACTAAAATTTGTTTTTTAATTTAAAAATGATGAGATACAACTAGACCAAAGCTAATGCTAACACAATGACAACTATTAATGTTCACATAATAACCACCCAATATGAAATAGCAACTAACATTCAATATTTAAGGGATTGTGTGTAACATTCCAGTCCATCAAGTCCTCCGGGCTTTTTCTTAAAAAAAAAAAAAAAAATCCTCTGGGATTTTTTTTTTCCTGTCAACATTAACCTTTTATTCAAATGGAAACTGAAGGTAGAAGACAGAACCACAAAATGATGTCAAACATGGACATCCCAATCCTTGTTATCATGGAGATTTTACTGAGATTACCGATTAAGAGTCTAGTTCGAGTTAGGTACGTTTGTAAGACCTGGTACAACATTGTATCAGACCCCTATTTCACCAGAATGCACCTTGCTAGAGCACCTACAGCCAGCCTTGTTATCCAGACTCTTCTTTCATATAATCCTGGTTGCTATAGTAAATTCTATATGCTTGAGCATTCAGAATGGGACACTCGCGGTCACTCATTGTTTGCTCCATTGAAGAAATTGCCTCAAAAGTTTTATCTCCTGGGACAGAACATGATACTACTCACTTCCTGCAATGGATTGCTGTGCTTGAGTGCAGTTCGTCACAAAAAAGAGGTCACATGTGTCTGTAACATAGCTACAGGGGAGTACATGACTCTTCCAGGAGCCAAAACTAAGGATGATCGATTCTGGCAAACAATACGCGGATTTGGTTACAGTCCTAAAACAAATCAATACAAGTTGATTGCAGAGCTTGCACTTGATAAGGGATTTTGTCGTCCCGATTTTAATCCTGCCCCTCGGGTTGAGGTATACACACTTGGTGCAGATAGTTGGAGAATCATTGGAGATGCCCCATATTCATTTGTTGGACCATATTTTGCTACTTTCTTGAATGGTGCTCTTCACTGTTTGATTCAACCAATTGATACTACTGATTCCACTTCCACATTCATTTGTAGTTTTGACATTGAGAAGGAAGAGTTTCAACCATTTCCAGGACCCCCAATTCAAGAGTTGGGTCCAAATTGGGAGATTGAACACATCCATTTGGGTGCTTCAGGAGGTTTTCTCTACCTATGTGAGAACTATCCAACTTCTTCTTCTGTTGATATTTGGGTCATGAAGGAATATGGTAACGAGCAGTCTTGGATGAAAGAGTTTGTCATCTCTAATACTTCCTGGAAAAGAGGACCTGTATATTTTCTCAACTATGGTATGGGGGATGAAATATATGCGTTACGCAATTTTAATCAGCTATGTGCGTACAATGCAAGAAGCAAATGTGTCAGGGAAGTTCAGGTTTGTGGCATTTATCCAGAATTCCATGCAATTCCTTACACTCCTAGCCTTGTTTCACTCAAGGATGCTGTGGCTGGAGAAAATTCAAAGGTACTTTGTGCTTAACTAAATGTTATTTATTTATTATAACGGCATTATAATTGCATCCCTTTGATCTTGTATTATGTGATTTGAAAACATGCAGAGATTATAACAAACATCAATATCCTGATAATGTTTTTGCTTCATCAACTGGCACACTTCTTTGAGAATCTAGTTTCGTTGAATGATAAAATCATGTCACAGTACAGATCCTTGCTTGGAGTTTTGAATTAGCAATTGCACTAGGATAAACAAAAAGAAAATTAGATGCAGAAGTAGTTCTAAATTTGTTTTACTTTCCACACAATCTTGGTACTAAAATTGACTGTGCCATGTGAAATATATGAGCTTCCTCTTAGGTTTCATATGACTGATTGTAGCAAATGAAAATTTGAATTTTATATTGGACACTTCTATTAAACCATGTTTTTGTTAACATGTAAAATTCACTGTTTTTCAAACTCAATAATCCTTTTTTTTTTAAATAATAATAAAAAAAAATTAAAAATCCATTCTGAATCTTGTGTGTTGGAACATGCTAAGAAAAGATATCTAATCACGTTAAATGTACTCCAAAGCTGTTCTCATATAAATTGACATATTCGTTGTTCTTTCAAACCAGGGGCATATCAAGAGCATCCAATCTCTTCCTGAGAAAAAATGGGTGAAGAAATTGTATAACTTTTTTTTATCAGCACCCTTCAAAGCTGAGGCACTATGTGGAATGATCCTTCCTCCACCTAAAGTTATGGGAATAAGATTGCCTGATCCTTTACTCAGGCAATTTGAGTGACTTGTTAAATTGAAAGAAGGTTCCTAACATTTTGGGTAGCATGTGTGGCTTGTTGACATTGTTGCAACTATTGAAAGTGTTTCTGCATGATTTTCTATAGGGAGAATTTGAGAACTACCATTCGTTTCTGAAATAAGTGTTGAGTGTCATGTTTCGAATTACTGATTTTGTGTTGAATCACTCAACTAATGATGAAACACTATTGATGTTGATATTTTTATTTGGAAGTAAGCAAAATGCAAATTACAATACTAGTACTTAACTTAAGAATGCAGTTTCAAATTACTGATTTTGTGTTGAATCATTCAACTAAGGATGAAACACTATTGATGTTGATATTTTTATTTGGCAGTAAGCAAAATGAAAATAATAGTACTAGTACTTAAGAATGCCACAATTAGTAGAGATTGTTTTAATTTCTAAGCCAAAAATTTAAGTAGCTTTATTTATTCTAGTTATTGTGTATGTCAAATTTAGGTTGAGAGAACTATTCTTACTAATAAATAATGCTAGTTGCACTTCTAGCTAGTAGGCAGTATGATTGCATGTGTGTGAGAGATGCAGTTATATGCCTCAACTCACGTGACACCATATTCCCACACACCGAAATGTTTTCATGTTAAAGATTAATCTTAAAAGAAATGCTAATCCACAACATTTTCATAACAAATTCTAGGTGGCAAATTGTTAGAGTAAGAAAGTGATATTAATAGTGAGTCTGAATGAGAACTAGTAACAAATAGCCACCTAAGATTTATTCTAAAAATGTTACAGATGTAGCATTTCTTTAAACCAAATGCTGATTGGATTCATACTTTTGGAGGCAAAGTTTAAAATGGAAAAAAAAAAATTTAAATACATGAAAATTTGTGATTGGTGGAATATAAAATGGACCACAAAAAGAGGTACTAAGAATTTGTATTCCTTTTGGAGAGCATTTGCTTATTTTGGTTGCTATCGATCAAACTTTAAAACTAAATTTGACCATTCCTTTGATACTCTTATAGTCGTATTACTTGTTTTCCTCCACAAAACCCTCAATTTTTGTTGCTCTCTATTATTAGGCCAAGGCTGGATTTAAGTAAAGTCCTTTATTCAACGATAAAAAACCCTTTTTTTGGGGGGGGGGGGGGGGGGGGGGGGGGGTAAACTTGGTTCTCCTAATAAAGGACTTTGGACTAACACTCTGTTTGTCTTAATGGCAAACGATAGTTTTCTGTGTTTTTCGTGTTTGGTAGTGTTGATGCCAATTTTTTGAATCCGTACCCAAAAGCCCATACGTTGGAAAGCCCAATGAAAAGCAAGGCCCAAAGACCCACCAAGAAGACCGAAGAGTAAGAAAGGTCCAAAGAAAGAAGTGCAAGGAAAAACAATCTACAGCAAAACGCAGATCTACAGCAGATTACAAATCTGCAGCAGAATACAACTTTGCCACAAAATACAGTTCTTTGGCATAATGGCTTCGGCAAATAAAGACAAATTGGGCCCAAGACCCTTTTGATTTAGTCAACATTATTTGACCCACAAAGGCCCAAATTCTTTTGTATAAAAAGATAGGCATGAAAAACTAATATTAAGAAACACGATAAAAAGAAACAAGAAATTGCGTGAAGGAAAGAAAAACCAAACTAAAGGAAATGATAAACACAGCAGGAAACGCTTGAAGAAATAAGACAGAGACAGGCAGCAGAATAAAACAAAGCTAATTTGCTACTGTAGAAACGGTGTGGGAACGAAAGAAGACAAAAACAGAAGATAGTGGAGCAAGCACACAAGGGCCAAAGCACTACCAACCTGTACCCAGCCAATACAAGGGAGGTGGGCCCACGGTCAAGGAGATTTAGAGGGTGTGGTTTGGTGATGGGGGAAAAATGAGGTCTATATTTGGTTTCCAACCGTGACTTCTTTTGGGAATATACCTTGCTGGGATGGTATCTTATCCAAAAGAAGTAATAGATGGTTGGGACCATCTGATGCATGCCATAGAGCTAGGTAGTGAGGTAGCCCCATCCTTATTCAGTTAAACCTAGAGGTAGAGGTATACAGCAAGAACAAACAAAAGGGGATTTAGTCACAAAATGAGTAATGGTGCAGCACCCAAGGGGTAAAAGGGAGAAATCTCATTAAAGGGGGGGAAGCACCCAAGGGGAGGAACCCATGGTAAGAGAGCAGTAAGAACCTAAGGGAGGCACTTAGAGAGAGAGGCACCTAGAGAGAGGGACCCAAGAAAAGGAAAGACCAAAGGGGGGAACAACCCATGGCAAGAAAGTAGTAAGAAACTAACAATAAAAAGAACAGAGAGAAAGAAAGAAAGAAAGTGGTAAAAAGAAGAGAGAAAACACGGCAGAATTAGGGGCATGCATCAATAGACTATCTTTTCCCTCCCTCTTAGCAAACCCACTCTTTGAAGTCTCCAAAAGTAATAGATAGTAGTCATTTAGGCATATTCTCCAAAATGCTCAACTTTGATGGCAAAAGCTTATGAAAAGGTTGATCAAGTTAGGGTTTGGGTTTCTTCTTGGTTTACTTATTCTATAGGAAGATTTAATACTTGATTTCAATAACAAATATATTTGATTTCTCTCCTTATAACTTATATATGTTGTATTTAGTCATTCTGCTATAGCACATTTTTCTCACGTTTGTTGCATCAGTTGTCTTGTTGTGGTATCTTTACTTACTTTACTAGTTATTCTGTTGTAACACCTTTTTATTATGTTTACCGTGTTAACTATTATACTAGCTAAATATTTTCCGCTTAAACTTTCTTATTTTTTTGTTATTATGTGTTTTACTTTTGACACAAACTAATTATTATCCTACCATACGTATGTATACATATACAATGTTTCTCATGTTCCGCAAAAATATATTTTATATATGTATATGTGAATACGTATAAGTGTATTTACGAATATATGTATGTATATATTTGAGAATATACTAACCCATTTAAACTAACATTTGTTTGATGGGTATTTTCTTTGAGTTTTAGATTTGTTTACGTGCAGGAAATAAAAAAGTATTTCTGTAGTAAAAAATGAATAGTAGTCATTCACATTGCAGAAAAGTGTATAAAGCTTTACTACATAGCAAAAGGTGTTATTGCACAGCAGAAAGCTTTACCACGCAGCAGAAAGCTTTACCGCACAGTAGAAGGTTTTATTGCACAACAAAAAGCTTTACCGCACAGCAGAAAGTTTTACTACGCAATAGAAAGTTTTACTGCACAGCAAAAAAGTCAGTCATGTGACAAAAACTAGAGAAAAGTTCATTTTGCGACGGAAACAGATGATAAGCCCACTTTGCAACGTCTTCCCTTGGACTTGGACTTAACGTTTGTGCACAAATTGGCAGCGGCAAAATAGTACTTTGAAGCCCATTCCATGGAGCGCTAGGCCCAACTTCCTTTTTAGAAAAGCCTAGACTAAGCGTTGTCCAATAACATCAAGATGCGTGTCTAAGGTATAAGAAACGTAAAAAAAAAAAAAAAAAAAAAAAAAAAACCTCTGATAGGTAATATAAAAAAATAGGTCAAAGAAAATTTCTTTTTAGACAATAGAAAATTCTATTAAAAATAGGGCTTATTTTTTAGTTGTTTTCTGCTAAAAATTTTTGGAAAACAATCTCGCTAAAAGCAATGAACGCTAAAAGCCTACATTGCTCAAATGCTAAATTTAGGGACTCAAATACTGACTTAAGATAAAATAAAGGACTCAGATACTCCCAAGTCTCAACTCTCAAGGACGTAACAACTCAAACTAAATTAAAATTAAAAGTAACAATTGCAGATGAACTCAGATACTAATAGCAGTAGCACCTATTATTTCTCACACCATTAATTGTTGGATCCTATTATTTCTCACCATCCCAATCTTACTGCTACCCGTGTGGGATCAACCACACTCGCATTGCATGTCCCACCTATTTTTCTTGCACATATCAAAAAACTTGTCCCCAGAATACAAAATCTTTACATTTGAACCGAACCTTAATGACCTCATTTTAATCATCCAATCCATTGAAAGTTAAATGTAATAACTGGAAGTTTAGGAACTAAATTACAATAGGAGTAAACCTAAGGATTAATTGTACTATTTTTCCTTCCATATTTCAAATATAACAATTTGGCCTCCCTATTAATTTTTTCTCAAAAAAAAAAATTAATTAATTTTTTTTTTTTTAATATTGTTTCCTCCCTATTTACTTTTTGTGTTAACTACTACTGCTACTTTTTTTTTTTTTTGGTTGTAAGAACTACTAATGCAACTTCAAAGTTCCTATGCCCTTCCCTTTACATTGAATACATCAATCAAACACTAGACCTCCCTCCACTAATTGTTTTGGATATTTTATTCAAACTTCTCATCAGAACCATATCCTTCAATCTAGCTGTGCTCACATTTGATTTGTTCGTAGGACCTGGTTCGATATACTCAAAAGACCTTATTTCATTAAAATGCACCTTGCAAGTACTATGAAACTTTGACCCTTCAGACGTTATATACAACTTGAGAAGTTTTAAAAAGTTCAAAGGGGCTAAAATTAGTATGAAACCTCTACCAAAATTGCAGACAATTCTCATTCACAATTGTAAAACAATTACAGCTATCCATTTTTGCTAACTGCAGTTCTCTATGTATACCCCATCATTGCAGCAGGTATATAAATAACAAAAAGGAAAATAAGCATAACAGTTAACAGTTCCTCACATGTGGGGACCCCCATTCCAGTCCCTCCTTCCCTCTTGTCACAACTTTGAGCTATCAGCAGAAGGCAAGCTATGGTTTTTCCTGATTGGTAACATGAAACTTCCTCCCAGCTTCAACAGCTTCCCTGTAAAGATGGAATGTAATTAGAGTTTGCAACTAGTTCATAAAAATTGATAAATTACCAATTGTCCTAAAAACTCAAGTTATTAGGAAATGGTAAATTAATTATTTAATCTAACACTCCCCTTTCACATGTGGGTCTAGACTCCCCTTATTAAGTGGGCCCAACACATGGTTTTATTTATTTATTCTAGATGGGAGGTTGGTAAGTTATTAAAATATTGTGACTTAATCATTTAATCTAACAAATAACAAATTCCCCCACCAACCCCCCCCCCCCCCCGGGGGGCGAAAGTCTAAGAAGTCCCATATAACTACAACACACTGTGACTCATTTCACAATTGGAATAGAACTGCAACCATAAAACATTGTTTTTTTTAACTTTTTGGTAACTTGGTCATGAGCAACCTTAATCCAAGGCCTAAATAAATCCAAAGAGGGTGGTCGTAATCGCTACCTGAAGGCATTTACAAGCTCCTTATTTTCAGGGTCAAGCTGCACTCCCTCATAGAATGAGTTGGCTGCTTCATCAAATCTCTACAATAATAAGAGCAAGACAAATAACATCAAACTACAAATATCACAATTGTTGTTTCAAATGTTAAGGGCCAGAAGGGAACACGAAAGCATGCCTGTAATAAACGTAGGGCTGCACCTTCCCCATAGCAAGCTTTTGGCCAATCCGGTCTTAATGCTCGGCAGGCCTTTGCATCATCTAAGGCATGCTCAGCTTGATCCAAACGTATCCAACAAAGGCTCCGATTGGAAAGCAAAGTAGCATCAGTGGGATCTAAATCAATTGCCTGTAAATGCATAACCAAACAATAAAGTCACAAATCACAAATCACAATGCCCAAAGCTCATGTGTTATGCTGGCAACATGTCCAATGTAGACAGTATTTCTAGCTATATTAGTGTATAACCACAAATGGAAGCAAAAGGAACACCTAAAAAAGGAGATCTAGACCTAACTTCCCTCATATGATGTCTTTCCAATACAGATATGCTAGGATATGTAGCCAATATGTATCTGTAAATAAGAAAATTATTTTTTTTTTCTTTTCCATGAATATGCCATATGGCAAAACTAATTCATGGATACTTTTGCAGGTAAAAGAATTTTCTTAAAAATAGGGAGTTTTTATGTAAAATACAAAATCTATGGTCTTAGAAAGTTTGAAACCATCAAGACTTAAATATATATAACCATCTTACATGAATCATGGATCATGGATCATGTTTTCTTTTAGTATTTATAGTTTAATCATATATATAATTTTTAAGCCTTGTCATGTTTGTTATTTGTCTTTTAACCTAAAATCTAGCATCATTTAAATTTTAAATTATTTTTTAATATAACATATCCCTGCCTTATTGCATCCTAGATTTTCCAGAATTTATGTATAGCCATGCCTGTATCGTATTGTATGCACATATGGGTGCCTCATAGGTCTAGATATATTCTCTGTCCAAACCTTGACCTCATTCCTAAAATCCATTACCAACTATAACACAGCAAAAGTAACTTCTAAGACTTCTAACAATTAGCTCTTCACCAAAATGCATTTCTAGGCACAGGATGGACACAGAACTGAGGACACTGATCTAAATACCATAGCCATGTTCCCAATCCAAGTTGCTGTGCTCATTTCATTGAGAATCAAATACACTCTAAGTTGTTCAAACATAGATCTTTTAGACAAAGCTCCAAAATATTCAGATTTCTCAATGTTCTCATGGCAGATACATGCCCATTCCAAATAAAACTAATGGGCTGTTACATTTCCTACTGTTTATGGAATGTAAAGGCAGGGAGCTAAAGCACAAACATATAGAGAGGTGCAAACTGCAAATGACAGGTATAGCACATGCCACATAGTGTATCTACTACCAAGGGAACACCAAAAATATTAATCTAGCAGCTAGATTCTGTTGGAAGAATGACACCGACAAATTTAAATAAGTCATATTTGTTAAGCGAGGAGATTGATTAGTTTCTCCAAAAATGCACTCAACTTTATTAGCTGCACCATAATTATATAAGTTTTCTCAGATGTCAAATGAACTATCAAGCAAGAGAGCAAACAAAATGAAAGTCATCTGATTGCAACTGAAAAAGGAAATATTTCAATAGTCAAAGGAGAAAAGAAGCAGTTAGTTACTTGTGTATAAGAATCTATAGCCATCTGATAATCTTTTCTTTTGAAAGCATCATCTCCTCTTGATTTTGCTTCTGCAGCTTTCTTCTTTGCTTCTGGTGTCACCTAAAATGTTGAACATTCATCAGGGTGACAAACACAAGACTAAAAGAATCCAACAGACTACTTCCAAAATATTTTTTACAAGCATTTGTAGGGATGAAAATCTTTATTAACTGCCACTGCAGAAAAATAGTTTAATACCACAAAAAATTCAAATCCATTAAATAGATCCCAACAGGTATGAGAACTTGCTGACTTAGTTTATAACCATAAGAGACATATGAGTAGCAAGTTTGGAAATCTTAAGGTGTAAGTACGTAGGTGTAAGTATGTCCAATCCCTTGCAATTGGAACAGGGGAGAACCATTTCAATGCACCAAAATTTAAAAATTACTCATGAATAGTTTCAAACAATCCCAAAATGGCATCTGTTTTTTCTTTTCAGTAGCATTTAATGCTTCTCCAACTCTGGCTAAATTTCAGTTGAGATTCAAATTCTTATAGAAGATATTTTGCAGTGATAGTAATACAAGAAAATAAACAAGTAATTGATTCGAAAAAATCCTTAGTTCTGTCTTTATTTTTTTTGTTGATAACCCTTAGTTCTGTCTATTGGTTGAACTGGTGGTTATGCAGATAAAATCAGGATATTGAATTCTATATTGGATGTATGGCATTATGTATTGATGAGTTAAGAGTTATAATAATCTGTCTACAGATTATCCTGTCCAAAAGCTAGAAACCATCCAATTTCAGGTGACAATCCTAATGCAAAATTGGATCAGCACTAATGCATAAACAATAAAGTTACAACACAATAAAAAGTGGCACCTGGGGGAGATCTTGATTTGATAATGAAGTTTCCTCCAGAAAATTAACTTCCTTTTTGTTTCTTGCTTCATCCTGAAAATTTTTCCCTTGAAAGTTAATACAAGAATCTACAATAGCTTAAAGTTTGGCAGAAAAAATATGGAAAACTAACAACAAGCTAGGTAGGAACTATTCAGCTTTCATTTGTTTAGACAATATCAAGCAGAAAATGACCATTTCATAGTGACAAGACATCGGCATGTTTCTTTGTTGCTTGGGATATTTTTTATCTTCATCTTTTCTTCCATTTCTTCAGTGGGCATATCTCCTTTCGTAGCAAAATTAGACTTTGCTTGTCATCCTAAACACACACAACCTGTCCTTTTACATGGGAACAGGCCTCAAAATACCTATGAATGGAGAATGAAATTTTTTTTGTAATCTGATCCAGAAGAGAAAGGGTAAGTATTTAGTCACCACTATGATATGTATCGGGCTAAGAAAGGAACACAGAGACAGGTCAAAATATTAATTTTAAACTCAAAATGCTGCACCCGGAGATTGTATATTAAGTTTTCAGTTTAGCAGATATGATTTATTGGATAATAAACTATTAAGTCCACAGAAGCAAAATATGTATAAACATTGAAAAGTAGGACAGCTTCTTTCTATCCCCCAATATCTAGCACCATACGTCAGGATCTTAATACCTGTTTGCTAATCTCAGACTGCATATAATCAAGTATTCCATCAACAGTCCAATTTGCAATTGCCTGAACTTTTGATGTCAAAGGAAAAAGAATCTCAACAGCTCCTCGATTGCCTCTTGCAGCTGCAACTTGGATTGGCTTTAGACCATCCTGAGATGCAAAGAACATTCAAAATTTATTTCATATTGGAGATAAAGTCAACAGACATTGATGTGACATCCGCAATTTTTTATTTATTAAAGGAATCATACAAGCCACCAATTGAAACAAGAAATGATTCATCATTATGAATAGAAATGGCAGACATGCTAGCTCATGGTGTTAACCCTAGATTTTTGGTTACTTATGCTGCTTAGTATAGAATATAATTTAGATTGTGCTTTGACTCTAGTTAACCACAAAATTTTTCCAATATTTGACAATTCACAACTAACAGGGGACACACAGTAAGATCAATTTGGAGAGAAATCCAAGTTGGTAAGTGGATTACAGGTTGGGAAAAAAGAGGTAGGTCATCTCGAAGATAGCAGCATTTTGTCTAATAGGGTGCCTTTGGAAGGAGAGAATAAGAAAAACATTTGAGAAGATCTTATATCCGTTGTCTTTGCAACTGAGGTTTTACCTATTGAAAGAACAGATTTTCCTCACTTATAACTTATCCAAAAAAAATTTCCTCACTTATAATAAAAGAAAGCATTACATATGAATTTTCATGTGCACTGAAATTATTTGAATAATCTTTTAATAAGTAAATATTTATTAAAATGCACCAAAAGGGGCCACATCCCAAGTACACATGGAGTAACACAAAAGAAGAATTTAATTATAAACCAAGTCCAAAAATTTAAATGCAACAATGAATAAAAAGTTTAGTTAATGGAACTTCTTACCAAATGTGAGAAGAGAAAAGGCAAACACATATTTCCAGCACGAGGAAGCACACGTGTATGACATGCCAACAACCTCTAGCATATTTAAATTACTTAAGCCTAACACAATTTGAAAGGTTGGGCAAGCATTATGCTTGAGCTACTAAAACAAGGAAAAAAAAAATGTAGGAAGTATCATTTTCTGTTAACAAGGAGTACAGAGTACCCAAAGCAATATTTTTCTTTTTGCCAAAAATTCCATTTTTATGAGTCATTTTTGGTAAAAGTGTTCAGAAATCTCTTGAATAACTTTTTTTTTTTTCTTTTTCTTTTTGGGGGGAGAGGGGGGGGGGGGGGGGGACTGAATTTTCTAAGCAGATCAAATACCCCTGGTATTTTCTAATAATTTTTTTATATGCCAAACATAATGTAATAACCCTAGCAAATAAAAAAGTATGTGCTGCTCAAGGTATAAAGAGTCAATTCGTGACTATGTGGCTCAACCTAACTAACGGCCATACCAGAAAGGTAGCTGCCTTAAAGCCTAAACTACTTTATAATCCAACCTAACCAAAGAACCTATGATGGAGAAAGCAAAAACCAAAAGACAAGGGAAAGATTGCACAAAAAAAAAAAAAAAAACAAAAAATAAAGAAAGATTTAAAGACTTGATAAGTTACTAATTGTCCTAAAAGCTAAAGTTGTAAGGAAATGGTGAATGTTCTATCACTCCCCATCACGTGTGGGCCCAAACTTCCCTAAATAAGTGGGGCCTAACATGTGGGATTTTTAATTTTTTAAATAGGAGGAGGAGTGGAGATAGGGTTCAAACTCAAGATCACATGCTCTAATACCATGATAAATTACCAATTATCTCAAAAGTTTAAACTTGATAGGAGAATTTAATCACTTAACCATTGTTCTAACAAGACTAAATGGATTGCGTCAGATTATCTTTTTTTGGTTTTAAATAATTTTATTCAAAGGAGGAGAGAGTTCAAACATACAATGTGTATAATTGAACGACTCCTAAAGAGTTAATCGAAGATTCAAGAGATCTGTAAATTCTAGAAAACAGGATGAAGAATGCTACCCAAGGTAGTTATCCACTCATATAAAGAACATCAGATTATCTATTTTGGACCCCTAATATGTTTCTTCATCATTATTCTATACACCATGATGGAAAAACCAGATAAAGCACATCTATAACTGTATTTCCTGTTGTGGCTGAACTGATGTACAACTGTAGTCCCATTGTGGCTGAACTGATGTACGCAGAAATTATTATTATTATTTATTTTTTATTTTTTGAGATTAGTAGGCAGAATATTATTTCAACCCAAGAGCTTTTTTCCAACACTCCAACAAGTAAATGCATACAGACAAACAAGAGAAAAAGAAGCGAAAAACTTGTTTTACTTCTTAAGTAAAAAAAAAATTATGTAGGGAATAGTTATAGCCTCACCTCATCAGTGACATTTGGATCAGCTCCAGCTTTCAACAAACAGTTTATGATTTCCAAGCTCCCATTATCAGCAGCAATGTGTAACGGGGTTACTCCACCAACACTAATATTAACTTTGGCACCTGCCTATACATTAGAAAATGCAAAAGTTAGGATTGCAGAGAAAAGTTCATATGAAGTAGCACAAATCAAGCTACCAGACCTATTCTGAGGAACTATATAAACAGAAGCATAGATATCAGAGTACTGAAATAACAGATATTAAGCACCAAACAAAAACTCTTTTACATTAGCCCCGAGCTTTACTCAACTATAATATACATTGTGCAATTATAAAGCTCAATTTAAAATATACAACATCATACTTCAGTAATTCACATAAGATTTCATTTACAGAAGTCTAAAATTGTGTATTTGATTGCTAACAAGGTCATTCAGATATCAAAACAATGACAATGGGCAGTAACCCAAAGTCCATGTAATACATATTATAAGATGAAGAAAATTATAGAACCTGAATCAACAACTCTAAGCATGGCAGCGAACCGGCTGCCACTGATGACAACAGTGGAGTAATATTATCATCTGTTTCAGCATTAGGCTGCAAAACAAATATCAAATATCAAGAAATTAAATCAAACAATAAAAGAGAATCTCAACTCACATTTCAATGATATAACAAAAGATTCAAGTATGTAATAACACTACCCTGAGAACTCTTAACCAAATGACATAAGGAAACGAAAGAATCAAGTCCAATACAGTAAACAAAAATGCCATGTCAAATAAATTATGTTAACATTTTGTAATTGGTATATGTTTTGTTAAACCACCCAAAAGAACCATATTCTGATCCCTCTTCCAAAACTTTCCAGATGTAATCATGCACACTTTAGCATTTGTCAGGGTCTAGAATTTCCGAAACCATTTTTGAGCAAAGGCTGCTAACTTTACAAAGTGTTCTCCTAGGTATACATGAGTTCTTAGCATCAAATATTTTCTGTCCTTTATATTTAACTCCTATGCAATGAAGCTTCTGCAAACTTCAGAATTATCCATCAACCAAGTAGAATAGACCACATCAGATCCAAAGAATTGACCCTTCAATCTGACAGCCCGACCAGCAAAATTGTATCTTCCATCATTGAGATGATGAGATGTCATTGGATGATGAGATGTTATTGAGTGTAAGTTGAAAAACTTCAATTATCAATTTAAAATGAATTTTTGAAGCCTGAATCATTTTGCATGCTAAATGCAACTTCCTTTTTACAAATGTGAAGACTTGAAGTTGAAAATTTTATGTCCTTCACAGTCATTAACCTCCTATGCGGTGCTTTTGCAAACTTCAGAAATGTCCAGCAACCAAGAAGAATAGACCGCATCAGATTCCAAAAAATTGATCTTTCAAACTGACAGCCCCCCCAGCATTGTATCCTTCTATCATTGAGATAATGAGATGTAGATGGATGATGACAAGATATGTATTTGGTGCAAGTCAAAAAATGTCTATTATAAATTTATAATGAATTTTTGAATTCCGAATCATTTTGCATGCTAAATGAACTTCCTTTTTACAAATGTGGAGACTTAAAGTTGAAAAACTTACATCCTTTACTGTCAATAATGAGTATTGTGGCTCTAATTAGCTAACAAAGATGACTGTTAAGAACTAATGGGATCCTTGCATGATGGATCCCAAACCTATTTAATAATATATTGTGCAACAATTTCTATGAGGCCCTGCACACACCATTGCAAAATTGAGAGCCACCTTGTATGACAGTTCCACTGACAAAGATACTTCAGTGGAGTCTCTGTTGGTGAGACAATCTGAAGGTGAGAGACGGAGTTGGAATTAGATTATATCAGGATTTTAATGATTGAGAGTTGGACTTGGTAGTTTCTTTTCTGCACTTCTAGAATACCATGTTCTGCTTAGAGAGGATGGAGACCGGGTGAGGCAGAGCCGCAGAAGTTGAAGAATGGGGAGTTTGATATCCGTTCTTTCTATAATGCTTTGAGGGGGTTCACTTATGTCATTTTCCCTTGGAAAGGCATTTGGGGCATGAAGGTCCCATAGAGGGTTTCCATTTTTTTTTTTTAGATAGCGGTTTGGGGGGAAGATTCTCATGAAAATATTAGGACTGGTGCTATATGTGTCGGTGTAATGGGGAGACGATAGACCACATTTTGATTCATTGCAAGGAAGCCAATCTTTTGGGGAGTTCTGTTTACAGGGCTTTTGGGATTCATTGGGTCCTACAGGAGAATGATTGATCCTATCTATGGATGGAGAAATTAGATGGGTAAACATTCTTTGAACATCTGGAACTTGGTTCCCTTATGTTTCGTGTGGAGTACATGGTGGGATCATAATAGGTGTATGTTTGAGGATGTGGAGAGTATAGGGGATCTGCTTATAGCCACCTTCACAGAGTCTTTATTTGATCGGTTTCCTGCAGGGGGTTTTACACAGAGAGACTCCACTCCATTGTTTTTAG
This sequence comes from Quercus agrifolia, assembly GCA_029955455.1. NCBI lineage: Eukaryota > Viridiplantae > Streptophyta > Magnoliopsida > Fagales > Fagaceae > Quercus > Quercus agrifolia. The sequence continues at coordinate 44,748,420 of JARQAD010000005.1, read as the reverse complement.
AGTCTCTATCCTTTTGTACATTTCTTTTTTCTTCTTTCTTTTTTGTAATTCTTTAGTCTAATTTGTGTCATTTGTACATGAAGTAGTCTCCAATTAATGAAATAATTCTTATAAAAAAAAATAGAATAGGGATGAAGTGTGATGTAGTACAAACTCAATATAAAAACAGTATCAAAATACCAAGACATGTAATAACCCATCTATAGCATTCCTAACAAAGAAGTATCCAATAACAAATATCAACAGCAGATCAAAAAACTAACACTGGGCAGGAAGTCCACAGATAGATGGACTCCGAAACCCAAACACCAAGCCTAAGTCCACTTGACACATCAAGGAGTCCCTCCTAAATAAACAATACTAAACTTGCCCACATAAGGTGCATAATCCTACCAGAGGAACCAAGGAGAAAAGTAATGTCCTGCCGGCCTAGAAGTAGGCAACACCAAACTCAGGAAATGTTCTACTAGCCTCTAAAACCAGTCACGCAAGGACAAGGGCTTAAAAGACTAAGAAGGGCCCCACAGGGATTTTTTTTTTTTTTTTGATAGGTTAGAAAAATTTGTATTAAAAAGAAGCTACTTCATCAAAGAGATGAAGTAAATGAAGGAAATATATACAAGCAACAAAGGAAAACAAAACAACTTATGTACAAGAAAAAAGTGAATCTAAAAACAGCGGAATGGATTTCGAAGTAAAACCCCACGCACGAGACCAATCAAACAAAGTGGTTGCAAACAATCCTAAGAGCTTATCCCCAAAAAGCACCAAATCTTCAATTATGCGATTATTTCTCTCCCTCCAAATAATCCACATCACACAATGTGGTGCCAAATTCCAAACATTTGAAGGATGCTTCCCCAACCAATTCCTCCAACCGGCCAACGAGTCAATAGCCCTTTTAAGTAGAACCCAAGAAACACCAAAAGATCTAAGGGCAAAGCTCCATAACCGAAAAACCTCACCACAGTGTACAAGCAAATGATCCACACTCTCCCCATTACATTTACACAGGCAACACCAATCCAAAATAGTGCAGCCCCACAGGAATTAAAAAACCAAAAAACATCTAGAGAGGCCTCATAAGCCAAGAATAACATATTTTGGGACTCTTGACTTTTAAAATAAAGTAAAGGTATGTTAGGAAATTTATTTATAATGTGTCTGTTGGCTTTTCAATGAAGATCATATTTTTGGACATCCTATGATAAAATAGAGGACCAACAAAAAGAGTCAGAGGAAGTAGAAGATATAATTATATGAACTACAAAATGCAAGCTTACATTAGCATGGTGTTCCAATAGAACTTTCACGGCATCTGGTTGTCCATGACCAGCAGCCCAAATTAATGGAGTGCCAGCATCACTTTGTGAATCAACATCAACACCTTTGGAAAGTAAAATCTTCAGCAACTTAATTTCTCCTGAAAGAATGCACAAAGTATAATCACATTGAGATTTAAAATGAAAAAATCAGTGAAATAGAGAAATATTAAATTCTTTGCATCTAGCCATATCATGCAAACAAGTAAATCCCACTACAGAACATTTAAATATAAGGTCATAGAGATATGGAAGATCTTTTAATTATAGAGCTTCGGAATGGTTAGTTTTAGAAGGCTAGTTTCTGAGATTAAAATTCTGTTCAGGTTGATAAAGCACAGAACTGAACATAAGTTTTCAAATTATCATAAAATCTCCATGATTAGGACCACAGAAACAAATAACTCCATCATGCTAAAGAGAGATTAAAAGTGATGGAGAGGTGACTTTTTATTCATAAGGAGAAGTCATGCAAAGCAGAAAAGTTATCAATAAACGTTCCAAATATGCACGTACAGGCACACGCACACACAAAAACCCCAAAAGGAAGACAATGAATGAAAATTAGACAGTGCACCTATTCCAGCAGAATGGTGCAGGGCTGTGGCCCCTAAGTCACTAGGTATAGCAGGATTGGCACCACCCTCGAGAAGGTATTTGGCAGTATCAGTATGTCCTTGCCGAGCAGCATGAATAAGAGGCGTCTCACCTGTAGATAAATTACAAAAATCAATAGATTAGCCAAAACATCATTATAATAACCATAACAAGTCTATCCAAGGAGAAGAATGTCATCTCAAGTTTACATTTGTAAACTATTAAATCAAAGACACATATTGGTCAACCACAGATATTATGACAAATTTGTTTACCAATGATAAAAAGATATGACTCATGAATTAACTACCAAATCCAAGATTACAGTAGCATCTGAATATCATATAATTATAAGTGTAAATCATGAGGTTGACAATAAGCTTTACATTAATTGTGAACCTACAAGAGCCCTCCTGATTTTCCTTCATCCTGATAACACAACCCTTCTGTGATGTCTTACTATGAAAGTGTACTTCTAAGATCAGAAGCATGACTTGTTACAACTTGAAGGAATGAAATATACAGTGCAAGATGATGAATTCTTAACGCAAGGAGCAAAAAGAACTTCTAATCCGTTAAGTTACATGGTAATTCTATGCCCTTGTGATGCAATTTGGCAAATTGTTTTTTTTTTTTTTTTATAATATAACTGCCCTTCATGTTGTTTTATTTTTTAATTGTTGATGAGTAATACCGAATTGCATTAAAATAAGAATATATATATATATATATATATATATATATATATACAAAAGTTCCCGTACTAAATCAAAAGTACAATGAATCTATGAAATCCCACATATTTGATGGTCTACCCTCATCCCAAGATACACAACAGAAATGAGACCCAACAAAATGAGATTTCAATCTCTCTATAGACTACTCTTGCCCCTCAAAAGTCATCCAAAGATGCACAACAGAAACAAGACCCAACAAAATGAGAATTCAATCTCTCTACAGACAACTCTTGCCCCTCAAAAGTCCTCCTGTCATTTCCCAATCCCTCTAATTTTGCCACATCAACCATGACGGAACCATATTCAATAGCCTATTCCTAAAAGAATTTTTTCTACGTTGCCAACATTGAAGCACTCAACGTACCATATTCGACATCACCCATTTCACCCCAAAAGCTGCAAACACAAATGACCATAAATCCCTCGCTATTGGACAACACAATAGCAAATTATCAACTTATTTCCCCATGTTGTTTACATATACAACATTGATCCACTATAAACTTGGGGGTTTAATAAGATTTTCTTTGATGACATAGGTTTAATAAGATTTTTTTTTATAGGGAGTATTGTCCCAGATTAAGCAGTCCACAAAGAAAGCTATGCTCAAAGATACAACCCTATAATCTTCCAATGAGGTCTGATACGACAGGTCCTCTTAATTTGTTCTGAATACAACACCTCAAAGAAATTGGTGAACATCTCCAATTTCCAATCTAGAGCAGGCCTCACAAAGATTGGATAATATGAAAATTATAGAATGTGATCTTATTACATCAAGTATCTTATAAAGTTTTAAGTAAAAATATTTTGGTCTTTTTTTTCATATGTAAATAATTTTGCGCAAAAGGGGGGCTAAACTCTAAACGATTTCATTAAAATATTTTGGTCATATTTTTTTGAAGGACAAGAAGCTTACTTGGTAAGTTGTAGTAGGAATGCCATCCCCCATTGCTTTTTCAGACATCATAACTAAAATAATCCAAAGTTGCTCTGACTAGACATTGATTTTAGCCAAAAGTATTTTAGCAAAATTATATATTTAGCTAATTATCTATTGCAATAAACTATACAAGTATACAACTAATCTATCACATTGTTACTACCATTTTATTTTATTTTATTTTATTTAGTAGTCCAACCAAAAGGAAGGGCGTCCATTCAAACAAGCAAAAGTACTATAACACTCACTGGACAAGAGACTGGGGATGAAAGAATCCATATTATAATAATAATAAAACAACCAAGAGCTTAAAACTGACCAAACAATTTTCAGTTTTTGAAGTCATATTCGACAGCCATAGAAATCTATCCAGCACTATCATCATTGATAGAGAGACACAAAAAATAATTTGGAGAACGTGCAATTCCAAAGTTTTGAGGATGTTGAGAGGAATCTGCTGGATCTTAAGCTCTTCTTTCTTAAAAAATTTGTTAGAATGGTTATCAGTTGTGAGATGTTTTTCTATTTGTTTGATTTGTTATTTGATAGATCATTGTAATTGCGTCTACATAATGTAAATTCCAGATTCCTGAATTTTTTTTTCCCTCAAAGATAATTCAAAAGGCTATTTTCAAATCTAAAAGAATCAATCAACATGCTCCAAACCAATGTCGAAGAGGACATGAAGAAAATAACAAATACAGACAATGCATAAGATTAGGCGCATACCTTCTTCATCCTTCGAATCAACATCGAGCTTCAACTCCTCCAACAAGTACTTGCAAACCTCAGTCTGCCCCTCCCTTGCAGCAAAGTGAAGCGCCCCTCGTTTGTTTGCATCCTTAATATCTGCTACAGTTCTCGCCAAACCCTTTCCCTCATCGAGTTGCCCCGCCAAATCTATTGCAATAAAATTAAACCCAAATAAATATTATTTTTTTATATATAAGTAAAACCAAAATAAATATTCTAAATTCAAACACCCCCCCACCCCAAACCAAAAAAAAAAAAAAAAAAAAATCAAAATTTGCACATATACTACTGATACACACACAAATACCCAAATTAAAAACCAAAATTAGCATACATTCAATGATATGCACACAAATAGCCAAGAGCCTTGTAGCTTAGTGGCATAGTCTGCTCTCCTAAGTGAAAAGAACCAGAGTTCAAATCCCACTACCCCGTTGTTGAAACTATCAAATTATCCAAAAAAAGACGCAAAAATATGAGCTTACTCTTTAAGAGATCAAGATTGCCAATACGAGCAGCATTGAGAAATTGTTGAACTTTCTGCCTCACTGCATATAGCAACAGGGATTCAGAGGGAATGAGAGATAAGAATTATTAACTATTGAACTTTCTGCTTCCATATGAATATATATAGACACACAAACACAGAAAGAAAAGCATTCAAGTACGCATATTAAGTGTTACCAAGCACAGAGCATAAATCAAAGAAAGAATCAAATTTGCAAACTTTTTCAAGTTTTTCTTGTGCTTATGTGGTTTTGTGCATGTGGGTCTGTGTCAATGTGTCTGTATTTATGAGAGAGAGAGAGAAAGAGAGAAGACCTGCAAGAGCATCAGAAGCATCGGTAGCCATGAATGATGTGATAAGGTGAAGGACGAAAGAAGTAGTTTCTAAAACCCTAAAGAAAGAAAGCTCCTCTCTTCTCTTTTGGGGTTTATAAGTTTAGTTTCTGAGAGACTTTTCAAGTGAGAGAGCTCTTTTGAGTTTGAGAGAGAGACAGAGCTTCCAAAGGGTACTGAAGTACCAAAACAGTCGTGATTAAAATAATACTTAATAATTTTTTTTTTAGTACATAATTTTTTTTTATGGGTTTGAGTTTTATAATTTTTTTTTAAGAATAATAAGTATTTCTAATACACACGAGGGGAGAAAGGAAGTCTTAAAGAAATTGACAACAAAGTATTTATAATTTTTTTAGAAGCCAAGGAGTATTTATAAAATTGAAAGCACACAAATGATTTTCTTTTTTCTTTTTGAATGTAATCGAAATATTATTAGCAATTCAATAAGTCTGATCATTGAATGTTTCATATATTCTTTTTGGTTGTAATTGTGACAAAATAGTGCAATTGCTATATAATTTCATAATAGTATAAACTATAGATAAGGCCATAAATTAACCAAGTCAATCATGAATAACTCAGGCTCGGATTGATAAAAAGCTTGTTCATATTTGTTTGTTTATAAATAAGTCAAGCTTGAGCATTAATTTTAGACTTGTTTAATAAATAAGCTGAGCCCAAGCAAAACAATTTGTTTAGGAACAAGCTCGTGAGCTATTAAACTTGATACAAAACAATTCAAACATAGACTTATTTATAAGTTTATATATATTAGCTAAATATACTCATTATACATATCTTAATAATTACATGGCCAACACGAAACCACTACCAATTACCTTAATTTTTTTCTTCCTCTAAACTGACCATGAACCACTTTAGACTATAGTTACATTTAAAAATAAATAAATTAATTAAGTTGGCCATATATGATCATTCCCTATCAATCATCTAAAGTAAAGTTATGAAACATATTAGTAATTTTTTTTTTTTTTACTCATAATAGTTACAAACAAGTATTTTTCTAGTTCTTCACCATCTAATATGAATGTAAAAATTGTATTTTGAACAATTGCTGAAATTGTAGAGTGTAGACAAAGAATGATGAATGAATGAATTTAATTATGTAAAGTTTTAATTTGAATAATAGCTAATCATAGGTAGAACTAGATGCATGATAAAATGAGCATACTATTTTCCTTTTCTTTTTTCTTAATTTTAGAGATTTAAAAATTTGATAATGTAATTTTTTTAGATCTCAAACTCAAAATCTTGACCTGAGCTCGAGTTTAAGCTTGATATTAAGCTTGAGCTTGGCTTGACTAATTAATTAAGCAAACAATATTCTTAGGCTTGTCACGAGTGTTAGGGTCATATTTTATATGTAATTAGCTAATCTTTTGACAAAACGCACTTTACTTGTAATTGGGTAGATCTAAATTGAGTTTAATGTATCAAGAAGTGTGTTGTTCTAACATTTCAAGTGGAATCATTAAAGATATAAGGTTTGATCTAAGAAACAAGTGAAAAAAATTTGTTTCATTAAAGCTTGACACTAGCTGCTATCAAAGATTAATGAAGAAGTTTGACACAGGCTCGATCTATCAAGAATTACGATTTCAGATTTCTCATATTTGAATTTCAGCCCATGATGACTTGAATGATTAGGGTTTCTCTCTCTCTACAACCCTAGACATATATAAGGCTTACTTTAAAAGTCATCAAGTACAAAAACAAAGACTTAGAACTCATATACTCTGTGTGAAGCTACTACGTTTGTACGCCTTAGGGTTTTGTAATCAAGTGTTTCCTGATCTTCATCGTTTATGAAGTGAAGAACTTCACAACCAACAATAATTAATCAAGTTGCTGGAGTTAGTTACGTACTAGGATTCATGCAAATAAGCTAGTCATAGATTGAGGATTTGTGCAAAGTAAAGAAGTCTACTACAAGATCAAGTTCAATTAGGTATTAAAGTAAATGTTCAACTGTAGGTTGGTATTTTGGGATAGGGCAGAGTAGTGGTAAGATTTTTTATTCTTGTAACCGCTTGATTATTTATTAGTGGATTATTGGGAGTGGTGACCATAAATTCACTTGGTGAGGCTTTTGTCTTGCGAGAAGTTTTCCCTATTTGTTAACAAATTATCGTGTTAATTTATTTTCTGCTATATATTAGCTATTTGGTGACTTGTTGGTGCCTCCACAATTTACATGTAATTTGACATAATTAATCAACTTGGGTAATTTAAATTAATTAAACAGGATCAATATATTTTAACTTAACAACGAGCTTGAGCCAAGCTTGTGCTTTTGACTTTTCCTGTCGAACCAAGCTTGAACATGCACTACTCAACAAAGTAATGGTCTTTTAATCAATTGTTACTTTAGCAAAGTTGTAAAAATAATTGCCCTTTTTCTTTTTGAAAACTAAAAATAATTGTCTTTAATATACTCTTAATGTTTAAAATTTTTTAAAAAAAAATTATAAATCTTAATAGGTTTTTTTTTTTTTTTTGGAGTTATTCATTTTATCTTAAATATCAATTTATTTTTACTTTAATTTTGCAAATAGCTTTTTAAAGTGAGCTTTTTCCTAAGTAAAATTATATTTTTACGTAAATTTTTTAAAATAAAATAAATTAATGAATCATCCAAACATATTATTTGGACATTAATTTTTTTTAAGAATAAAATTTTCAAAAAATAATGTTATGACTTATGAAAACAAGTTTTGTATACCTACTGTTGTGAAAACAGATGTTTAATTCTCTTTCTCAAACTGTTGTAACTATTGGAATATACTTACTATTATTGGCAGTTCATTTTTCCTATTATTAGGCACCACATATAAATAAACTACATAGATAAATAGCTAATAGTCAAAATGGTGTACTATATCTATATTCACACCCAAAAACAATCTACATCAATCTCAATTGGTGTTGGGAACCATTTATAATTGCTACAATAACTCATCATTCAATTTACTCCAATATAAGAGCTTGGCTTGAGCCTAATGCACTAAATCTATCAGGATGGTGACTAATGACTCCCTCAATTAGGCATTTTTTAACTATAGATCCATATTAAAGTAATAGTCTTTTAATTAGTTGTTACTTTAACAAAGTTGTAAAAATAATTGTCCTTAATATACTCTAAATATTTAAATTATAAATATTAAAAAAAAAAAAAAAAAAAAAACATTGTTACTCTTAATAGGTGTAAGGTCACAATTTGGTTCCTAAGTCCAAAAGGAAAAAGGATTTAGGCCCAAAAAGCCCAATACAATGAATGTGTAGAGAATTTGTTAGAAAACTGGGCTCTAATGAGTTCGACAACTTATAGTTAGCCTAGATGACAAGAAAGTAAAGATAAACTAATTTTATCCAAAGAAAATCGTCCTCGGCACAATTCGAGGAGATTAGTTCTTGTATGTATATATATCTTTTGAATTTTGTTACAGGTCCAATTTTTGTTCCTACAGTGTTTTTCTCTTAATTCTTCGATCCCCTCTCCTTAAGGTATTCTTTCTCTTTTATACTGTCTTCCTTCTTTCATCTCCACCCTCCACGTGTAGACTAGGTTTCTAACATTGATTTTTGTTCCAGCAGCACCTTCCTGAAGTCTCTGGGAGTAGTTGTAAGGCTGAAAATTACTGTTTAGGTATTACTTCCACATTAATGCGGCCAAAGAGTTAGCTGCAGAGCATTCAATGCGGTGGCAGTAGCTTTCTCTTAGATATTTCATAGTTCCACTTTGTCCTGTGCCTTCATGATATGTATCCTTATCAATAGAATCTCTCGGAACGTTGCCCTAGATGGCAGACCACGCCTTTGGACCTCAGCTTTGCTCAGCCGATGAGGCATTCCTCCTCGGACCACCTTCTTTGACTCTTATGACCAAACCCCACTTCTCCATTCACTAGCGCAGACTTCTATGATAGCGTTTACCTGTACTTGGACTACTAGATGTCCTTGGATTGGGCCCCCGGCCCAATATATATATATATATATATATATATGTATATTACTGGGCCTATCACTCTACAATAGCCCATCGAAATTCTCTTCTTTTGCTCCTCGAGAAGAAAAGAGGATTTCGATATCACCTTAATTACCCTACTCTTATCATACATCATCTTTTTCTGCGCAGGTACCTTTTTAATTGCCCAACGCATGCTCCTGATGCTTTGACATCCGAGATGCGCCTTCATTAAATTTATGTGGCTCCATGTTCTACACGTTCTACGGTGCGATGCAAATCCAACAGCTGGGGATTTTATTGGAACTCGGGTGGGAATTTTCTCACTTTTCCCTCTCTCTAATACAAATATTGCTTGAACATTTCATTCACTTTACTTTTGCACTTATTCACTTCACATTTGCGCTCATTCACTTCACTTTTGCACTCATAAGTATCAAGAGCCAGTCCAAGGAGAGTTTCTTTCTTTGCGTAAGTCTTTTTAAACCTTTTCATTTATTCGCCTTTCTACTTTTCTTTACACAGAGCCCTTTTCTCCTCAGCCCTCTTAATCTCCCTTTACCCTCTTAATACCTTCAACCCTCTTCCACACATGGGTAGATTTGCTTACTTGGTAGACTCCGCGGAGAGTATAAAGAGCTTTAAAGCTCAATATAGAATTCCACCAAGAGTCTCCATTAGGTACTGCAAGGAAAGGGACTGGCACACTCAGAGGTAGGAGGGAGAAGTGGTAATCCCAATGATTGCCTTTATAGAGGGAGGGATGAGAATCCCCATAGGCACGGTTACTAGGGATTACCTAAGAGTTCATAGGTTAGCCCCCACCCAATGTGCCTTAAACATGTTTAGGAATTTAGGTAGCGTAGACGCCCTCAATGAGAAAATGGGCTTAAACCTTACCCACCACGATGTCAACTGTATCTATAACCTTCACCACTTAAAAGGGCAGAGATATTACCTAAAACTAGGTACCCTGAGGTTAGGCTCATCTCATGCCTCCCTGACTCTAATAAAGGCATGAACAAAGACTTCCTAATCGTTTCAGGGGAGTGGCATGATGGCCTCCCTTGCCCGAAGAGAGAAGGGATACTAGGTGGGGTTTGTAGGTCTAGGCTTATTATTTCAAAGTCACCCTTCTTTCCCTTTGACATATTCTGTACCCATTTCTCCCGTTTGTGTTTGTAATTGAATTTCCCTTTAATTTGTGCCATCTTTCTTTTTAACGATGTTTTTTGTTTTCCAAATGGTTTTGCAGATAAGCACGCCCCATTCCGAATTTCAATCTTGTCAACCAGCCGAGCTTAGACATGATACCTAAAGCCAAGGTGTTTGTTCACAGTGACAGTCAGTTATGAGCGGCCCATTTAATCCTCGGATACAACCCCTTTTCATCAAGTTTCCAGGCCCCGAAGTGCGTGATAAAAGCCAAGGACCTGCGTTTGCACTTGATCAACGTTGTTGTGCCGGGCTTCCTTAACCAAATTCGGGACTATAAGGTGTACTGAAGGTAGAGCCACTCCTTTAGTATAAGGCCAAGGACGAAGTGACCCCCTCACAACCAGCTGCCAAAGAGGAAGAAGAGGAAAAAGAACAAGAAAAAGAAGAAGTAGTTGAAGTGCCTGACTTCGAGGATGATTTTGAAGTCTTCAACCAACCTCAATCTCCGAAGGCTCCCATTAGTGACTTTAGTCATCTACCTTCAACACAAATAAGCCAGATATAAGGAGATCCCTTCGTTCCAGAAGCTATGGGGATACAGCGTAAGCCCAGGGCTAGCCTTCTAGAGATCATCGAATCTCAAGTTGGGGGTTCAAAAACCCATCTCTTCCCACTCCTCATGACCTTCAGCCTGAACCATAGACAAAAAGAGAAAATGAGAGAAGAAGGGGAATGATGTGATGGAAGAGGGCCGAGGTATCCCTCCCAAGGAGAATGAGCCTTAAAGAGGGGCCAAGGTAGCCAAGATTACCTAGATAAGGTCCTTAAGTGATGGGGTACTTGGAGATAGGGGACGTGATCTTCACACCAGGGTTCCAAACTGGAATCCCCTTCTGGTGTTAGACAGATCCCCTTTCCCTGTGAACTCCTCAATAAAAGACTTCCAACAGGGGAAGGCCGGGTACATAGTAGACGTTGTAGAGTAGGTCTTGCTATTACTTGACAACATGGTCGATCTGAGGACCATGAAGAAACACGAGGTGTTTCTAGGTTTGAAGAGAGACCTCACCATGGTAAGTCTTTCAAGCTAAGTCAACTTCTTTTTTTTTTTTTTTTTTTTGCCTTTGCTTACTGTTACACTTCCTTTGTAGGCTGTTCAAGCCACTTTTAAAGCCGAGGAGTTGGTGAATATCTCTCACTAACAAATGAAGGATAAGGAGGGTAAACAGATTGCTGCTGTTGGGGCCTTTAATGTGGTTAAGAAGAGGGTAAAGGAGCTGAACGACAAGCTCACTGAGGCTGAAAAGGAGAAGAAAAGCATTGAGGCGGCACTGGAAGGGGCAGAGAGGTAGGTCGAGACTCAGCGCAACGCAAGCAACTCCACCTGGCTAAGGATGAGCTTGCTGCTGCTAGGAAGCAAATCAAAGTGCTAAAGAAGAAACTGGAGGATGTTGAGAAAGCCAGGGACTAGGATGAACAAGACAGCTACAATGTGAGCGTAGCTGAGACCGAGAAGGCCCTCAGGGCTGAGGTCTCGGGGTTATGTAAAGCATATTGCCTCCAGGTGTGGAATAAGGCCCTCAACCTAGTTGAGGTTGAGGCCTCCTCGGCACTTAGGAGAGTAGATAATGTTTACTACTCCATTGCAATCCAGGCACCAGGCTCTTCGGCCTTCTAGGATGATGGAGCCCCCAAAGGTACAAGCCCTATTGAAAAGGTTCCGACCAAGGACATTCCTCGTCCCAGCAGACCTCTAAAAGGGGCAAAGCAAAACGGCGCACCTAAGAAGGAGAAAGAAGTCCCCAAAAAGGTCGCCCCTGAGATGATAAAGCCCTTGGAATGCACCCAAGGATTCTTCTAAGGGAGGGGTGGGTTCCTAAAGCCATAAGTTGGTTTTGGCAACTTTCCCCATTCTTGCCAAAGAAGAACCCAAGGGTAAGGGTCCAGCATCCTTAGCAGCAGCAACCATCCAGCCTGCCAAGACTCCAGAAGACAAGCTTGTAATAAAGATGTAGCCATAAGTTATCTTTTTTTTTTTTTTTTTGAACTGTTGTTTTTGTTTACAAGGTTTGTAATTAATTTACCCTTTTTGTTATCCATTTGCCTTTTTCTAAGGCTCGGCTTAATGACAATTATAAGTTTTTCTTTCATACTTGTGGTATTTACTTGAATCCTAACATAATTTCTAATTTCACTTAACACTTGACCAACGTCACAATCCGATATAACTCCATTTAGTTATCTGCATAAGTGGTAGCATAGTTACTACATCCCACATGATCAGCAACAGGACAGGCTAAACCTACTAAGTCTACAACCTTAACAAAGTACACCTTTAACTTCAAAAGTATACATAATGGTAGAGCATCCATCCATGTCGGGGTCCACCTAACCCCCCACTTATCAGTAAGTCTAAGGAACTGGAAGGATAATTAGTTCTTAAACAGATCATAGATATACTTGCAAATGCTTTAAATGATGCTCATGAATGTCCATTTGATCAAGTCACTATAATGAAGGTCTCTGCCATTCAGCATGACTGGTTCTATTTGATACTTAAATACATAATAAAAAATATTAATTTACCCAAGGCACGTAGTCCAATGAACTAGATGTGACCAAGATTCTGTTCAACATTTATAAAAAATGATTGAAAATATCAATTTACCGAAGGTGTGTGGTCCGAGGAGCTAGGCATGACTAAAGTTCTATTTAACACTTAGTAAAATGATATGAAACATTAATTTACTCAAGGTATGTGGTCCGATGAGCCAAGCATGACCAAGATTTTGTTTAACACTTAGTAAAATGATATGAAGCATTAATTTACCCAAGGTATGTGGTCTGAGGAGTCAGGCATGTCCAATGTTCTGTTTAATACTTAGTAAAATGATATGAAGCATTAATTTACCCAAGGTATGTGGTCCGAGGAGCCAGGCATGATCAATGTTCTATTTAACACTTAAGCAAATAAGAAGTGTAATGCATAATGTAATAAACGAAAATATGGTAGAAAAGACTTTCTTTAATAATAAATCCTTCGTAGGTTATTTACATTCCAGGGACATGGTACAACATTTTCATATAAATCTTCTAGATAATATGCACCTATTCCAGCCATCGAGGTGATATGATATGACCCTTCCCAATTGGACCCTAACTTTCCCCATGTTGGGTTCTTTGCAGTACTCAAAACCTTTCTTAATAACAAGTCCCCAGGTGCTAGTGGCCTTAACCTCACGTTTGCATTGTACCCTTGCTTGAGTTTGTGTTGATAATATGCCAATTGAATCATGGCATTTTCTCTTTGCTCTTCAATTAAATCTAAGCTCTTTTTTAGCAACCCATCATTGTTGCTCGGAGTGAAAGAGCTTGTCCTCAGTGTTGGGAATCCGATATCCAGAGGAATCGCAGCTTTTGTTTCATGAGTCATTGAAAATAGTGTCTCCCTTGTTGACCTACGAGATGTAATCTAATATGTCCAAAGGATGAGTGACAGCTCTTCCGCCCATTTTCCTTTTGCATCATCCAGCCTCCTCTTGAGTCCATTCATTATGACCTTATTGACAGCCTCGGCCTGTCTATTCCCTTATGGATAAGCCGGGGTGGAATACATATTCATAATGCCCAGCTCACAATAGTACCTCCTGAAGGTTTTGCTATTAAACTGAAGACCATTATCCGAGATGAGGGTATGAGGGATCCTAAACCGAGTGACAATATTTTTCCAAATAAATCTCTTAGCATCCATGTCCTTGATATTTGCCAATGGTTCAGTTTCAACCCATTTGGTGAAGTAATCTGTGCCAACCAGCAACCATCTCTTATTCCTTGCTACCTTAGGGAAAGACCATACAATATCCAAGCCTCATTGAGTAAAAGGCCAAAGGCTAGACAGAGGATTAAGGATACCCCCTAGTTGATGAATGTTTGGGGCAAATCTTTGGCATTGGTCACACTTTTTCACATAGTCTTGTACTTCCTTCTACATGTTCAGCCACCAATATCCCTGAGTGAGGGCTTTGTGAGACAAGAATTTGCCTCTTGTGTGGCTTCCACAAATCCCTTCATGTAACTCCTCTAGGAGTAGCTCTGATACCTCAAGGTATATACATAGCAAATATGGCCCAGAAAAAGAGCGCTTGTACAACTTTTGGTCCTCGGATAGCCAAAACTGAGGAGCCTTTCTTTGCACTTTGTTAGCCTTGGACTTCCCCTCGGGCAAGATATCCTCCTTAAGGAATAACACGATAAAGTCCATCCAGCTAGGTCCCACCATAATTTGATGAATATGGGCTATCTTTTTCTTCATCTTAGCAGGTTTGCACAAGTCTTCAACAAGGATAACTCGAGGTAAGCTCTGCGCTGAGGAGGTTACTAGAGTGGCCAGAGAATCAACATCTGTGTTTCTGCTTCTAGGGATTTGTAGTAAGTTGAAAGACTCAAACCCTGATTGTAAGTGCCTAACCTGATTTAAATATTCTTACATTCTCACATCCCTAGCCTCTAACTCTCCCTTAACCTGGCCTACAACCAACCTTGAATTTGAGGATATCTCCACCGTCTTTCTTCCCATTTTCTGAACCATCATCATCCCTACCAATAGAGCCTCATACTCAACCTCATTGTTTGTGGCTGAGAAACTTAAACTTAAGGATTTTTCAATACTGATTTTATTAGGAGAAATTACAACTAGCCCTACTCCAGATCTTCCTTGATTTGCTGCATCATCAATGTATACCTTCTAGGATAAAGGTTCTTGCAAGGAGACCATGCCAACTGATTTTCCATCCATGTCTTGCTTCCTTACCTCCTTTGCAAAAGGGGACTTAGCAAACTCGGCCACTAAATTTGCGAGGACTTGGCCCTTGGTGGAGGTGTAAGGCATATACCTGATATCAAAAGCCCCTACCCCATTTGGCAATCCTTCTTGTGTAATCAGTACTCCGAAGTAGGGATCGAAGTGGAAGTTGGGTTAAAACAACAATTGTGTGGGATTGGAAGTAGTGAGGAAATTTATGTGTAACATGCACTATTGCCAAAATGGCCTTCTTCAGTGGTAAATAATGAACCTTTACTTCATGCAATGACTTACTCACATAGTAAACTAGCCTCTGCACATCACTGTCAACCAGTATCAACACCAAACTTACGGCATGGGAAGCCACAGCAATAGAAGCAAATAAAACCTCATCCACCTTGGGCTTGAATATAACAGGTGGCTAAGAAAGATATTCCTTAAGTTGTTGGAAGGCCAAGACATACTCTTCTGTCCACTCAAATCCCTTCCACTTATTCAACAATTGGAAGAAAGATCTGCACCTGTTCGCTGACCGAAAATAAATCGGTTCAAGGCGGCAGTCATTCCTGTTAATTTTTGGACTTCTTTGGGATTTTGAGGTAGCTGTAAACTGTTAATTGCCATAACCTGATCAGGGTTGACCTCAATTCCACGATGAGTAACCATATAGCCTAAAATTTACTCGATCCCACGCCAAAGGAGCATTTGGAAGCATTGAGGCGCAATTTGTATTTCCTTAGTATTTCAAAAATATTCCCAAGGTCTCCCACATACTCGGGCACCATCTTACTCTTCACCACCATATCATTTATATAAATCTCAATATTTTTGCCTAATTGTGGCTCGAACATCCTGGTTATCATCTTCTGATAGGTAGACCCTGCATTCTTCAATTCAAAGGACATAACCTTGTAGTGGTAATTTTTAGTAGGAGTGACAAAAACTGTCTTCTCCTGATCACCCAGAGCTAGTGGTATTTGGTGGTATCCCTGGAAGGCATCCAAAAAGCTTATCTGAAGATGGCCTACAGTTGCATCCACTAGCTGGTCTATCCGAGGCATGGGGAAAAAATCTTTTAGACAGGCTTTGTTCAAATCTGTGAAGTCCACACATACTCGCCACTTTCCACTTTTCTTTTTCACCACTACAGTATTGGCTAGCCATTCAGGGTAAAACACCTCATTAATAGTCCCAGCCTGCTTAAGTTTGATCATTTCATTCTTGACAACATCAAAATGGTCCTTAAATAAGCGCCAAGGTGGTTGCTTTTTGGGGATGACGGACAGATTGACATTCACATGATGGTAGATGAAGTTTGGATCCACCCCAGGAGTTTCATAAGCACTTCATGCGAACACATCAATATTTCTCTTAAGAAACACTATCAGCTCTTCCTTCTCTTGAGGAGGTAGCTAGGCTCCGATCTAAAAGAATTTTTCCAAATCATCATCAATAACAATTTTCTCTAACTTCTCACACTTTGCCCTTTCTGACACCGAGTCTGTAGATAACACTAGAGTCCTTGATTGCTATAAGCCCCTCTCAATAGAGGCCGATGACTCAACTCCTGGCTGATGCATTACTGCAGCCACCAAGCACTGCCTAGCTATAGACTAGCTCCTAACCAACTCCTTAATCTGGTCCTCGGATGAATATTTCATTTTTAAATGTAGAGTGGAAGAAACGGCTCCCAGGGCATGAAGCCAGGGTCTTTGCTACAATGGCCGTGTAAGGAGAATAAGCATCCACCACAATGAAGTCCACCTCTACCATCTCTGAATCGGCTTGCACAGGTAGTCTAATATGGCCCTTTGGAATGACAACTTTCTAGTTAAAGCCTAACAAAGGTGAATCATAAGCTGTCAAATCCTCAGGTCTCAAGTTTAGCCCTTTGTACAAATCAGGGTACATAATCTCTGCCCCGTTGCCTTGATCCACCAACACCTTCTTCACATCATACCCCCTATCCTGAGGGTGACCACCAGGGTATCATCATGTGGCTGTATGGTTCCAACCTTATCCTTATCCAAGAAACTCAATGCTGGTCGAATCTCCATTCTGGCCCTCTTCGGCTCAAGGTTAGAGTTCTCGACAGGTCGTCGGGCTATAGACATTACCCTAGAGGGGTGAGAACCAGTTTTCCCTGGAGCAACGAAGATGGCATTAATTGTGCCCAAAGGTGGCCTTGAAGAAGTATCTCTTTGAGATTTGGATCTTGCTTGGTCGTTTTGCCCACTAGGCTAATGTAGAAATTACTTTGACTTTCCATCTCTAACCAGCTATTCCAGATGATCCCACAAAGTTCTGCAATCTTCTGTGGTGTGTCCTCACTTCTGGTGGTATTGACAATGAAGGCTTTGATTGCGCTTCATTGGGTATCCTCCCATTTTATTTGGCCATCTAAAGTATGACTCATTCTTAATCTTTTCCAAGACTTGATGCACTAGTTCTTTGAACACTGTGCTAACCACCTAGGTAGCAATAGACCTTGACTGCCCAGCAAAGTTTCTTTGGGGTTGATTATTGTTGTACCTGTTTGACTTGAAATCCCTCATATCTTGGGGATAACCTTAGCCTTCTCCTTCCCTTGCTACCAGTCTTCCTTGACCCGTTTATACTCGTCAATACGGTTCATAAACCAACGCACCCTACTTATAGGCTTCTTGGTCAATGACTTTCTCAAATCACACTTGGCAGGTAGGCCGACCTTAAAAGTCCTTATGGCCACATCATCGAAGTCCCTATTGATCTCATTAAACATCTCGCAGTATTTGTCTGAATATGTTTTTAGGGTCTCCCCTTCTCGCATGGTCACAGACAACAGGGAGTCTAAGAGCCGAGGAACCCTACTACAAGTCACAAACCGAGCCCTAAATGCCCTAGTGAGCTCTTTAAAGGAGCTAATAGAACCTTCTCTTAGACCATTGAACCATTTTATTGCTATAGGCTTCAGACTAGATGGGAACACCTTGCACATCAACGCCTCGTTCTTGGAGTGAACGACCATCCTCTGGTTGAAATGGCTCATATATTCTACAGGGTCCGTTTTGTACATGGTGAATGTTGGCTGAGAAAACCACCGAGGAAGTTTTCCATCTTCAATCCTACGAGCAAAAGGTGACTTGGAAATCTGATTCAAACCCTGCTCATAGCGTTATTGCTCAGACCCTAGCAAGACGGACTTTCTCTTCTCCGCCTATAATGACGATCCTGATCACACGAAAAGGACTCACTGGGAGGAGTCCTGGACCTGAGGCAGTAGCTATTATCACTATCATCGTTAAAAGAAGGGTCATAACTTGAAGGACTTCCCCTACATCGCTTACGGCGTAAACTTTTTCTTAAACGGTCAATCTCCAGTTGCATGCTCCTAGTATTCTCTTCATGAGAGAGATGACTTCCACCTTGAGACTGACTTCCTCCAGTGTGTGCGGTATGCACGCTAACCTCTTAGTCCCTCATTCGCTCGAGATTGAGGAACTGATCCTGACGTTGGGAACCGACAGATTCCTCTTGGTTTTGCCTTGAACCTGTCATAGTTGGATGTTGAACTCAATAAAGCTCAAGTACTTCCCATAGACGACGCCAATTGTAAGGTCACAATTTGGTTCCTAAACTTAAAAGGAAAAGGATCTAGGCCCAAAGAGCCCAATACAATGAATTTGTAGAGAATGAGTTAGAAAATTAGGCTCTAATGAGTTAGACAACAATTAAGTTGGCCCAGATGACAAGAAAGTAAAGATAAACTATTTTTATCCAAAGAAAATCGTTCTCAGCACAATCCGACGAGGAGGTCAGTTCTTGTATGTATATATATCTTTTGAATTTGGTCACTGGTTCAGTTCTTGTTCCTACAATGTTTTTCTCTTAATTTTATGATCCCCTCTCCTTAGGGTATTCTTTCTCTTTTATATTGTCTTCCTTTTTTCATCTCCACCCTTCACATGTAGACTAGGTTTCTGACATTGATTCTTGTCCCATCAGCACCTTCCTGAAGTTTCTAGGAATAGCTGTAAGACTGAAAATTACTGTTCAGGTATCACTTCCACATTAATGCGGCCAGAGAGTTAGCTGCAGAGCATTAAATGCGGTGGTAGTAGCTTTTTCTTAGATATTTCATAGTTCCATTTTGTCCTGTGCCTTCATGATGTATATCTTTATCAATAGAATCTCCCGGAATGTTGCCTTAGATGGCAGACCATGCCTTCGGACCTCGGCTTTTCTCAGCCGAGGAGGAATTCCTCCTCGGACCACCTTCTTGGACTCTTATAACTAAACCCCACTTCTCCATTCACAAGCGCGGACTTCCATGACAGCATTTACCCGTCCTTAGACTATTAGATGTCTTTGGATTGGGCCACCGGCTCAATATATATATATATATATATATATATATATATATATATATATATATATATATATATATTATTGGGCCTATCGCCCTACAATAGGGTTTTTTTTTTTTTTTGGATTTATTCATTTTATCTTAAAATATCAATTTATTTTTACTTTAACTTAGTAAATAGCTTTTTAAAGTGAGCTTTTTCGTAAGTAGAATTATATTTTTACATAAATTTTTAAAAATAAAATAAATTAATGGATCATCCAAACATATTATTTGGATATTATTATTTTTTTTAAGAATAATTTTTTCAACAAATAATGTTATGACTTATGAAAACAAGTTTGGTATACCTAATGTTATGAAAATATATGTTTAATTCTCATTTCTCAAATTGTTGTAACTATTGGAATATACTTAATATTATTGGTAGTTCATTTTTTCCTATTTTTAGGCATCACATATAAATAAACTACATAGATAAATAGCAAATAGTCAAAATAGTGCAATATATCTACATTCACACCCAAAAACAACCTACATCAATCTCAATTGGTGTTGGGAACCATTTATAATTGCTACAATAACTCATCATTCAATTTACTCCAATATAAGAACTTTGCTTGAGTCTAATGCACTAAATCTATCAGGATGGTGAGTAATGACTCCCTCAATAAGCCATTTTTTAACTATAGATCTATATTAAAGTAATGGTCTTTTAATTAGTTGTTATTTTAACAAAGTTATAAAAATAATTGTCCTTAATATACTTTTAATGTTTAAAATTAAAAAAATTATTACTCTTAATAGGTTTTTGTTTTTTGATGGAGTCATTCATTTTTTCTTACTTTAACTTAGTAAATAGCTTTTTAAAGTGAGTTTTTTCCTAAGTAGAATTATATTTTTACATAACTTTTTAAAAATAATATAAATTAATGAATCATCCAAACACATTATTGGGATATTAATTTTTTTTTAGAATAATTTTCTCAACAAATAATGTTATGACTTATGAAAACAAGTTTGGTATACCTACTGTTATGAAAACAGATGTTTAATTCTCATTGCTCAAATTGTTGTAACTATTGGAATATACTTACTATTATTGCTAGTTCATTTTTTCCCCCTATTGTTAGGCACCACATATAAATAAACTACATAAATAAATAGCAAATAGTCAAAATGGTGTATTATATCTACATTCACTCCCAAAAACAATCTACATCAATATCGATTGGTGTTGGGAACCATTTATAATTGTTACAATAACTCATCATTTAATTTACTCCAATATAAGAACTTGGCTTGAGTCTAATGCACTTAATCTATCAGGATGGTGAGCAATGACTCCCTCAGCTTTGCCATTTTTTAAACCCAATGACTCCCTCAATCAGCCTCCTTTGCTAAGGTGCCAACTAGATACTAACTTAACTCTTAGATCACTAAGTTAATAAATAGAAGTATAGAGCCCACAACCCCACAAAACTTGACAAAGCTACCATTGCTCGTCAAGTGCACACATAGAAATCAAATCAAGGAAACCCAATTGCCCAAATTTGGACATGGCAAAACAGTTGGGTTGGGTCGGGTAAACTTGTATTTTTTCATACGACTCTTTTTTTTTTTCCTTTCTTTTTTTCTTTTTAAAAAAAATGTATTTGTTATTTGGTAAGTTATGCAACAAATTACTTGATGTAAAATGTATTACTTTGAAGTCACCAGTCACCACCTATATAAAGAAAGACTTCAGCTTAACATATTGATACTTGTTCAATAATCATAAAATTATACAAATCTCAACATCGCTAACAAAAAAAAGAAAAAAAAGAAAATGAAAAAGCACAAACATAAAGGAGTCTAGTCTACTCTTTCAAAATCTTATTTTCATAAACACACAAGTTTCATTTCTCCACAATATCAACATCCCAAATATAGAAAACAAAATTACAGTTGCCCAATTGATGCTATTCGACAAAGAATAAAAACATATAAAAAATTTTACAATCTTAAAAACTAATTTCATAATATAATATCTTGTAAAATAATCTAATAGTTGTGTTTAATTTTAAATGCACCGTGGTTGACACTATGTTTCAATTTGGGAATATGTATCAAAGTTTGATTATTTACTTATTTATACATGCTTTCTTTTATGAATATCATGTTATTGTTAAGCAACACATACTCCATGAAATATCATCTTTTATTTGAAAAGTAATTTCTTTTGGCTATGGGTTGTTAAAAATAGGCTTAAGCATCCGTAATTTATGTCAAATTCATTGATATACGTCAACTTCATTTTTTTCACACCTCTAAATGCTTTTCATGCATGTTTATAATATTTCAAATATATGTTTTTAACTCTATTGCAACCAATCTTGGCATGTAATTTGTCATTTGATATCTAAAAATATTTACTTATCGCATTATTCAAGTAAGAAAAAATGCCTCAATCATTTACTTTTCAATTCGTTTGCAAGCAACTAGATAAATGTCAATTTTTTTCTTAAGGTTATTGTATTTGATAACATTAAATATATATATATATATATATATATATATATTTTTTTCTGAATGGCATTATCCAAAAAATGTTTTTAAAAAATTGATGATTTTTTTGTAAATAAAAAATGAAAAAATCACATGCATTATGGTATTATCAAATGAGTTTGAGTTGTGCATTATAAAGCCCACAACAAACAAGTAAATCAATCATATCTTACTTTTATTTTTACCCAAAAATAGAAGTTTTGAAGAACGGTTTGGGTCATGGGTTAGACCCGTAAAAATGGGCCGGATCACTAATCAACCCATTTTTACTTCAGATAAAAAAAATTTGGATTTTAAGTCAGGTTAACGAAGCTTGACCCATTTTGCCACGTGTACCCAATCCTCCCGCAATTCAATGTTAACTAATCAAACCACTTAATATAACTATATAAGCACCAAAACCCTAATAATTCTGCGTGATATGCAAAATAATGGCAAGCAAAATTAAAGCAAAAAAGAAAAACCTCCTTTTCTTTCTCTTAAATTTAGGAGTCTAATCAATTCGTTATTTAACTAAAAAATAAAATTTTGTTTAGTCAATTCAAGATGATCAACCTTCTAGTGTAAGAAAAAGACTCAAGACTTTTTGGCGGGCTTGATTTACTTGCCATTCGCATATCAAGCTTACATAAATAGCCAAACTACAAAGATGGGAAGGTCTCATCCAACTACACACTATGTTTCAATTTGGGAATATGTACCAAAGTTTGATTATTTACTTATTTATACATGCATTCTTTTATGAATATCATGTCATTGTTAAGCAACACATATGCCATGAAATATCATCTTTTATTTGAAAAGTCATTTCTTTTGGCTATGAATTGTTAAAAATAGGCTTAAGCATTTGTAATTTATGTCAAATTCATTGATATACTTCAACTTCACTTTTTCACACCTCTAAATGCTTTTCATACTTGTTTATAATATTTCAAATATATGTTTTTCACTCTATTGCAACCAAATAATCTTGGCATGTAATTTGTCATTTGATATCTAGAAATATTTACTTATTGCATTATTCAAGTAAGAAAAAATGCCTCAATCATTTACTTTTCAATTCGTTTACATGCAACTAGATAAATGTCAATTTTTTCTTGAGGTTATTGTATTTGATAACATTATATATATATATATATATATATATATATATATATATACATTTTCTTTTTCTGAATGACATTATCCAAAAAATGTTTTTAAAAAATTGATGATTTTTTTGTAAATAAAAAAAAAAAAAGAATACATGCATTATAGTATTATCAAATGAGTTTGAGTTATGCATTATAAAGCCCACAACAAACAAGTAAATCAATCATGTCTTACTCTTATTTTTTATTTTTACCAAAAAAAAAAAGTTTTGAAGAATGGTTCGGGTCATGGGTTAGACCCGCAAAAATGGGCTAGATCACAAATCAACCCATTTTTACTTCGGATAAAAAAAATTTGGATTTTAAGTCAGGTTAACGAATCTTGACCCATTTTGCCATGTGTACCCAATCCTCCCGCAATTCAATGTTAACTAATCAAACCACTTAATATAACTATATAAGCACCAAAACCCTAATAATTTTGCGTGATATGCAAAATAATGGCAAGCAAAATTAAAGCAAAAAAGAAAAACCTCCTTTTCTTTCTCTTAAATTTAGGAGTCTAATCAATTCGTTATTTAACTAAAAAATAAAATTTTGTTTAGTCAATTCAAGATGATCGACCTTCTAGTGTAAGAAAAAGACTCAAGACTTTTTGGCAGGCCTGATTTGCTTGCCATTCACATATCAAGCTTACATAAATAGCCAAACTACAAAGATGGGAAGGTCTCATCCAACTACACACTGTGTTTCAATTTGGGAATATGTACCAAAGTTTGATTATTTACTTATTTATACATGCTTTCTTTTATGAATATCATGTCATTGTTAAGCAACACATATGCCATGAAATATCATCTTTTATTTGAAAAGTCATTTCTTTTGGCTATGAATTGTTAAAAATAGGCTTAAGCATCCATAATTTATGTCAAATTCATTAACATACTTCAACTTCACTTTTTCACACCTCTAAATGCTTTTCATACTTATTTATAATATTTCAAATATATGTTTTTCACTCTATTGCAACCAAATAATCTTGGCATGTAATTTGTCATTTGATGTCTAGAAATATTTACTTTTCGCATTATTCAAGTAAGACAAAATGCCTCAATCATTTACTTTTCAATTCATTTACATGCAACTAGATAAATGTTAATTTTTTCTTGAGGTTATTGTAGTTGATAACATTAAATATATATATACATTTTTTTTTCTGAATGACATTATCCAAAAAATGTTTTTAAAAAATTGATGATTTTTTTGTAAATAAAAAATAAAAAAAATACATGCATTATAGTATTATCAAATGAGTTTGAGTTATACATTATAAAGCCCGCAACAAACAAGTAAATCAATCATGTCTTACTCTTATTTTTTATTTTTACCAAAAAATAAAAGTTTTGAAGAATGGTTCGGGTCATGGGTTAGACCCGTAAAAATGGCCTAGATCACAAATCAACCCATTTTTACTTCGGATAAAAAAAATTTGAATTTTAAGTCAGGTTAATAAATCTCAACCAATTTTGCCACGTGTACCCAATCCTCCCGCAATTCAATGTTAACTAATCAAACCACAAAATATAACTATATAAGCACCAAAACCCTAATAATTCTGCGTGATATGCAAAATATTGGCAAGCAAAATTAAAGCAAAAAAAACCTCTTTTTCTCTCTCTAAAATTTAGGAGTCTAATCAATTCGTTATTTAACTAAAAAATAAAATTTTGTTTAGTCAATTCAAGATTATCAACCTTCTAGTGTAAGAAAAAGACTCGAGAATTTTTGGCGGGCTTGATTTGCTTGCCATTCGCATATCAAGCTTACATAAATAGCCAAACTACAAAGATGGGAAGGTCTCATCCAACTACTCCTTTATTAAAGGAACCAACTCCTATCTAATAGCATGAATTAGTGCAAAGCAATGATCAGATCATTTAAAACTCAAGCTAATATTTAGCTCTTTATTCATCCTAATCAAATCCATCCAATCCACATTAAGCTTTATCAATTGCACGAGTCTATCCTTGTCCGGGTCAGAACACAGTCACCCACAAATGCTGACCTAGCCAAAATAGAAAAATTACACTTTTGACTACAGTATAATTTATTTATTTATTTTGAGATAGATTATAATTTAGTTAAAACTTAAAGTTTGACTATGTTGATGTGAATGGTAGTAACCTACTATAAAGAGAGATACATGGCAAAGGGAATACTTCTAAGGTCACAAAGATTTTCAAGTAAGTAATACTAATATAATTTATACCACCACGTGGGCACCTTTAGTGTGATAGTAGTATAAGTACTTGTGAGGTGTGGAGAGTAACTGCCAAGGTTTAAGTCTTTAATATAATAACAGCATTATAGTTATAAGTTTTTAGTTACAACTTACAAAGTGTAAAACCAGTTTAGTATCAAATTTGGCCTACAAATGGATGAAACCTAAGTGATATTACAAGTTGAACTCATATAACACACTAGTTGTCCGATGGATGGACATGAAGAAACCTGTTATCCAATGACCATATATATATTATGGTCATGGTTGTTTGTTTGTATGTTTTTTTCCCTAATTACTTGAGTGTCCATGTTGCATTTTTTTAAATACTTTTGGTGTTAAATTGCAGGGAGTTTAATTCTATTTGCGAATTGAGAACTTGGAGTTCATAGATATATGTTGAAGCTGATTTTTATCTCAATAAATGTAGATACAAATTTCACAACTATTGATATGGCAGATTGTTATGAGTGTAAAATTAAAATTATATGTTATGCAATTTTATGTGAAAATGATGCTGCACTATTCATAATCTGTCACTTCAAATGTTGTGAAAAAAATTGTTAAATTTATTATGTTTGTAGCATTATTTTTGGTGTGTTAATAGGTTATCTTTCTTGGATACATTTTCTTTTTTTAATTTGTTGAGCTTAAGGAATTAGAGTGAGCCCGTGCGTCTACCTTCAAAAATCTTCATCTCTTCTTTTGTTTCCTTTTTTAATTTTTTTCTTTGGAGAAGAACTTCTTTTGTTTCTTGATCTTGTAACTTACCTTAAATCCATATGATTTGGACAAGACCATTAAAAGAATACATGCCTATTACTCCATAGAAAACCCCTTTTATTATCCCACTCACATTCCAATCCAGTCAGTATATGAGAGCTTGAAACCACAAAGCCAAATATCCAGTGAGGTTTACTATGGTCAAACCTTTAGGGAGGTTCCTTGGATTGCAAGAGGTTTAATTTAAGTTTTTGCGGGCGAAGAGTTCATGGAAGGGATCACTACATAAAGATTCTGTATAATATGAGACTACTGTGGTAGGAAGGCAAGAGTAATATATTTGCAGAGGTTGCATAAAGTCTAGGCCATATATAAAGGTTTTTTGAGACTTTGATTATTGAAACTGTACTTTCATTAGTGAATTTTCTATGGGACTATTTGTTTTCAAGCAATGGTTTTCCTTTGGAGAGATTTGTTATATTGGTTTTCCACTTCTTAACCAAATCACGTCATATCTTTTATTTTTCTTTTTTGACATCCACATCATATCTTTGTTGCTTTATTGAACTTCTATAGTATATTATATCGAATGGGTTAATTTTTTTCAATCAGTATGTTTAATTTTTAAATTTATTAATTAGTAAACATTAAACACGCAGTGTTCTCAAATCAAAATTTTTCAGAAGGTGTAAAAAACCCAATGATTGGCAAACTCTAAAAGTAATTAGAAATGGAAATAGTGAATATATCTTTTGCACGAAATTATTAGATATTCCCATAATAAAATTTGAAAAATGCTAAAGAACCTACAAGTTCTAATATATAAAGTTTACAAACTGGTGTGGTAATGAATGTGATTAATGAGTTTCAATCATCTTATAATTAAATTTTGAATTGTCTCTTTTTAATTAATAACACATCAAAAGCATTACGATATAATTATATAACCCTTTTAAAAAGTGGAGAAATACCGTGTAACCCACATTTTTGAAAAAGTGCATTGCAAATGTTAGTTTCTCACAAAACCGAAAGGATGAACCGGGTGTTGAATCGGTTCAAAACAAACATATAACAAAAAAGAGTTTTTGAAATGCTCTCGTGATTCTAGATTGGTGTTGACTCGTGGGTTAGGATACAACCATTTTCCTATTATAGGAAAATTATGTCATAAGGAGTAGCATATTCGCATAGAGGATAGAAACTTCTGGAACGGTGGAGACCAATAAATGAAACTTTCATTTTTCCATCTTAGCCTAGCTTCCATCGTTCCATGCAACTCCAAGAGTGAGACCAGCACAAGCACTTCAAGCAAGCTCCACCATTAATACAGTGCCACAATCATTCCTTTCCCTGCCAATTACAATATGTTCCTTTTTAATTGTAAATTCTTCACCAGAAACATACTACTAGTAGTCTAGTACACAATTTCTCCACCAACTTGAAATTTATAAAGAATTGAATCTATGTCAGGAACATGGAATTTGACAAACCATAACTTTCTAACTAAATAAAAAGAATGATGCATAGCACTTGGGGATTTAAGGAAAGAATTGTCTGACTCAAGGACAAGCCTGCTTGATCATATTTAATAGCTATATGGGAAGAATTAATTCTCTGTAATTACTTTAAAGGAGGAGAACCCAAGTGAAGTAATGAACTTTTCAATAAGTCACAATCTTAGCATAATTCTGAGCAAGAGGCTGGAAATTCAAATTCATCTATTCATCTTATGTAAACATTGCAATCAAAATTACATGACTTTAGCTGGTGTAGTTCCAATACCAAGCCAAGTCTATATGACACAAGATTGTTTACACAAATATACATATATATTTATATATATATGTGCCAAAAGAAACTTTAAAAAGAGTAAAAAGAGAAGAAAAAAAAAAGAAGTGGGTAAAATCATAATCTTCTAAGCAAAGTGGTCTGATCAGATCAATGCCAATGGACTTCTTTGGCCCCTATAATTGCAGTATCCGGAATTAAGCTGCACCATCTTTTTGTTGGCAGTAGTAGTAGCAGTCATACAGTTAAAGAAAACCCTAATTAAGCTTAAGCAACTTTCCTCTCTGCCCTTTTTTGTGTGTGTTTTTCCTTTCTGTCTCAATCTAGTATTCTTTGTCTGTACAAGGCCATCCAACTCTTCAAAAAGACTGCATCACAGAACAAGCAACGGCTTGAGCCCAATGCCTCAACTTGGTCTTAACTTGTTGAGGATCGTCCCCTGCAAGTCATGAAAAAATCAAAATATTACCAAAAACTTACATTTTATGTTTGTAAACACATAATGAAATTCTTTTTATGTTTATCAAAGTTACACAAAAACTTGGTACACTAATATGTCTGTACTGATATGGGAATTTTTCATAAAATCATTTTTTTAGTATTGGTTTGAATGTAGAAACTTTACCTGGACTGCAGATCTTCCATGCGTCAGATTCACTCTTTGGGCTCTCAAAAGATGAAGAACGGACATCGAGTGATGATGATGAACCACCAGGCGTTGAGACAGGACTTGTTGAAAACTGTCGATTCACTGCAAAATAAAGGTCGAGAGCAGGCAAAGTGTTGCACAATGTCTGACCATCTTCTTCATTGAATCCGAACCCGAGCTCTATGCTTCCTTTGAGCTCGTTCAAGTCCTCATCGGTGAGGTCCTCAGAATCTTGATTAATGCCATTCTTTTTACGCTCTTGTCTAATAATTTGTCGGCGTCTCTTCTCCCACGCAATGTCACGCGGGGTCTCACACATAGATAATTGTTTCGACAAGCATCTGCGGTTCTTCCAAGGCGGAGGTGCCAGTGGCATGCGTTGAAGCTCCTCTTCTGACTCATACAATGATGGGGATGATGATGAAGATGACATTCTAGCCAAACGTTGCTCGCCCTGCATTTTTAATATATATATTTTTTAATGAAGTGAGATCTTTTTCTTTGTTTTCCCTTTTTTTTCTTTTTCTTGTTGCCTAAGAAAGAGGGCAATGCTGCACAAAATGATTGATCAAGTGGCTGCGGCAGCGACTGGAGCCGCCCCCGTCAGCCCGGGGTTTTCTTTTTGAGGTGTACGATGGGGGTGGGGGGTGCGTCACCTGAACGCAGAAGTATTGAATCCAAGAAAAGAATTTGATTATTGACGGACGTCACCGGCCCAACCGGCTCAACGGAGGATGTGTTGCAAAGGGTTTTAATGCTTGTGAAAGTCGAAATAGATGGGTAAAAGAGGCGTCTGTCACACCATTCATTGAGTCCTCTCTTGGTGTCTTACATGCCATTCATTTGTAACTGTCTAGCTGCAATGCCTGAGTTAATTTTAGGGGGTAAGTAGTCAATTTTTAGGGGGTATTTGTGCTGTTTGTTTGGGAGGTTTACCTGCATTCCAGTAACTTAATCCTAAAACAAGAGCAACTGCTATAGAATCCGTTTTTCATGTGCTAAGTACATTCCAATCCGATTTTCATGGGATACAAAGAGGAACCGTTATAGAAGTTGAGGGTGACAGTTATTATGCCATATGTCGTTTCTGTTGTGTGACACAAATAGCCCAGCAGCTAACCATCATGTCTTCTTAAATACAAGACAAGATTACTGTTCAAGTACATTCCAAGTAGCGAAGTTCTATTGTTCTTTTGGCTAAATTAAGGAGATTTTGTTGTGAATCTTGTGATGCAGAACTCATGAAAAAACAAAATATTAACAATCAGAATCATTTGGATTCATAGAAATGAAGAAAGTTCAGTAAGTATTACTATCATTAATGAAGGAATTTAGCCCAGCTCATATTTATTCATGCCAAATTGGTGGCGAGAGTGGTTGGGAGTTTTGAGATTAAGGATATCCTTTCATAATAAAAATTTTCTATCTCACTTTTTGCATTTTACCTTATGCTCCAACTTTCTAAATATTCTTTTTTCTTTCCTTATAAAATCACTAAACTTTAAATAGAAAAAAAAAAAATCGAGCACATAAAAATTTGTGATTGGTGGAGTATAAAGCAAAAAATAGTAATAACAAGATAGAGGATTTTCATTCTTTATTTCATAAGCAAGAAATCATAACAATCATTAATAATCTGATTTGCAATTTGAGTAGTATGAAAGCTTTAAGAAATCATATACATACTTCTTCTCCTAACTTATAATGTGATAAAAAAAAATATTATAGAATGTTAATTGATACAACTATGTATGTCTTATAGTAAAATGAAAATGATTTACAATTGTATAATGACAATAATTAAAGTTAATGTTAAGAATTTGTTAAAATATCTAAATAAAATAAAATAATAATCTTAGGATATAAGAGATGATAATGTTATTGGAGTATTTAAAAACTAATGTAAGGAGAGAATAGAAATCCTTTGTTGTACTTTGAGTGTTCCAATTTATGCTCCAAACAATCATAATATGCCATGTACTTGAATTTTTTTTTCCCATTTTAAATTTTGGTTAATTTATAAGAATATAAAAAAATAGATATGTGTAAAGTTATGTCTGGTGTAGTATTGTGGAACACTCAACATAGGATAAATGATTTTTATTCCTTAGGAGACCATAAATTCATTGACATCAACAATATTATCCACTAACTACGATAACCTACCATGTAATAAGTGCCATACTTCATCTTTAAAGTTTAATCATCAACTTCTATAACAAATGTTTCCCCTTCAATACAATGAACAGTAAAACATATGTATATTTTCTTATGTATTTTCTTAAACTCTTCATTCAAATTCAATCATGAAATTTTGAAAGTTGTAATTGTACACTAGGTCTATAGGCCAATAAACCAGTAAGCCTCATGATTGTACTGCATTGGCTAATAAACCATATGATAAATTTAATAGAGGAATCTAAGGTACAACAACTAGAGAATTGTACCAAAGTTTTGCCTTGAGGGAAAAAGATTTAGAAGGGAATAATTACATTCATTGGGAGTGTGGTATATGTAAAATAAAAATTTTTAAAAAGCTCATTATGGCAATTACCATTATAGGATTTAATTTATTATGCCAAGCCTAAGGGTTAATAAGAAGAATTCTCTATGTAAAAGAGGGCTCATTGATAGTTAGGTATACGGTTCTATTTTGCCTTGCTGGAGCAATGGTGTGATTTGGGAGTTCACTCAGCATACTATATCCTATCCTCGATGTCTTGGGCTTTAGTTTTTTAGCTTACTTTCACTTGGTGTTTTGGCTAACCCTTAACACTCCATTTGGAAGTCAAAGGGGGAGTGAATAGAATGAGTAAGAATAAATACTTTATTCCTCTCTAATCCCTCAAATGCTCAAATTTTCATTCCCCCTAAATTGGGAGAAATTTAAGTGGATAGAATTTAGTTTAATGAAACTTCCAAAATACCCCTATTTATTCGGCAATTTATTTTAAAATAGGGATTTAATAGTAATATTATCATAAAACGATTTAATTAATTTCTTTTTATGCTATTTCCTAATAAGGTTATTTACTTTCTATTCATTTCCATTCTTTTATTTTAAAACATTCAAACAAAATTACTTAATTTCATTTTATTCCATTCTTTTTTCATTATTTAAAAACATTTTATTTCATTCTGTTACTTTCCATTGTTTTATGATTTAGTAATTTCATTCCTTTATGAACTCCCAAATGAAGTGTAAAGGATTAGACTTTAACATTTTGAAATGGGTTTTGTGCTTTCTTTGAGAGTTGAGATTCATCCGTAAAACATTTTTTGTCCTTCAAATTTGACTTCTCTACCAAATAACAATGTTATCAAATTCTTCAACAATTTATTAAATATTTTTTTTCACCGAGAACTATAAGATTAGTATTAGATTCTCCAAAAAAAAAGAAAAAAAAAAAGAAAAAAGAAAGAAAAAAAGAATAGTATTAGTACATCATGTTCATTAAATAATTAATAACGTGTAATAATGTTGTTAGTACTTTATAGTTCAACTTATCACCTTATTTCTGGTAACTTTTTATTTTTCAACACATTTCAATCTTGCAATTTCTTTTAGAAAAGATTAAAGACAATTTCATTTGAGAAATATTAACAGATTATGTGCATCATAAGAAAATTTGAGAAACAGTTGATATGAGATTTTGAAATCCACGAAGTCAAACATAAAAGAGGTTTCTTCAGCTACCTTATTTCAGTGGCTCCCTTGAAAACCCTTTTAACAAACTTATTATGCAAACATAAGCCCTCCAATCTCCGTATTCTGTGGAGAGCAATACTAAACATAGCATGTTGTTTTACTTCTTATAGGAATTCAAACTTTGTTTCTAACGAATGCAACCTGTAGATTCACGATTCTTGCTCTCTATCATTGGTTTTGAACTGCCTCTTAATCTCAAACAATTACACGTTACTTTGGACCAACGCCTAAAATGGAAAGCATAACAAATGACAAAAAGAATGTTCCCATAATACTAAAGAACAATAAAAAGTTTACCTTTTCTTCTTGCCTGGTTTTGTCCCTGAAATCCAGGTAAGTCTGCAAATGAATGAGCCTCCATGGTTAGAGATGGTTTAAACTATTTGTGCCATTCATATCACAAGGGAAAATCCAAGAAGCTGTGTTGTTTTTCGGCGTACAGGAAAACTTTTTCCTCTCCTTTCTTGATCAGCCTACATTGTTTTCCTGTACGCCAAAGCGCGTGCAATCAATCTTTTTCTCTCTTCAAAACCATGCACACCAACAAGCATATTTTGTTTTTTCTTGTTTGCATATCTTTCCTCTTGAATGCCCTTCATGTATGGGGTGCTCAGTCGGACTCATTAGTCCTGAGCTGTGGCTTGGCAGATGGTGGCACAGACATGTATGGTAGGAAATGGGCACCAGATTCCAAGTACCTTAATGGAAGCAATTCAATTACCATTAGAGCTGGATTCCAAGACCCTTCACTTCTTTCTGAGATTCCATACATGACAGCCAGAATTTTCACATCCGAGGCAACATACAAATTCCAAGTGAAAACCGATAAGCGTTATTGGCTAAGGCTCCATTTTTATCCATCTGCTTATGGCAATTTCAATCCTGCAGACTCCTATTTCTCAGTGACCGTGAATGGCCTCACGCTCTTGAAGAATTTCAGTGCTTCAATTACTTGTCAGGCCCTTTCACAAGCTTACATTGTTAGAGAATACTCCCTGGCGCCATTGGATTCAAATACTTTGACAGTAATCTTTAAGCCTTCTAGTTCTTTTGCTTTTGTCAATGGCATTGAGGTGATTGAAATGCCAGATTTATTTGACTCGGCAAAAATGGTAGGGACCTCTGACCAAATTGATGTCAAGGGTGTCCATTCGCAGACAATGTATAGACTGAATGTTGCTGGACAGTTCATTCCTCCAACCAATGACTCTGGTCTTACCCGGACTTGGTATGATGACTTGCCTTATATAAATGGTGCTCAATTGGGGACAACCAATGCTATTAGCCAAAATGTTAAAATCCAGTATAAAAGCATGCCGGCATATGTGGCTCCTGTAGATGTTTACAGCTCTTCAAGATCAATGGGTGTAGATAAGGCAATCACTGAGGGTTTCAACCTCACATGGGTATTCCAGGTTGATCCGAATTCTACCTATCTTCTGAGGTTTCATTTCTGTGACTTTTACTATAGCAAACCCAATCAGCTGGTGTTTTCCATCTTTGTCAACAATCAAACAGCAGAGGCTACAGCAGACGTGATCGCGTGGAGTGAGGGGAAGGCAGTGCCAACATACCAAGATTACATGACATATTTCACAGATGCCTCGGGAGATCAGAACCTTTGGGTGGCTTTGCATCCCACAAACGAAACACGGCCTGAGTACTTAGATGCATTACTCAACGGACTAGAGATATTCAAGCTCAGTGACACGACTGGAAACTTGGCAGGCCCCAATCCAAAGCCTTCACCTATGCTTGTCCAGTCTGAGGCAGTGGAAAAGTCCTCTTTCAAGAAATCAGATAACAGTAAAGCTAAGGTGATCGGTGGAGCAGTTGGAGGAGCTGCAGCCTTTGGCATTCTGGCTGCACTTGTTTTTGTTGTCTACCAACGAAAGAGACAAATCTATGGAACAGATTCACAAACTTCTAGCTGGCTACCAATCTATGGAAACTCGCATACGAGTGGCAGCAAATCAACAATATCAGGGAAGAGTAATGCTAGCAGCAACATCTCAGCATTGGCCCAGGGACTATGCCGCCACTTCTCCTTGGCAGAGATAAAAAAAGTTACTAAGAACTTTGATGAGTCTGTTGTGATTGGGGTTGGAGGCTTTGGGAAGGTTTACAAAGGAGTTATCGATGGAGGGATCACAGTGGCCATCAAGAGGTCAAACCCATCTTCAGAACAAGGAGTTAATGAGTTCCAGACTGAAATTGAGATGCTTTCTAAGCTGAGACATAAGCATTTGGTGTCTTTAATTGGGTTCTGTGAGGAAGGTAATGAGATGTGCTTGGTTTACGACTACATGGCACATGGGACTCTGAGAGATCATGTCTACAAGACCAAACAACCTCTCTCATGGAAGCAGAGGTTGGAGATCTGCATTGGAGCTGCAAGGGGACTTCACTACCTTCACACAGGTGCAAGGTACACCATTATCCATAGAGATGTCAAAACAACAAACATTCTTTTGGATGAGAATTGGGTTGCCAAGGTTTCAGATTTTGGTCTCTCCAAAACAGGTCCAAATATGAATAATGGTCATGTTACTACAGTGGTGAAGGGTAGCTTTGGTTACTTGGATCCTGAATATTTCAGGAGGCAACAGTTGACCGAGAAGTCTGATGTCTACTCATTCGGGGTTGTCCTTTTTGAGGTCTTGTGTGCAAGGCCTGCTCTCAATCCTAGCCTTCCAAAGGAACAGGTTAGTTTGGCAGACTGGGCTTTAAATTGCAAACGTAAAGGAGTTCTCGATGATATTATTGATCCTAATATAAAGGGGAAGATCCATCCAGAATGCTTGAAGAAGTTTGCAGATACAGCTGAGAAGTGCTTGGCTGAGGTTGGATATGAACGCCCTTCTATGGGTGATGTGCTGTGGAACCTTGAGTTTGCTCTCCAATTGCAGGATAACAATGAAGATTCAAACCATTCTTCACAATGCGAGGAAAGCAGCGCTTCCGATGAAAGTCCAAAAAACGATACTATGGCAATGCATCGTAAAAACCTGAGTATCGAAAGTGAGCATGAAACAAGTGATGAATCCGTAGAAACCAGTGCAATCTTCTCACAGATTGTCAATCCTAAAGGGCGATGAGGAGGTTGTTCTTGATGATTGCTGTGCCACCAGGAAGGGCTTAAATGACAATGGAAGGTCATGGAATTTGAGAAAATAAATTTAGCTTTTGGTTTTACTTGAGAGGGTGATGCTTTGTTTTGTGTTTTGTGTGTTGGGTTTCCTTTATTTGTTCCCTTTTAGTATTATTTGCTGGACAGTCCATAAAATATATAGCAACTTGTACTCTATACAAGGAGTTCAGATTCCAAGTTCACCCTGCCCGATATTCTATATTGATGATTTTTTATAACTATGTACCCAGTTAGCCTTTGTTCTGATATGATTATATAACACTTGTACTATACCTAGAAAGAAACTGAATCATTTTGTTAGATTCTTCATTTTTCACTTCGTTCTTTGTTGGGATGCTTTTTATTATTATTAAGACCTTTCATATATATTTCTGTCCAACCTCAAAAATTGAAACGATGCAGCTTTTATGGTTAGCACTTATTGCTTCAACAAAAACCAATTCACTTCTTTGTCTCTCTTTAACTCGTCACTTCTTCCGGCCAAGAAAAAACATACTAAAACTCTATCACTTCCTCTTTCAATTTAAATGCACGTTACGGATAAGCACCTGGCAAAGTGAGACCATGCTTTGCACGGTTATACCTTTATACATAGTTGTCAAATCGTGAATATATCGTAAATCGATTTTTGATTTTTTTTTTTGTATCGTGTATCGTAAAATACACAAACACTTAATAAAATCTATAAAAAAATTATAGATATACAAATATGAAGGGTATATTCATTATAATTAAATTTTGAATATATTCAACTGATAAGTAATTTATTCATCACTTATGTAATAATATTTAACAAGCTAACTAAATAAATCAAACTAGCACGTGTTTATAACATACACATTCAAATTGCTTAAATTCAAAAGTTATAATATATTACAAATGACCCAAAATTAATTTATTTTATCATATTCATCATATTGGCTAATCAACCATGTCTAAGTCAATGCTATCATCACGTTTATTATTTTGCAGATTTATTTCTTCATTAACATTTTCTTCATCGTCATTAACATTTACTATCTTTTCTTGTTCTTTTTATTTTAATAATTAAAAAAATTTCTTTTTAGCATTCTAATTTCTTGGACTTATAACAATAATGAAAAAAATAAAAAATAATTATATTTTCAATTAATATCTTATTCATAGTATAGAAAATAAATTTGTAAATATTAAAGTGAAGTGTAAGTATATACTATGTAGTCCAAATTTTGTAAAAGAAAGAGAGGGAAAGAAACTTATGAATATGCTACTTTATTAGGTTAAATTAAGTACCCTAATGATTTTATGTTTAAAACAAGTATAACAACTTGTTAGATTCAAATAAAAGTACAAATTTTAATAAAAAAATCTCATTTTAAAGCATTTGTCTATGTATTGTACAATACGTACGATTTTATGATACGATACGATTCATACGATACACACACTGTATTATACGATTAATGAGCACTTACGGTACGCCGATACGATACAGAACTTTTACAAACGATACGATACGTATCGTACAATACTTATCACGTATCGTACGATATTGACAACTATGCCTTTATATAACAATCCCCTTGATAAGATGTCTGTTCACCCACATATATTTTCAAAAAATAAAAATTATGTTACCAAATGGCCTCTTAATAAGATGTCTATGGAGAGTAGAGAGTGGAGACTGCTTTATTAATGGGATAGTTATCCAATTCACTTTTCTCTCTTAACTCTTCACTTCCCCCCCCCCCCCCCCCAAAAAAAAAAAAAAAAAAAAAACTTCTTTCACTTATCCTTTCAATTTAAACGCATACTAAGTATTTCTTTTGAAAATTATACTCCTATATTGATGGATCTTCCTTCTATTGATAGATCAAATATTCCTCTACAAGTTGATGGACAAAAACTCCTATATCATTGTCCGTAAATAAATAAATATTGCAGACTCTCTCTCTTTGTTTCTTTCTTTCATTTTTTTTTTCTTCTAAATTTTATTCGGAGTATTAAATTTGTGGTTTGTAATGTTTGAGGGAACACAGACTCCAGAGACTAAAGCTTCAACTTTACTTATTGTCAGGGCTAGCTCAACAACTTTGAGGACTTAAGCGAAAATTTTAAGTGAGCCTTTTTTATATTTAAATATTAATTAAACAATATTTATTGAATGTTTTATTTAAAATCTAATTTCTTGATTCCTGAGATGCAAAATTACTACTTAAGTTTTTGTATTTAAGTTCCTCTAACATTTCTTTTTCAATTGATAATATGGCTAATTTACTTAATATTTCTTGTGACATAATAGACCTTAAATAAGATTTTATTAATTTTGATTTTGAAAAACTTATTTATGCAAATGCAACCGTAATAGATATTGTTAGTAATATTCTATAAGCAATATATGCATTTAGAAAAGAATCTAGCATTTTTAAATAATTAAGTACATTCATTGGAGTATTTTCATATTTGTGTAACTTATATTAAAACTGTTAGTTCTGAAAGTAAATCTAAGCCATCAATATCATAATAAATATCATGTTTGAGAAAACTTTCAAGATTAAGACAATATTTTTTTCAAACTATTATCATCTAGTGTTTTATGTTTTTCAAAATTAAATAAAAAACCAAAAATATCTTCATATATTTGAAATTGTTCAACCTAATTTCAGTTGACGAAATAGCTTGATCTATTGTATATAAAAAAATAATTAATTGTAAAAGATTCTTCAGCAGATTGTATTTTCTCATTATTGTCATTCTCACCAAATTGTTTCCTTCTACGAATTATATGTTTTTCATGATATATAGGCTCTATTTCCATTTTGGTTGCAATCTCTTTAGATGAAATCATAGCAAATGTAAATTCATCTTCTCTATTGTAGGAGGAAAAATTTTAAGCCAATTATAAAATGCCACATCAAAGTTTAGTGACACATTCTAAATTAATATGTCATTAAATTAGTTAAATAAAATGATGACAAGTGTCATCTAAATTGATATTACATTGACATATTGAAATCTGTCATGTGTCACTTGGCCCACAAGATAAAGATAAATTCCCAATTTAAAGTTTATGGATAATTATCTTTATTAAAATAAATAGAATAGGATAAAGATTAATTTTCTATTCGAAATTGATGGATAATTATCTTTATTAAAATAAATAGAATAAAATAAAGATAAAATTTCTATTCGAAATTGATGGATAATTATCTTTATTCCAATAAATAAATTAAATAGAGATAATTATTTATCTTTTTTTTATCATTATCTTTATCAAAATATGATCTTTATCAAAGTAGATAAATAAAGATTATTATCCCAAAGCAAAATTTGGGCCAATCAAAAGTTTACTACATATTTTCAAGTATATCAATTCAAAGTGGAGTTTATCCTCTGAAACCACTATAAATAGAGGACATCCCCTCTCATTTTCAACACCAAGTTTTCAAGAAGCCCAAGTTCTGAAGAAATTCTGTCTCAAGAATCTTTGAAGAACTTGAAGAATATTCAAAGGACTTGAAGGATATTCAAAGGACTTGAAGAACAACAAATCTCTAACAAGCTCAAAACTAGAGATTCGTTGTGAAGGCCATTTGATCCATCTTCCAACCAAATTGAAGTAAATTTCGCGTTCGAGTCAAGAACATAAAGAAGATAGAATCAGAGGAGCACTTTTTGTAAAATAGTCAAAATAGAGATTGTACTCACTACTTGAGTAATACAAAATTATATTTGTGGAACACATTTTTCAATTTGTTTGATTTTCTGCTATTGAGGAATTTTGTGCTTACATCTATATTTTTTATTAAAAGATATGAGACCTTTCAATCGATCTATGACAACATCAATATGCATGTCTTTTGATTGTAAATTTTTACTAACAGAGTTAACGGTAAATAATATATCATGCCTAACAAGAATTCAAAAATTTCAATCTCATATGTTGCCAAACAATCAGCTTCACTTTTTATTTTGGGATCTTCACTTGTTTTTGCTAATTGTAACAAAGCATTTTTTATTTCTAAAACTTGAAATTTTATTGCTTTTACAATTCCAATTCTACTTTCCCAACGTGTTTGTGACAATGGTTTAAGAG
The DNA here is from genome assembly GCA_029955455.1 of Quercus agrifolia. NCBI lineage: Eukaryota > Viridiplantae > Streptophyta > Magnoliopsida > Fagales > Fagaceae > Quercus > Quercus agrifolia. The sequence goes on along the minus strand of JARQAD010000005.1, from coordinate 44,708,922 downwards.
TTAAACTTGACATATTATCTTGTAAAATTTTCCATTGCTTTGTGAAAGAAGAAAACAATGCATATATATGTTGTACTACTCCAAAAAAAAGATATAGCTTTAGAACAAGAATTGGCCACATCGCATAGTACAAAGTTAAGATTATGGCAACTACATGGTGTGTAAAATGCTTTAGGGTTTATATCAATAATTCTTTTTTGTACCTATTGTATTTTTCCATTCATAATATTAGACCCATTGTCATATCCTTGTCCACTTACATCATTAATATCAAGTTCAAGAATTTTTATTACACTTATAATTTCATTAAAAATACATTTTCTAGAAGTATCATTTACTTTTAAAAATTCTATAAAATACTCATCAATTTTTATTGGACTTATTGAAATATCCACACATCGTAGTACTAGAGTCATTTGTTCATGATGACTTATATTAGGGGTACAATCAAGTATAATTGAAAAATATTTTGCTTACTTAATCTTTTTAATAATTTTACTTTGGACAAAGACTTAGGTACAGTACTTAGATGCTGTTCCTTAGGTTCCATTGTTAATATTTTTCCATGTAGATTTTTTCTTAAGAGATAGAAGTGTATTTTTTAATTAAGTAGCCACATAACTGAATCTTAAGAGGTGAACCTAAGGAATAACACTTAAAGTACTATACCTAAGTTTTGTTCTTTTACTTTCAATTTCATTTGCTAACAATTGTATCAATTCATTTTTTATATTATGTCCAAGATAATGATTATGAATTGCACCATGTTAAATACGTTGAACATGTTCTTGCATTACTAGATAAAATATGATTATGAATTGCACCATGTTAAATACGTCGAACATGTTCTTGCATTACTAGATCAAATTCTGCAATCACTTCAATTAGACTTAAAAAATTTCCATTATTTTCTTGATAGATCTTTTTGTTTTTTCCTTGGAATGTCAAATTATTTTTTCCAAGATTTTTTATGACATCAAGAATTCTTAACAACACTTTTCTCCAATGATATTTCTCTTTGTTAATTTGTTCTTGGACATTTTTATCAATTGTTTTATTTTTCAATAATCTAATTTCTAAATCAATCCAAGCATTCATGTTAGTAATATGCTCTTTGGTTTTTTTTAATCTTATTGCTAATATTTCTCCAGTCATTAGTTCCTTCATTAGTAAGTTGATTTGTACCATGTGTTGTTGAATTAAACAACTTGCAACAAAAACACAATGCTTTATCCAAATCTTTTGAATACGCTAGCCATTTTCTATCAAATTTCTCCCAATTTGGTAATTTTTTAAAATAAAATTTAGTAGAAAAATGTCTACAATTTTTATCTATAGGAAAATTTAAATCATTGTCCCTAATTGGACCGTTTCTACTAATAAATCTCTTAATTTAGTATCAATATTTTCCTATTGACTTGGGTCATAGATATTATCAGTAGGTAGATTAGTAATTTTTTCATTTTCTTTAAAATTATCTTGTTTTCCATTATCAATTATTGTTACATTAGATGTTTGAACATTATTATGACTATTTCCATTATTATCTTTTCATTGTATAATTTCATTATCTTCCAACTCTTTTTGATGAGTTTCTTGTTCATTTACTATATTTTCACCCAAGCTTTTTGTTTTTCGTTTTTAATAGTAGTAACAAATTTATCCATAAATCCTTTTTGAGATTCAATTTGTTTTTCAATTTTTCTCTTTTTTGAAGTTTTTCATATCTAGATAAATATTTTCTAATAGACATTTATAATGATCAAATATTTATAAATAAATAAAACACAATTTATAATTAAATTTTATAATTTAACTAAAAATAAGATATAAATTATATAATAATAGAACCTAGTTATTATAATTTTTTTTAAGTTGTGACCACTTTATATTTTAAGGTATAAAATTGCACAAATAAAAATTAATTTATTATATGATTCAATAAATTAGTATCACTATAATACAAGTTGGTTTACATGATATGCATCAAATTATCAATTGCCGTGTAACTAATAATAATCGATAAAGTAAAAGTAAAAGTAAAAGATACTATGCGTGCAAAATGGGCGTGTGCCTATGCGTATACAGTAAGTGTGGGTGGGTGGGTTAGTGTGTGTGGGGGCCAGCTGTGAGCTATGGTGTGTTAATATGCTATGGCCGTTGTGTAGTGCCAGTGTGTTGACCTATCAACTGTGTGTGTAGTGGCAGTGTGCAGAGTAAAAAATAAAATTTGAAATATTGAATAAAAAGCCTACACTCTTTAATCTACATGATAGTTTCAGAGAGAGAGAAAGAGAGAGAGAAAGGTTACCTCTGTTATGCCCACACGGCCACACGCACACGGTCCACTACTGTGAAGGCAATGAAGTTGTTGCAAAGAATGATTTCACAGTGAAGCTATTACAAAGAATGATTGAATAAAAGAAAGCTTATAGAAAAAGATCAAGGATTCAAGATGAAGAAAAGTAAGGTAAGAATATTGATGGAGAGGCTGAGAGATAGAGTTAATGAATTTTGTCTCCTATGATTTAGGCTCTAGTTTAGTTTTAACACACATTTTCACATTTTAAATAATATTACACACTTTTTCATATACTTTTTCACCCATACATATATCAAAAACATTTAAACAATATTACTCAAACTCTTCTACCAAATGGACCCTTAATTTTTTTAGCCAAATTTTGACTATTTTTGTTTTTTCCCTTTTTAATCTTCTGTATTTTAGGATACAATGGGGCCTTCCTAATTCATTCTATTGACCAATAAAAGGACTTAAATTTTTTTTTTCATAATTAAAATATATAGATAAATAACAAACTATAATTACTAGTATTTACAACATAAAAATGTTACACGTTTTATAAGAAAAATAATGGTGAAATATAAAAATTACTATGAGATTTGGGCTAATGCTAAGTAATATATAAAAATATCCAATTTGCTCCATAACACAAATATCACTTATGCGTTTGAGTTTTGAAAAATGCTCCTCCTGCTTCTTTCTCCATAGACAAGTGGTTGGAAATAAGAAAAGGCTTAAAGGAACATGAAACTTTTAGATAGAAGAGAAATAAAGTATAGGACAATTATTAATTTACATCGTATTATCAAGTAAGATTTATATTGTAGACTAAATAAATGTGTACAAAAAAGTGTACAATATTGTATAAATTTGTTTAGTCTATAATGTAAATGCAGTATAAATTTGTTTAGTCTATAATGTAAATCTTACATTGATGATACAATGTACATTAATGAATAACTTCCGGTAAGTACAATGAGTTTAGGCCCGTTGGGCTTGTAGTCTAACACAACGAAAAAGAGAAGTATAATTGCCTTGTTATCAACTTCTCTTCTTCTTCTTCTTCTTCTTCTTCTTCCTCTAACTTTTTTTTTTTTTTTTTCAAGTTCTTTTTAGGGTAAAACCATGACTAAGCGTTCACAATCTCTTATCTCTTATGAAATTCACCGAAGCTATTTGAGGAAAGTTTGTCCTAAATCTAACAAATTCTAGAGGTACAAAATACTTATACTTTATTTGATCATTCTTTGCTGTTGTTTGGTAATGAGTTTTTGATAATCGAACTAGATGGTGGTTTGTTTCTTTTCATTTGAACTGTTTATTGGTTGAGATTTTTACCAAGCCACATCATTTCTGTAATTTATGTTTTGGACTTTTGGTGAGTGATTTAAATATGTTACATGAGGATGTAGTTAAGAAAATTTGTTAAATTAGGTAATTTTTAGACCCTAAAAGGCAAAGACAAGTTGAGTAAATAATCTGGTTTTGTTGGGCAAGTAAAAAGATCAATGAGGAAGAAGCTTAATCAACAAATCAATCTCCTCCACGCCACATGCAGTTGGAGTACAGACTTATGTATCTATGTGGATTGGGTCACATTCAAAACTCCAATGGAGGCGAAACTTTTGTGGGGAAAGAGCCCAAGAGTAATTATATATTTATTTTGAATCCAGTGGTTGATAAAATGCTTGACATAGAATTTATAATTTTTATTTTGGTTGTATGATGTAACAGCCTATAATGACATGTGTGAAACAAATTAACTTAACTACGGGTAAGAAAGTTGTTATTATTTTTAGGTGAATAATTTGCTTTTACTTATTGAGGGTTAGGGATTATTTGGAAGCATATTTTTAAAATAATCACCAAAATCTACACATATTCCATGTCCTACTAAATGACAGAAACTGAGTTGCCAAAAATAAGAACTAAGAAACAAACAAAGAGAACCCCAAAGGTACAAATTAAGAAGTAAGTGAGCAGAAAAAATTATGTGTAGTATCTCCATTATTTGAAGGTTAGCCTAGAATCTATATTGACTCAAAATGGTATTAAAAAAATTGTTAAATATATTTAACAGATACACCTTTGTTAAAAATTTGTTAAATACATTGAACCATGTCTAGCTCAACCATCATTGAAATTGCTTGCTTTATTTATTTATTGGTCAGGTATAATTGTAGGTGATTTTAGCAATGAAAATATTTATCATTTATGTTATAATATATGTACAACAATTTCCAAAATCATCTTACATAAAAACTTCCAACATTATTTGCGCAACATGTAGGCAACCTACTAGTTATATCCAAAATCTAAAACATAATATTTATCGTTACTACTCTTAAATTTTTTTTTTTTTTTTTTTTTCATTAGTCTTTTAGTGCTTCCACAATTTTCACTTTAGTTTCATTGACACTCTTAACTCCCTCTCTCTATTGTTTTTAACTTCCCATGTAAGCTCTTTCTAAATGATATATAAACTGTTAGAAATTCCTTACGTCTCTCTTAATCGGAAGGAGATCCTCAATATGCCGATCCTTTTCAGTTGACGAGGGGAATGGGATATTTCCAAGTTGCTCATGCTCATTAACAAAGCATATTTTCCGTAGGATATTAAGATGTGAAATTTCGAAATTCACTTTATTAAGAATTCTTAATAAAGTGCTAAATTATTTCCAAGTGGAAACTTTTGATATTAAAAGTCTATATGTATGAACTTGGAAATCTGTTGATGTTAAAAGTCTATGTGTATAACCTCAACAACTCATGCTCCATTTGTTTTAATGGAAAATCTTATGTGAAGATAATTTTTTGCATTTTTTTGTGTTAAGAAAACTATCTCTTATTTTCCCTTATTTAGCTTGGCATGAATTAAAATTATTTTCCACTAAAATTTTCTGAACTCTTAAATATACCGTAAAGACAGAAAACCATGGTCACAGGAAGGTGGCTCTGATACCATGTTAAATATTAGCATTGATACACCATGTTGAATATGCTAGTATAGATGCAGAAGCGAAAGCATAAAATTGAGAACACAATAACACACGAGGGTTACGTGGTTCAGCCTAACGGCTTACATCCACAGAGGAAACCCTAAAGGGCTACATCAATAATATATTAGAGTGTAGTACAAATCCTGTGTTACAATGAATCATAACATGTGTATATATAGTAGACTAAACCCTAGACTAATAGACTTCTAGTACAAGTAGGAGACTTGACTTGCACACAAAGTAGAATTAGGCTTGGGCCTATACTAATGGGCTAATATATCTCTAACACCCCCTTTCAAACTCAAGATGGAAGCTTGATGAAATCTTGAGATTTGATAAGATTGAGAAGATCCCTTGAATGAAGTTTGGCTCTGTGACGGTTGTTTGAGGAAGGCAATGGTCTTGCAGTGTTGATGCGACTTCTAACGGTGGCTTGACTATACCGGAGAATTTTGACGGCAGCAGTAGGAAGCCAAAGAAGATGAACGCAGCGAAAAAGAACACCAAGGAAGACAAAGATTGCTCTTAAATATACCGTAAAGACAGAAAACCATTGTCACAGGAAGGTGGCTCTGATACCATGTTAAATATTAGCATTGATACACCATGTTGAATATGCTAGTATAGATGCAGAAGCGAAAGCATAAAATTGAGAACACAATAACACACGAGGGTTACGTGGTTCAGCCTAACGGCTTACATCCATGGAACAAACCCTAAAGGGCTACATCAATAATATATTAGAGTGTAGTACAAATCCTGTGTTACAATGAATCATAACATGTGTATATATAGTAGACTAAACCCTAGACTAATAGACTTCTAGTATAAGTAGGAGACTTGACTTGCACACAAAGTAGAATTAGGCTTGGGCCTATACTAATGGGCTAATATATCTCTAACAAAACAACTCTAGAAAAATGAAGTAGTTTTTTAGAAAATGAAAAATGATACATATAAAAAATATATATTAATACTGAAACAAATGGAGCATGAGGTGGCTAAACATGATAAAAAGTATGCCATATACTGATATATATGAGAGTTTTTATCTCACACTACTTTTACTCACTTTTTATATATATAACATGTGACTACGTGAGATATGTGCACGTGCTTAATGAGAATTGAGATAATTTCTCACTCATGTAGCTAGTTCGTTGTGCATGTGCATGTTGAGCAAAAAAAATAGTTCGTTGTGCATGTATACAAGCAAGTGGTCCACATCATAACATTATTTTGCCACATACTTTGATCTCTTCCTTGTTGAGCTCTTCTTGACAAGCTCGTCTTTTAATTAAGATCTTTTTTGCTAAGCTTTTCTTGGTGAGCCCTTCTTTTTGAAGCTCTTCTCTACTTGTGTTTGAGGTTTGGGCCTCGCTTTTCCCCCCTCTAGCTTGGTCTCTCTTTCTCTTTATTTTTTTTAATTACATTTATATATATATATATATATATATATGTATATATATATTTGATTCATAACAAAAACCATCATTTTTGCTCCTAGGTAAGAGTAAAACACGGGCAACAAAGTTTGTTTATTGCATATTGCTTCCCACATCGATCCTTGAGTATGTTATTTTGGCATAGCCTTGGGTAGGTTTTGTCTCTTTTATCTTTTATGGGAAACTTCTTATGGATGAATCAATAATTCGATATTCATTATACTCCTACATCATTGGGCAACAAAGTTTGTTTATTTCATATTGGGAGAAAATCGGCAAATGCCCCTTTTATACAAACTTTCTAGTATTTTGCCTCATTTCCCAAACTAATTAGGGAAATGCTCATGTTTTGAAACTTGATTTTCTAAAAATCGAGTTTTAATTTAAAACTCGATTTTTGGACAATTGAGTTATAGTGAATCGAAAACTTAAAAAAAAAAAAAAAAAAAAAAAATCTAGAACTCAAGTTCGTGGAACTCGAGTTCCTTGAAGAAATTTAGAGTTCTATGAACTTGAGTACTTCACATGAAACTCGAGTTTCAAAAAAAAAAAAAAAAATCTCTAAATCCATGTTCGCTATAATTCGATATTCTAAAAATCGAGTTTTACATTTAGAACTTGATTTTTAGAAAATCAATTTTCAAAACAGGGCATTTTCCTAATTAGTTTGAAAAATTGGACAAAATACTGAAAATTTTGTTTGAAGTGGGCATTTGCCAATTTTAACCTGTCATATTGTTTCCCCCTCATCCACGATCAATGAACATATAAGTTTAGCATGCCTTGGGTAGGTTTTGTCTCTTTATCTTTTACGGAAAACTTATTTGGGTGAATTTATATACATTACATCCCTTTAAGTCCTAAAAATATTAGCTTAGGCTAGGAAATGATAGTCATGCCCAAAAATAATAATAATAATAATTATAGGCAGCGAGCAATTTAAGTAGCTGGCATATGCATGTACACATGCTCTCTACAATATTGTAGCAACTTGCCTTTTTCAATAGTTAGATTGATGCATGGAAGCCTATACTGATGTATCATGTAAGTATATCAACTTGAAAAAGATGCAAGCATGCATAGACAGCATAGTATTGCATGTCTCTTGATATATATCTTTAGTGCTACCCGAAAACAAAGATTTGAAATTTGATGTATATATAATGGCATCAATTTTTATTTTTATTTATTTTAATTTTTTTGGACTTGAAGATGATAGAAAACTTTATTGAAATAAGATCCAAATACATGGGAGTGTGCTCTAGCAAGGATCACTTCACTTGAACTTTTAACTAGGGCAATTTAGTTTAAACGAAATTAATTACAAAACTTTAAAAATAATAATAATAATAATCAAACCCAACAACCTTATTTGAAATCAAATATATTAGCAATTCACGACACAATAACATCATTTCCAGTTTAAGGCTGCAGAGACAGGCATGTCGCCACTCTCTATGGTAAACTTTTAACTAAACTTGTACGTAAAATATAGTAACCCTTTGGCATCTCCAGATGGGGTTATTACGCTATAACTCACACTTTTTTCATTATTTGATTCACCAAATCTTTCGAGCAGTTCTTTCATGGGCACTTGGACTTCACCGATGTCTTTGTTACCCAGTTTTTTATCTGCTTTGAGTTCCACGACGAGGATGAGGCGGTTCTGCTGGGATGCGAAGGTATTTACATAGAATTTCATAGGGGAATTCCATTCGGGGTTGCGGCCACAGTCTTTGTCAATGGGTGTAATTTGCATGCAGGTGTCGTCTTTAATTATATTGTAGTCTTGGATTGAGACTACGGCGTACACCTCCATCTTGAAGAAAAGATTCACGTCTTGCAAGTCCTTCGCTGAGTTGATTGTGTTATCCAAAACCTTGCACTCCATCTTGAAGTAGGTGTTTGTGATGAAAGAAATTCAATTTTGTTGCTTGGTATGGAAAGTGGGTGAGAATTGATTTGTATATATAGAAGAGTTTTGAAGATGAGTTTCTGGTGCGTTAATGCCTTCTTTTTTATTTTTTTCATGGCTAGGAAGGTAAATCAAATCATTAAATTTGACCTTCTTTGTTAGCATTAAAAAAAATTAATAGTCTCATCACATGCGTTACGCACATGCATTCTATGATAAAAATTATTAATCTCATTACATGCGCTAAACATACACATACATTTTATCATTTTCTCATATTGTTACCAAAAATATGAATAATAATAATTATTTCATTTTAGTTCATCATATTGTTTGTAATATTGATTTATGTTCTCATGTAATTATGTATTAATATTAAACGTGAATTAATAGTACCAACTTGGTCCATAAATTATAAGACTGAAACTATTTGTCCTCTATCATTGTCGCACTAATTCGAGACTCAACTGACAATTCCCCAAAGACATAATATTATTGTATTCAATTTAGATATGTTTTCAATTTAATTTTATAATTTTTTTCCCATTTTAATTTATCTTTTAACTTTTTCAATTTAGTCATTTTGTTTACTTCTGTCAAATCTTTTCATTTATTTTAATATATATATAGATATATATTCCAAAACATTGTGGTATTGATGGAATTAATGGTGGAGATTGGCCGGACAAAAAGGTCCAAAATTAGAAATGAATTAAAGTTGTTAAAGGCTTCGTAACTAAATTGACATCTCTTTATGCACAAAATGTTTGAGAGTTTAGGAAAAAAATGTTCAAGTTACAGGACTAACAACATATTATAATTATATCGGAAGAAATGAATTGGAGTTAAAGATAAAAATGGGAAAAAAAAATTAAAGAAAAAGATAGTCGTTAATGATAACTAGATTTTATATATTTGCTTGATGGTAGCAATACAAAAATCTCATAAAACAATGGCTTTAGCTCCAAACAACTTTAGAGCTATCTTCCTTCTAGCCCATCATATGGATATTGAAGAGACTATCTTTGTGTTTTTTTAGTCATGAATTTTCTTATGAGTCATGTGACTTATTTAAATAATATGTATAGATAGTCATATAAATCACCACGTACATTATCTCTAGTGGGGTGGTAAGAATTCTGCTAACAGTGCTTAGAAATGGCTAGAAAACAGTTACACTGTAGTCTACATATCAAATGTCTCGAATCTAAATATTGAGCTACACAATATTATGAAGAAAGAGAATGATCCAATGAGTATTTTTCTACAGAAATTAAAGGACTTTTTCATATAGGCTGTGTTTGGTTGCTGTAAAACGTTTTCCGGAAAATACATATTTTCCAGAAATGCTAATTTCCGGAAAAGGAAAATATTTCCATGTGTTTGGTTGCATTTTAAAAAATTTTCCGAAAAATATTTTCTGGTGTTTGGTGTTTGGAAAAGAAGAAGGAAAACACAAATCAGAAAACACAAGCCACAACCCAGAAAATACATAAAATCATCAACAACGACCGCGCCGTGATCGCGATCGGAGATCGCGATCGCGATCCGACATCGCGATCGACGGCGCGATCGCGATCTCGCCTTCTTCGCGAGATCACGATCGCGCCTCGGACTGGAGCTGGAGCTCGGACTGGAGCTCGCGATCTTGGACTGGAGCTGGAGCTCGCGATCGCGCCTGGATCTTCTCCTCTCTCGTGCGCGCGCGTGCTTTCTCTCTCTGTCTCATTTTCCGGAAATGCTTTGAAGGGAAAATAGAAGTGTAAAAGCATTTCCGTGGTCAAAGGCTATTTTTTTGAGTCAACGGATTTCAATTTCCGGAAAATAGAATTTTCCGGACCAACCAAACAGTCTCATTTCCGGAAAAGCATTTCCGGAAATGATTTTCACCCAAAACAAACACAGCCATAATCCTTAGCTTGCTAAATGAATACCACCCGTTCTATTTTGCAATAAGAACAAGTTGTGAGCCATATCCCATTTGAAGAACTATGTAATGTTGCATTCAGAAGAGCAAACGCTCAAACTCAACCTAAAAATCTTAAGGAACTTGTTTTTAGCAATGAGAGCGTCAGAATCAGTTGATACTTCTTCAAAATTTTCTTACTGCTTTGGTTCTTCTCCCGGAACTTCATTTCCTAGTGATGTACGATAGAATATGGGGATTTTTTATTATTATTATCATTTATTAGTTTTTGATAGTTTTATGTAATTTTTGGAATTTTCAAATTTATTTCATTTAGGTATTTTTAAGATTTTCATAATCAAATTAAAAATTTTGCATATCTTTCAAAATCAGACTAGGATTATCTTTACTTTGTTTTTTGGTAATCGAGGATTATCTTTACTTGGAATAAGTTTGTGGAGCTTTTAAATATGCTAAAAAAAGAAAAAGAACAATTATATTTCAATAAAGATATTTTATTCATTTGTTGTGGATTCAAAAAGACCTTTATGGATTTAAGGGTTATGTTTCTCTTGAATGAGATCTAGCATGTTTCACACGTTCCATTCTAGCTACATTAATTGGTAACAGAGCTCGTTAACATCTTGAAATATGACAAAAGGTGATTACAAAAGTAAACAACTATTGAAAGGATGACTCATGGACTCTTGAGGTTCACAATATGCTCATTTATCTCACTCTAAAAGCCAAAAGCGATCATGAGGATAGTAGGGATTTGCAGGTCACAGATTGTGCTCATAGCTGGACGTACATGTTCTTAATTTTAATGATATAACATACTTTGATGGGGTATCATACAAAGAAGACTTCGTAGATTGGATCTTGGATCTTGAAGATTATTTTGCTTATGCAACAATTCCTAAAGATTTCAAGGTTTAACGTGTATCAAGCAAGTTTGAGAGCGATGCGATAGATTAGTGGAACGATATACAATTTTTTGAATGGGAACTTGAGTTGTGAAGAGGTAAGCCTAGAATTTCCATGGGAAAGAAATTCTTGCCTCCAAGGCACTCAATGTTTTATGGCAATAGCAAAGGTCCAAATTGTTCAACTCGTGGTTAGTCGACTGAACTGGTTGGTTTGGTCACAATTTGAAAGGTTAACGGCTTTTTTTGTTTCCTAGTGTTTTTCACTTTTAAAAACTACACTATAGGTCGGTTCACGTTTAACCCAATCTAATTGGCTAGTCCAATACAATTTTTAAATCCTGGGTCACAACTCTTCGTCATGGATTGGATTAGGTCAACTATGAGCATACTCGTTGGGTTCAATTCGACCCAATAATTTTAACATTTTAACATTAACAAAACGACAATATGTTTAAGAAAATTATATATCCCAACTCAATTAGATACAAAATTCAAATGCAAAACTTCATTAAAAAAAAAAAAAGAAGAAGAACCTACAAATGTCATTATAAGACAACTAGTATGGTATATTATGTTTTTTTTAGAGATACTTTCAATTTATATTGTTTGCTTGTGGTGATTGTCTTCTATTATTAGATCAAGACATTAATTAGGTTTTTAGTATAGGTGGAGATTGAACTTCAAATATTTTATTTGATAATAGAGACTTTACCAGTTGAGCTAACTGGAACCCACAACTAATATGCTATATTAGAGTTATGAAATTATGTAATTATCAATACACAATATGACATTTATGAAATTATGTTCTAAATGAATTTCTTTATTATTTTTTCAATAAAATTACATATTCTATAAGTTAATGACCAAAATCATACAATAACTAAACCTTTATTGCTTCTACATAAAATTATATATTCTTTTTTTTTAATTTTTTTATTATCAAGATAGAAATTCTACTATAACTTAATCTAAGTGTATATGTGTGTAAAGTTTCCTCTTAGAGACTTGAACCTCGACCCTAGTTGCTCACACCTCACAAACACTTATACTTGTAGAGTGATCATCGCGTCAATTAATGGTGCGCGGTGGTAAAATTATATATTCTATATGTACATGACGAAACCATTCCAAAAAAAAAATAATAATAATAAAATAATGACATTCATTTATTATGCTATTGACATCCACTAATCATATTTATTATCATATCAATTTATAAAAATTATGTAATAGAATAGAGATGCTATATATGGAAGTGCTTGTAGGATGTGGGAAGCAAGGGTAGATGATCAAATTTCTAGGAGAGAGTTTCACATACATATATACTTAGATTAGATTATAGTAGAATTTCTATCTTGTTAAAAAAAAAAAAAAAAATTACTATCTAACCTTTCAAATTGATGTGTCTTCAACTACAAAAAGTGATTCTAATTAACAAAGAAAATGCTAAACCTATGGATGAAATTCAGACGATCAAATCAAGATAAAAATAAATTTACATTAATTATAAGCGCATCTCAGAAGTCAACAGAATCTACCAAGATTATGAAATCAAATCAAGATAAAAATTCAGACGATTTGGTTTGTATCTTCGCATATTTTGGCTGCAGTAAATTGTAATCAATACTGAATGCGGGTCATATATATATGGGCATACTACATCGTGTTAGATATCATCCCTTAATTGTTACTCAAGTATTTAATTTTTTTTTTTTTTAAAGTAAAACAAAAAAAACCTCTCAATTTCTGCCTATAAACTGTTAAAGAACAATCCACTTCTTGCACAAAATTATTCTCTATCTTTCTCTTAGCCAAAAAAGAATTTTATATTTCTCTTTCACCAACTATCAAATAAGAAACCATGAAAAGTCTTTCAATAATTGCCGTTCTTCTACTGGTTCTGTTCATCATTAATGGTAAACCTTTCATCCTCTGCTTATTTGTGTTTCATTGATATCTTCCTTTATCAGATAAAAGAAGAATTTCTATATTTTCATTAATAACAAAAATGAGAATACAAGACTATATATAGATTGATCTAAGCTGGAAAACTGCTCTAACTAAATAACTAATACTAACAGACTCAAATAACTAACTCCTACACATGACTGCATACAAAAGAACTAACTCTCCCACGTGTGGGCATTTATACAACTAAAACAGAGACTAAGCTACTTGTCGTTTGTACATAATACTCAAACATAAAAGCTGATGTCGTTTATGCAATACTTTGCTCTTTACTCAGATCAAGCTCTACTGTCTCATGCTTTGCTCTTGCTTCCTTGTGATCATCTTTACTACCATTCTGATACTCCCCCTCAAGAGCAGCTGGTGTGTGTATATTCATCATTCCCATCTTGTCAACAAGATTAGAAAATTGATTGTACCCAATGCTTTGGTAAGCATGTCTGCTAATTGACAATGAGACCTCACATGATTAAGCTTAATAACACCTTCCAAAACTTTATCCCTGACCACGTGACAGTCTATTTCAATATGCTTGGTCCTCTCATGGAAAACAGGATTGGAACCAATGTACAATGCTGCCTGACTATCACAAAACAGCAATGCCTCTTTGTCATGTTTAACTCCAATATCCTTTAGAAAGTATAAAATCCACACAAGTTCACATGTTGCAACTGCCATAGCCCTATACTCAGCCCTATAGGCTTCTTACCAACAGGCAGAGGGGTTAAAGTCCATGTTTGATTTGCTTCAAGGGCAGCTATTTTAGCAGTCATGGCCTCTTGCCATTTGGGATCAAAAGCAACTTGATAATAATAGGTAGGCTTAACAAGGGAAGAAATGTTACAACAGAAAGATTTGTAAGAAGAAGAAAGGTGTTGATAAGAAAGATGGGAAGATAGTGGATGAGAAGTACCTGATTAGGAAGGAAAGCCAGCAATGACAGAAGATACCTGGTTGCAGTGGTAAGCTTGTAAGTAGGAGGGTTGTTTGATAGCTCTAGAAGACTTTCTAAAAGGGATAGGATCAACAATAGGATCAGGGGGCTCAACTGGAACCTCATCAAGCAAATCATCATCAATAGAATGATGAATATGAGTGATGGAATCATGAGGTGTAGCAGAAGCAGATTTAGATTGAATTAAAGGATCAAAGAGAGGATTAATAGCTGGAACACAAGACACAGGAATGGAACAAGGCTGCTGGACAGAATTATTTGAATTGGAAACAAATGGAAACACATTTTCATGAAATGTGACATCTCTAGAAACAAAAACAATGTGAGAGTTAAGATCAAAGACTTTGAATCCTTTAACATTGAAAGGAAAACCAAGAAAGACACACTTCCTTGCCCTTGGAGAAAATTTGGATCTGGTTTTAGAAATGGTGGATGCAAAACATAAGCAACCAAAAGTTTTGAGATTAGAATAATCTGAAATTTTGTGGAAAAGAAGTTCAAAAGGAGTTTTATCATGTAGCAAAGGAGATGGAAGCCTATTGATGAGATAGGTAGCATGTAATAGACAATCACCCCAAAACTGAAGAGGGAGTTGGGATTGAATTTGTAAGGCTCTAGCTATGCAAAGAAGATGCTGATGTTTCCTCTCCATAACAGAATTCTGTTGTGGAGTGTAAACACAGCTGGTTTGATGTATAATTCCATGAGAATTGAAGAAATCAGACATGATAAATTCCTTGGCATTATCAGTTCTAACAGCTTTGATTTTAAGGCCAAATTGAGTATGAACCATAGTATAGAAAGAAGAGAATAGCTGCCTAACTTCAGATTTAGACTTCATTAAAAATAACCATGTTTCTCTTGTAGCATCATCCACAACAGTTAAAAAATATTTGAAGCCATCTAAAGTAGGAGTTGAGTAGGGACCCTATACATCCATATGGATCAAGTCGAAAGCACAAGAACTGATATTATTTTGAAAAGGAAAAGGCAATCTCTTAAGTTTTTCCATAGGACAGATTTGACAACCTTTATTACAAGAAGGCTTTAAAGAAGGAATTACATGACACAAACTATTAAGTTTGACATCAGATGGGTGCCCCAACCTGTCATGCCAAATAGATGAAGGTTGAAAAGATACTGGTGTGGAAGTAACAGCAGTGAAATGACCAAAGGCATCAGTGAGGTTGTGAGCAGATAAGAAGGTAGCAAATGAAGAAATGGAGGATTGTTGAAGACTGTTTGACTGCAACAGGTACAATCCATCAAGTGCCTTGCCTACCCTAATCGTTTTCCAAGAAATAAGGTCCTGAATGAAGCAATAAGTAGACAGAAAAACACAATAATATGGCCGTGAATGAGTTAAAGAACTAATAGACAAGAGATTAAAAGAAAAATATGGAACACAAATGACATTTTTAAGAATTAGGGAAGAAGAAAGAGTAATAGTCCAAATGTGAGTTTCTTGAGCTGATTCCCCATTAGGTAATTGGACCAAAGACTGCCTAATTGCTATGATTGAAGTTAGCAAATCTACTAAGCATACAAAATGATCAGTTGCACTAGTATCCAAGACCTAAGTATTACCACCATAAGCCCTTCTATTTACCACTTGAGCAGCAAAAACACTATGAGAAAAATTCATACTTGTCATTGCCACATTAGCAGAAGTGGAAGAAGGGGTTGCTGTGACCATTGAGTCAGCTGATACATGAGATGATGTTGCAAGGGCAGGATTGGATGCACCAAACAGGGCTAAAAGTTGCTGACATTGCTCAGGAGTAAAAGCAGACAATTGATGTATTGGTGAAACAAATCCTAAGCTTGATCCTGAGGAAATTTGATGTGCCATAGCAGGCTTATTCTTGAACTTAAAACCGAGAGGAAAACCGTGTAATTTGTAGCATTTGTCTACAGTGTGATGAGTCTTGCCACAGTGGGTACAAACTGGCCTATCTTTTCCCTTCCCACTAGAATTAACAAGATTGGTAACATGATTGACTTGATCAGTGGACACTTTAGCAACCAGAATAGTGGAATCTACTTTAACAACAAGTGCATTTGGGATTGACCTTTGAGTCTCTTCTTGAATCATCAAGGAATAAACCTTGCTTAGTGATGGAATAGGATCCATGAGCAACACCTGAGACCTAACTTGGGAAAAAGACTCATTTACTCCCATTAAGAACTTCATCATAGACTCTCAACCTTGCAAATCATTGAGTCTTTTGTTGATATTGCACATACACTTTCCATAGGTGTAAGAAGGAAATGGATTAAGGTTTTGTAATTGATCCTAAAAGACTTTCAACTGAGTAAAGAAATCAGTAATGCTCATCTCACTTTGGTGTAATTCTGAAATTTCCTTTTAGAGATTGAAAACCCTTGGTCCATTGGTTTGTGCAAAACGATTCTTCAAATCATTCCAGATTTCTAGAGCAGTATCTTCATATATAATGCTTGCTTGAAGCTTTGAAGAAACTGAATTGGTCAACCATGTCCCAACCATGTTATCACATCTAATCCATGCTTGCACAGATGAAGGAGTAGAAATCAATGGAGATAAGAGAGTCAGAGTCCCATCAATAAATCCTAACTTATTCTTGGTGAGCAATGCCTTTCTCACAGCTCGAGCCCAAGCTGAGTAGTTTTCTCCACCAATTAAAGGCTGCGTAACTAACACTCAGCTTGGATTCTCAGAATGATGCAAGAACAGGGGATCATCCATTGGTGAATCTTGTGAAGAAGGAGATGGATTTTTAGGTATAGAACCATTAGTTGAACTAGTTGTATTCGTGTTTGTGGCAGCGGAAGCCATTGATGACAAAGAAAAGGAATTTTCTCAAAAAACAGAGTGTTTTCCCGAGAAAATTGAAAAAGAAATTGAAGAAAAAAAAAAAACCTAAAAATTGGGGATTTGCTCTAATACCATATCAGATAAAAGAAGAGTTTCTATATTTTCATTAATAACAAAAATGAGAATACAAGACTATATATAGATTGATCTAAGCTGGAAAACTGCTCTAACTAAATAACTGATACTAATAGACTCAAATAACTAACTCCTACACGTGACTGTATACAAAAGAACAACTCTCCCATGTGTGGGCATTTATACAACTAAAACAGAGACTAAGCTACTTGTCGTTTATACATAATACTCAAACATAAAAGCTGATGTCGTTTATGCAGTACTTTGCTCTTTACTCAGATCAAGCTCTACTGTCTCATGCTCTGCTCTTGCTTTCTTGTGATCATCTTTACTACCATTCTGATATCCTTTACCAAGCATAAAGAGTTGGAGAATTTAATTTTTTTTTGTTTTTTTGTTTTTGGTCAATTCGAACGAGGCCATTAGGTCAATGGGTACAAAAGGTGGTAGCCTTCTCCTTGAACCTTTCGTTTTCATGACATGAAGGAACAATTTTGAACTATAATAAAAGACTTTTTGTCAAATAAGCTAGCCGATTGTATGTATATGGTAGTTCATCAATGCATGCTTTTTCATTATTTTTCTCACTTTTTACGAATAATATGTGGGAGAGTTCAATCATATATATATATATATATATATATATATGCATAATCAAATGCTCAATAAAATATTGCATTATGCTTGAGTCGATTTATTCATATTTTACAAGATAAACAGTTTTAGATGTTTTCTTTTTCCCTTCTCTCCACCATTAATAAATGATCAAGCCAAATGCAACGACAACGGTGCTTTATTTCCACCTGTTGTAATTTACATGAATCGTAGTTGTCCCTAAACCCTAATACTATGCCTCACACATGACCTAAGACTTTCTTTTGCATCATATGGAAGTCCCAGCATTAAAAATAGGTCGGTTGGTTTATGTGAAGCAATAAGAAAATTTAATCTAGCCTGTGTGATTATGTAAAGAACCCCAAAAAGAAAAACACAAGGTTAAAATTGTATAAAGAAACCCTTTTTTTACACCTAATAGAAACACTGACTTGTCACTTTAAGCGCAAAGAAATTTTCACAATTTAGTCATCTTTTTGCGCTACCTTCACCTATTGTTTGGGTTCAAAACCTATGGAGTGTGTGTAACTTATCAAAAAATAAAATTTATCTAACCTTGGTTGCTAAAGGTAATCATCTTTTCTTTCTTGGTGCTAATATTAATTAACTTTTGTGTTAATCCTTTGGTTTTTACCCTCTCTTCTACTACTTTGTTCTGATTGTTGATTTCAAGCAACCTTAGATTTATCTTCTTCTTATTTATTTATTTATTTTTAACATTTTAAATTTCACAAGCTCTGTTCCCATGCATCACCCCTCTACTTCCAAATCAAAACAAGACTTTGTTCCAATAAAGAACTTAATTTTCTTTTCCTTTCCCAGAGTGCATTTGTAAATTCACACTTTTTATGTTGGTGACATGATTTTATTTAAAGAATAATGATAAATTCACACTCAATAGTTACTGAATTATTTGATTTGCTTACTAGTAAATAATGATATGAAGAATCTGAATTCATGTGAATTAAGGTTATTCAAAAGATAAAAAATTTTGCGTGCTTGTTGCGTGCAGGAGATGAGGTGATGATGGCAGAGGCAAAAACATGTCAGAATGTATATAATGTTCCAAGAAAAAGCTGTGATAGTAGACAATGCGTTGCTGATTGTCAGAACACATTTGGGGCTACTGCTACAGGACGTTGCTCCGCCAAAGTAGTACCAGATGATACATGCACTTGCTTTTATCCTTGTTAATTATTTATGTTCAACTAGGATAAGAAATAAGTGTACTTTCAAGTGAAAAAGAAAAAAAGAAAAAAAGAGTGTACCTTCAAGTGAAATGGAAATCATCCGATTCTTTTTTCTTTTTTCCTTTTTTTTTACAAAATAGAAATTATACTCTAACTTAATCTAAGTGTATATGTATGTGTGAAACTCCCTCCTGTAGATTTGAATCCCGGCCCTTTCATCCCCCACAGCCCACAAGTACTTATACTGGTAGAGTGACTATCACACTAAGGGTATTGGATGGGAGTAAAGACTAATTTATTTTGGGTAGTCAAAGACTAATACTCTCTTTCTCTCTCTCTCTCTCTCTCTCTCAATATATAACACCTGCAATCTGATCGGTCCTTCAACGTTGACAAGGTGTTATTCTTATGAACACAAATAAAATAAATATCCTGATTTACAAATTTGTGTTTTAAATAATGATATTTCACAAACGTACTATTTCACCTCAAATATGGATAAAAATTAAGAGACATTAACTTGTTTTTTTCTTAGATCAAAGACATTACCTTGTTGGTACGTATTTCAACATATCATATAACATGAAATATTAATTGTTATAGTCAATTCATGATTTTGAGGGGGTGACCAAATCAAGCATAGATAATGATGCTCTCTTGAGACGATACATGCCACTTGTGAGATATTTTATCAATTGATGCAACAATATGTTTTAGCAATGAGAGCGTAAGCATTAATTGATAATAAACTTCCTCATATTCTATTTCTAACGTGAGAGGGTGTGTTTGTTAATTAGGAGGTGAAATAGAGTGGATAAAAAACTTTGGAGAGAAAATGGGAAGGAAAACTTTTTGGAGTGTGTTTGGTTGAGTGGAGAGGAAGGAAAATAAATGGTGGAGCTCAAGTGTTTTCTTCCCTGACCCACCAAAAAGTTTTCTTCCCAAATTGGAGAAAAATCTAAAAGGAGAAAATGATGCTATTTAATGGACAAAAATGCCCATGTGCAAAAGCACACGGGAATTTATCCAATTCCTTTTTTTTTTTTTTTTTTGGATTTCCTAGGAGTTGCCTTCTTCTTATTCTTTTTTTTTTTTTTTTTTTTGCTTTTTTTTCTTCTTTTTCTTTGTTTTAACTAGACATAATTTTTTTTGGACATGATTTTTATTTTTTAATAATTTGGGTTTTTTTTTTTTTGGTTGTTTGTCATTTTTTTGTTTTAATTAGTTATCATTTTTTAACAAGGGTATATGAGTAAATTTATACAAAATCACTTTTTCCATCCTTCCATTTTTCCACTCCCAACCAAACAAAAAGAATAGAAATTAAAATCTTTTCTAGTCGCCCACCATTTTTTATCATCTCACTTTTCCACTTCTCCAACTAAACAAATCCTAAATTCTTCAAAATTTTAACTTCTTCGATTCTTCTCCCGAAACTTCAATTTCTAGTGAGGTATGATCAAATATGGGGATTTTCATTATTATAGTTTTATTTAATTTTCTGAATTTTCAACTATAGGAATTTATGTCCTAAATTAGGTGTTTTTAAGACTTTCCTAATCAAATAAAAAAAAAAGTTTGTATTAGTTAAAATCTATTTTAGGATTATCTTTATTTGGAAAGTAAGTTTGTGCCGCTTTAAATAGGCTAAAACAAGAAAGAATAATTATCTTTTAATAAAAATATTTTATTCATCTATTTTGGATTCCCATTAAAATAAATAAATAAATAAAATAACAATTCCTTGTGGGTTCAAAAAGTATTTTACGAATTTAAGGGTTGTGTTTATTTAGAACAAAATCTAGCCTATTTCATGTGTTCCATACTGCATCAATTGGTATCAGACCTCGTTCATATAATCATATCCTAACATAACAGAACGTGAATATGAAAGTAACACCTATTGAAAGGATGACTAGTGGACTTTATGATATTTGCAATATGCTTATTGATCTCACTTTAAAGGCCAAAAAACAATCACGAGGATGGTAAGGATGTTTAGGTCACAAATTATGCTCATAGTTGACCTATCAATCGACATGTTTTTAATTCTAACGATTACATTGATGGGGTATCAGACAAAGAATTCTTCACAAATTAAACGGTTACATTGATGGGGTATCACAAATTATGCTCATACTTGAGCAAGTTTGGTTACAAGATGAAGGTTGCCATTCCACTGTGGAGGAGGTGTGGGTTTCGACTCAGGGATACATGTCTCCGTTAGTTTCAGTCAAGACAAAGTTAGAGAGAGTTCAGACGGGATTGAAAAACTGGAGCAAAAATTCTTTAGTTTTTTGGTTCGACCCTAGTAATTAAACGGTTAAAGGCCTTTTTGTTTTCCCAAGTTTTTTAGTTTTTTTTTTTTTTTTTTTGATACAAAGTTTTTTAGTTTTAAAAACTAGACTAGAGGTCAATTCGCGGTTAACTAAATCTGATTGGCAATTCCGATCCAGCTTTTAAAACTTGGCTCACAAGACTCACAACTCTTCATCATGGATTGGATTAAGCCAACTATGGTCTATGGGCATACTCATTTGGTTCAATCCGACCCAATAATTTTGACATTAACAAAACAACAATGTGCTTTAAAAACTTATATATTGCAACTCCATTAGATATAAAAATGCAAAAGTTTCATTATACAAAGCTACAAATGCCATTATAGAAAACTACTACACTATATTAGAGCTATGAAATTATATAATTATTAAAACCCAATATTACATTTATGAAATTATGTAATAAATGAATTTTGATATTGTTTCCCAATAAAATTACATATTCTATACGTACGGTTTTAAACAAAACTATACAATACACATTACACAGGCCTTAATTGTTTCTCAATAAAATTATATATATATTTCTATTTGTTAATGACCAAAAACTTAACATACAATACATGGGCCTTTTTACTAGTTTTATTTAATTTTTTTATATTATTTAAAAGTTTGGACCTTTATTGTTTTTCAGTAAAATTATATATTCTATGCCTTCATGACCAAATCATCCCCCAAAAAAAAAAAAAAAAAAAAAAAATCCCAACTTTATTTATTATATTTTTGACATCCATTAATCAAATATATTGTCATATCAATTTGTTAAAATTATATAATAAAAGAGCGATGCTAGGGGCAATACAAATTTTACTACATAACCTAACAAATTGATATATTGTCAATCACAAGAAGTGATTTTTAACGTAGAAATGTTAAAATTACTACAAATTTTCCTCTTCCCAACTGAATGACTTATCCTTTCCCCTGTTCATTATAACTATTATGTTGCCAGTTCCCCTAAAAATTCAAGGAAATGATATTAAACCCATACGTCAAAAGTCCTCCCCCTCTCTCAACTAGAAGTGACCATGGAAAGTACTCTCTATTGGCTTAATTTTCTTGATCGAACTGCTGAAACATAGAAGTCATTTTTTATTTAGATTGCACAAACCTATTTCTTTTTTAAATATATATACATACATATATATATATATATATATATATGAATTTACTCTTGCAAATCGAAAACTTCTAGCAGGATGAAAAATCGCAATCCTACATGTTAGCACACTGACTCAGCAAATTCATTCATATACAGCTGCAACTATTTACAACATTAACTGAGGAGTCCAATGGAAAAGGCCTTGAGAGTGAAATTTCCTAGCTCCTCCTCCTAATAACACCATTCTTTTCAGGTACTCCACTTTAATGAGGATCAAATTTATAAGGTAATTCACCCAAATCTTTTGATCTTTCTTTCTTCTAATTTTTATCCATTGATTTCTCTGTCTCAAATTTTGCTTTATTATTTTGGTGTGGATACAATTACCAAAATCTTTTGTTACAGGCACACAAATTGTTTGTTCCAAAAACTAAGAGTGTTTTATTCCTTTTTTAGAACTTAATTTTACTAAAATTGTTGATAACATACCTCCTATTTCATCTTGATAGAACTATTTGATTTTAGCCCTGCAAGAAGACCCACCTAACTTTTTGGCCTATTTAATTTTGCTGTTGGTTTGGTTCTTACATGTACGAGTGAGTAACAAAGTTGATCTAATAGTGTTTGTGATGAAGGCTCCACTAGAATCATATGCAGGTATAGGAGATTTAGATGAGACAGTTAAACTCTTGAATTATATGAAGGTAGGAAAAAGTAAAGTTTTAAAAAACTGTATATAAAAATTAAAAGGTTAAAGCTAATACCAAACTCACCCTTAGTCTTTGTAGGATTTGATATTGTTAAATATTTAGCTTAATGGATAAAAAAGTAAGAGACATCACCTTGTTGCTACTTCAACATATCATATAACGTGCAATATTAATTATTATAGTTAAATTCATGAGTTTGAGGGTGACAAAATCAAGGCATAGATAATGCTGCTCTCTTGAGATAATACCTGCCACTTGTGAGATATTTTATCAATCGATGCAACAAACTTTTTAGGCATGTCATCCTTGCTATACAACAACCCAAAAAGAGTATGTACTATACCAGGGACGGAGCCATTCTTTGGCTTTGGGGGGCCATGGCCCCCCCTAAATTTTGGAAAATAAGAGAGCATATATATAGGTTACTTACAGATTTGAGCAATTTTGCCCATATAAAATTAGACTTGCCCCCCTCAACAAAATCTTTGACCCCTTTAAACAAAATGAAAAAGCCCAAGAAACTTTTAAAAATCTAAAATCCCAAACAAAACAAATTAGTAAACCCAAAAAATTAGCCTAACAACATAGACTAATAAAAAAGCTAAATAAATTTGAGCACAATCAGCCAATTTACCAAAACATTAGCCCAACAACATAGACTAATAAAAAAGCTAAAGAAATATGAGCACAATCAGCGAATTTACCAAGACATTAGCCTAGCCCTTAAAAATTTTGAAACAAAACCAATCTGATCTCAAATCAGTCCATCAAATTTCCCCTTACAAAAAAAAAAAAAAAAAAAAAAAAAAACCCTAACCTATAGAGAGACACTAGTATTGAGACGTGAGACAAAGGGAGTGAAGGCTAAGACCAAAATGCTACAGTACCACACGGCATGTCAGTAGCAAATTTGCTTCTAAGAGAGACCAAATCGCTCTCTCATCTTTGCTGAGGCGGAGGCAGAGCATATTTTCTCTTATTCTCTCTCTGTAACTCTCTTTCTCTCTTTAACTTTTTTTTTTGTGGTTGCTAAATGAAGTCTCATTATTTCTATTACTTTAAAACTCTCTTTTATTGTTCAGAGTTTGTACCCATGTACTGGGTGTTTTTTATTTTTATATTTTTTATGAACCACCCATGTGCTGACTGGGTGATATTGTTTTTTATAACATATATGCGTTGCTTGGGTGATTATTATTTTTTTTATTTTTTTATTTATAACATATGCCTATGTGAATAAATGAGCAACAATATCAATAAAAAATATTTTTTACCATCTATCATTCTAGCTATTTATATGAATTCTTGCAATACAAAACTGTGTCAAATATAGATTTTTTTTAACTGAGAGTAACAAATGATACAATATAGATAAATAATTAATGGTTTTGCTTGTCTTTTAGTGTATTTTTTTTAAAGTTGAGATGGTTTGAAATTTTAATAGTTAGTTGTTGATATTTAATAAAGTTGGTTGATTGCAGTGTTGTGCTATGCTTAGTGTCATTTTTTACGAACAATTTTATGTTATGGAACAATTTTATGTATGAATTCAATTATAAATGATTTTTAAGATTTAAAAAACCTTTGAGTCCCTTTTTCATAGATGATTACATTGTTAATACTAAATGGATGTTATTAGGAGTTTTATAATGATTTTATTTTCTATATTTCACCCCCCCTAACTTGAACTCCTAGCTTCGTCCCTGTACTATACAGACCTACAAAATATGAAATAATAGTAATAAAACTAGTATGACATGATTTGATTGCATCAACTAGTAGACATGATTGACTTTAGTCACATTCAAGGAATACCTCATGTTCGAGTATTTTAATAAATAAAAAAATTAATATTTGTAATTTATTTCCTTATTAATTAAAAAGTCAAATTTTGATTTCGAAAAAAGTCATTGAGTGCTTTTTGAATGAGATTAATTGGCTTTAGAGTGAGATTTAAAATTTTGACTTTCAATTAATAAGGAAATAAATTATAATGTTTTTTTTATTTTTATTTAAAAACTATAAAATAGAGTACATGGGTATAAGTTTAGTTAAAATAAAAACATAAATGAAAAGGCAATAAGACTCAATGGTCAAGAGATATGAAAGAGTGACAACTTTTGATATCTTGAGTTAATAATTTATAAAAAAGGGAGAAATTGAAGAGAATGTGAATCATAGGATAAGAGCATGATGCATGAAGTTATGTGATCGTAGAGTACCCATTAAGTTAAAGAAAAAAAAAATTTATAAGACTATTATACATATACGACTAGTTATGTTTTATGGTACTGAATGTTGGGTCTTTAAGAAATAGCATATTCATAAAAATGAATATAGTTGAAAAGAAAATGCTAAAATGGATAAGTGGAAATACACGGAAACATAGAATTCGAAATGAGATAATTTGCCCAAAGATGGGGTAGCCCTTATTGATGCAAAGATGAGAGAGTTGCTTAAGATGATTTAGTCATGTGTAGAGGAAAGCAACTAATGCACCCTTAAGAAATAGTAATTTTATCTGAGTTGAGAGAACAGGAAAAGGTAGAAGAAGATTAAAAATAACATTAGTAGAGGTAATATTAAAAAAAAAGAATGTCAATTAAGGGAGCAACCAAAAAATATGAATTTAGATAGGATATAATTAAGAAAAAGAATACAGATGTTTGACACTAACTAATATGTTGCAGATCCATAGCTGACCCAAAATTTTGGGACTAAGGCTTTGTTTCTTATTGTTGTTTTACTAAAAATTGTAACATGAGGTGCTCCTTAAATATAACATGAGCAAATCATGTGTACTAGTTGATCCAATCAAATCATGCCATGTTAATTCAATTATGGTAGACTAATTAAATAGTTTTTTAAAAAAAAAAACCTTAAAAAGTAAACCAAATATGCAAAATACATAAATTATATAAACTTAAAAAATGTACTTCTTTCCAATATTTTCTCAACATCCAAGCAAACAATATGCAAACCCAAATCTGCAAATAAAATACTACAAAACCTCTGTGATCATCAAACATCCACAATCCCCAAAAATACCAAATTAGTTATAATTCACTATCGCCAAGTTAAGCTAGTCACCAAACAAGGCCCATCCTCACATTTTTGCTTTTGGCTGCACGCACACACATTGCAATCTTGAGAATTTAGGATCACGATTTTTTTTTTGTCATAAATCTAAAGCGACAAAATGTGAATAGAAAAGAAAAATTGATGAGTTCATGTAAAAGTAAAAGAAACTATTTACAGTTTATCACATCACAATTATAGCAAAATTGCGACAAAAAAAGTTGTGGTCTTAGACAAACACGATCTCTAGTCCCCACACAACAACAATATAAAATAAGCTAGAGAAATGCAAACTGAGAAAAAGAAATTTAAAATTATCTAGCGAGCCTTTCAATGTAAAACAAAAAATAGTCTAAACTTGAAAATTTTATGACTTGACAAAATGAAGCAAGAAGTTGAAAGGGGAAAAAAATTGGACAGCTTGTGAATCAACTTAAGCAATCTTTTTTCAGTCGGCCGAAGCAATTGCATCGATCATAGGCTTCATCAGAGAGAGAGAGTCAAAATAAAATAGGGATTATGAAATAAAATAGCAAAAAGAATTTCAAAAATGAATTATATGGATTAATAAAAGAGTGTTGATGTGATAATGGCTAAGAACAATATAGTTTGCAGTTTGAAATAGAAAAGTTACGTCGTTTTAAGTTTTAGTGGTATTTATACATCACCTCGTTTACATGCATAGATGAAAAGATGAAATCTAAAAGCCTTATTACTTTAGGCACAAAAATTCAAATGATTAAATTTGAGTAAACAAATATAGAATGGCCAACAAAATTAGAGGGGAAAATTATCAAGACAGTCATGCAAATACCCTTAGTTATTATAACTAATATTTATTAAATACTCCTACCTACTTTTTGTTTTTGGGTTTATTAAATGTCACTCTATTTCTTTGGTCTTAAAATAGAGCACAACTTCTAAAGGAACCATTGAGGAACCTCAAGTCCTCCACTAGCATGCCTTGCACTGAAGTTTTTAATTTGTCTCTACCATATTATAATTTGAACATTTTATGGGTCCACAAACCAAAATAATAGAAATTCACATATATTACACTCAATATTTATCTAACTACTAATAGTTTCATTCATAACTTGAGTTTTGGCTCTAAAAAAAATTAAAAATAGATCATTTATGTTAGAAATATCTCAATAGATAAATACAATATTATGAATATGCATTTTTTTGTAGAGTTTTTATTTTATTTTATTTTATAATTACATTAAATATCACTTAGTATTTAAATGAATAGCTTTTAATTTTTCAAATTGGTCTCAAATATTATATATTCACATAATGTGTGTAAGTGCGTGTATCATATATAAAACTTACCCCTCCCCCCTCCCCCCCCCCCCTCAACTCAAATCCTGGCTTCACCACTACAGTCATGACTCATTCAAAAAGGCTTTTTTTTTTTTTTTTTTTCCTTCCATAAAAAAAAAAAAAAAAAAAAAAAAAAAAAAAAAAAAAAAAACAAAACAAAAGGGTGTGCTTCAGCCATGTCAAATGTCAATGTGCATGTTATACATGAAAATGTGTGAGCCACCGTGCACCTTTGGTGTAGTGGTCACTTCACAAGTATAAGTGCTTGTGGGGTGTGCGGGGTAAGGGGCGGGGATTCAAATCTCCAAGAAAGAGTTTCACACACATATACATTTAGATTATGTTAGAATATAAATTCTATCTTGTATTAAAAAAAATATGCATAATATAGATTTTACATATAAAATGCCAAGGAATTATGAGCCGCAATAAGTTTAACTCTTATAAAGTTACAACTTTTTATAATTATAATATAGATTTTAAAAAGATCTAATGGTTAAAAGAACATAATTAAATGTTAGTATTTCTTTTCTCCCTCATTACATAATTGATACTATAATTTATTTTCTCTCTCTTTATTTATTACTTTCCAGACTTTTTTTTTTTTTTTCCTTTTTCTTTCCACTTGTAAAAGAACTTTGTATCATTTTTTTGGATTGCACTGAATAAACCATCTTTTATTTTTGGTGCTGGCAGAAACTTCAGTATGAGTTTTGAATTTGAGTTATGTTTTGTTACTTTTGTATGAGACTTTGCTTTATTTCTATGGCTAACAAGCAGCACATGCAGAGTCTTTGCATGCTGGTATGAGTTTTAGATACACTATATTATATTATTTCATATCAATGAAGTTTTCTATCAATTATTTTAGCAAAATTATACGGGTGAATTAGGAGATGTAGGAAAGCCGAAAACCCAATAATTATTTGAAACATAGATATAAAATAGAACATATTCTAACAAAGAAGAAGAAACACAGTCAAGCAACACCCTAAGAAAAAAAAAAAATCACGCAATTTTTAGGAAGAAAGAAACACGGTAAAATAGGTAGCAACCAATGAAGTAGGTGGAAAACAATAATTATTTAATGGTATTTTTTTAATCACAAGATCTTTTATAAATCTACTTCGTAAAAAATGTGTAACTTGGCAAAAGTTACCCCTTCTCGGACTGAAAATTTTTGATGGTCTTGGAACTAAAAGTCATTTTTCACCTCTTTCTAATGATGAAGAGGTGAAGACACTTCACTTAAATCGTGTCTAGGTTCCTCTAACGATGTACTACCAACAACCAAGCATTAGATTCAGATTCAAAGACTTTAGCAGCTTCTTTAAGCAGTGAGTAGAAAGATCATGAAATGAACTCACCATCATGTGACAGACATTTCAACAGGAACACCTTTGCCTAATATACTTTTGCTGTCAGACGGGTCTCATTATTGGATCAATTGTATTTACCCAACTATTTTGATGTCAATTTGACAACCTAGGCTAGGCAGACCTATATGATAGCCCATTAGAAAAACACAAAAAAGAGAACCAAGTTGAATCAGTTGATGATAAGCTTGCCTTTTAATCTTAAAAGGACACCCAAGAAGAATTTCATGATATACTCATATACATATTATAATCAGCCAACAAGACTTGTGCTTAATAACTGTTTTTGACTTTTAACTAAAACCTCAATTAAAAAATCCCAACTTTGAGACATAAATTCTACATAACAATCTACTTCATGTGGCATAGTCATTTCAAAAATGTTTTCCTTTTCATCAATCAATAAATGATTGACATTGCTGAGGTGAGTAACACTTGCATTAATTAATTTAATAGCGAAGAGTTGGCCTAAACACGTAGATTATACATTGAATGGCCACCTGTGCATTATTAGATTATTATTTTAGGTACTGTGTGAAGCTCTTGGAATGAGGAATTTAATTAATTAATACTAATGCATTAGATTATACTAACCCAATTTTTCGCTTTCTTGAAACTTAGAATTAATTTTGCGAGTAAACCATACGCAACTCTGACTTTTGTGATTGTTTTAGTTGTCACAGTTAACAGCAAAATTCATGCTACTATGTGTTTTTCTTTTTCTTTAATAGATTAGATATGTTTAACCATATAATCAAAGTAGGTCCCATATTTCCCACAAACTTATAATTTTTATTAGCACTAGTTTTGTGATAATATAAACAAATCTTCAGAGATCACCATCCTAATCAAGGGGTTTGGATGTCCAATAAAAGTTCTCTTATTGGTCCATAAATTCGAAAGGTCATTAGTATTGGAAAATGACCAATGAAGTCTATCCGGTTTCACCACTAGCTCATGTGCCAAAGTGGTAAGTGGCTGTTGTATCCCCATCAGGTGCCCAGGTTCGACACTTCATGTGCCAAAGTCTTTCCGGCTTCTGTTTCTCAAAAATAACATTATAATTTATAAAGGAAAATTTAGTGTGTGCTTGTTTGGAGGTGAAATAGGATGGATGGAAAACTTTGGAAAGAAAATGGGAAGGAAAACTTTTTTGAGTATATTTGGTTGGGTTGGGAGGAAAGAAAATAAATAATAAGACCTAAGTGTTTTCAAATGGAATTGTAGGCTAATTGGGTACTTGGTGCAATCACAAAATATTCATATTTTTTATTTGATAGATAAAACATGATTAGAATTTATAGCATCCTTTTATAATATTTGTGTTTTATCATTATGTCATGACATCAATTAATTTAGTATAGATAGGATTCAAATTGAGATCTCTTAATCAATGACAAGAGACTTTATTAATTGCTTGTATAAACTAACTAAAATGCACAAAATATAATATTGACAAATTAACAAAAATAAAATGTTTATTTTACCTTTAAATCTAAAAAATTAATTATATACAAATCATATTTGGTATAGGATAAATTCAGAGATACGAAAACATAAAGTAATTTCTTTCTTCGTTTTTTCTTTCCCTCCTTTGGATGATTAAAAGAAAGCTTTATTTAATTTGCAAATGCCAAAAAAAAAGAGGTAAAAGTGCATGATATTATCATTTTTTTAAAAAGAAAAAAGTTTGAATATTTCAGGACACAAGGAGATAACAATGGATAAAAGTAGATGGTGATTCTTGTAGTAATTTTACTTCGTAAATCTTATCCTGTCTCTTTTTTTAGGTTAAAAAAAATGTTCAAGTGCCTTAATCTTGTCATGTCAACATTGTAAGGGAACATTTTGAATTCATTGAGGGATGGGTGTCATGACTATATCAATAAAATTAAATATCAGTCTCTCAAACAAATTGTAATTGACAATTCCAAAATAAATAAATAAACTTGAGAATATATCCTAGCAATAGCATCCTTTGAGCTTTGAGTATTGGCTTTGGATGATAAATTAAAGCCGGGTGGGCTAGATCAACTGATGTTATGGATTTTCTCTATTTCAAAAGATTTTTGCATAGACCTTTAGATATGTACTATATCATTGACTAGACAACTTCACTAAAATCTTATACCGTGATGGGAAGTTTGGAAGGAAGGGAGAGAAAATTAGGGGATGTGCAAAAGTTGAGGAAAGGGTGATCAAGAGGAATGATTATTCATTCTCTTTGTTCAAAAGTTTTAAAAATAACATCAAAGGAGGAGAATAGGGGTCATCTGGTAGCAGTGTTTAGGTATTAGTTTTCAAAATGATGTGAAAACTGAAAAGTGTGATCTAAAAAATGTTGTGAAAATACATGTTTAAAGTATTCATAATACCAAAAAAAAAATAGCATTATGTTTCTAATAACATTCTTTTAAAACTTTAAAAAAAAAAAATTGAAATTTTAGTATGAGTATGTATTTTTAATTAAAAAAATGTATAATTTTACTAACAAATGCAATATCTTTTTATTTAAGATGAGAGGAAATAATAAGAGATTACATAAATTGATTTTTATACCTTTTTTTGCTCAATTTGAAGAAGTAGATATAAACTAATATCATGTGATTGAAATTAATAATTTGAAATATTAGTATAAGTAGAACTGCTACTTCCAAATTCCCCAAACTTGGGGAATTAAAAATGAGCGCCCCCCTCTATTTTAAAAACATCTTGATAAAATGAATCATTCCTCTATTCTTCTTCCTGAAGAATTATATTGTCAACATAGTAGACAACACCACTTTTACCTAGTGATCCATCATTCCACTAAGGTGGTGTTTGGTATGGAAAAATTCATATTACTCTTAACATCCAGATTACTGGGAATGCGATGCCTTGCAATCTGAATGTCTAGGAATGTAACTATTCCTATGTTTGGTCAAATTGGAAATCTAATAAAATTCCTAGGAATGTGAGATTATAATATTTGGTTTTTTCCTAGGAATCTTAAATGAATTATTTATTTTTCCCATTCTATCCTTAAATTTGTAAATCCAATATGAAGTCTTAAAATATAATTAAAAAAAAAAAAAAAACTTCCTCTTAATAAATAATGAAAAATAAAAGTGAATATCTGACAACAATGAAGGGTCTCCTTCAAACTTTTTTTTTATTTTTTTATTTTACACTTGAAACTTAAATAGAACTTTGTTAATGAATATATCAATAGAGTTGTTTATCTTATTCATATTGTTTTAGCAGGAAAATATATTGATGATTTGTTTTATATTTTATCTCAATTGCTTAAATGATAAGAAAAAAAGGTTAAAATTATCAATTTATAAAAAATACAATTCCCTTTTAAGTTTGAGAATTTGGATACCCACCTATTTTAAAGAGAATCTACATTCCCACAGAAAGGGGGTTGAGGGGGAATCCAGATTCCTCTAGCATTTGATTCTCTAGTGTGATTTACAATTAAACATGAAAATCTTTAAACATTTTTTAAAATTCTAAAAGATTATCCTGTACCAAACGTCACGTAAAAGATTTCTACATGTTTAAAATAGCTACATTAGTTTATACTAAAAAAATAATAATAATAAAATTAAAGATGAGAAGGAATGAGTTCGAGCTGTAGGGAAAACTAGCCCTCTATTCTTTTCTCCCAAAACACCGTCTAATACGAAAACCATTCTTAGAAAACTTCTACATGTATATATATATATATATATATATATATTTTAAATCTACGTTTTTAACAAGTTTTAAAATTAGAACTAAACGGAGAATTTAAAATTCCAAATTCGATGCCAGTCAAGTTGTTTAGAAGTTTATGGTCTGACCTGTACTTCTATTTATTTTAAAGACTAAATTGACAATTTGACATAATTCATAAAGTTTCTTGTTTATTAATTAATACTTTTATTTTATATATATCCAATTCAATAACATAATCAAATTCAAATCTTTAACCCATTAGATAAACAGCCCAATTCACGTTCAGTAACAATAATCACAGGGAAGAAGCCAAGGTTGTTTTTTTCTTTTTCATTTTTTATTTGGTAGGAAGACAAGTTTGTGTTCCATTCTTCACTTAGTTCACATACAAGGCAAATATAAGAAAAGGGCAGCTAGAATCCTTGTCTGTCCTTGCCAAAGAAACAGACACTCTTCTTCTGCTGTCCATTTTCCTACTACTACTTGGTCTGCAATAAGGCCAAACTTGAACCTATTTGCAAGTTTTGTGCATCAATACCACCAAAAGGACAGTTCTTTGTGCAAAAGCTTTTCTTCTTTTATGATTCCATTGGATCCCATTCCATTATTATAACTAAGAAAAGGAGTTTTACTTTTCATTCTCAAAATTATATATCACAGTTTGAATTTGTTAAATGTCAAGTACTGTGAGGACGTCTAGGTTCAAATCAACACCTAACTATTGAATTATAAATAATAATATAATAATTTATAATAAAAAGAAATGATATTCAAACATTATAATGACATTCAAGTGTATACATGCCTTTTCTTCAACAATGATCACATTTAAATTCTATTTTCAATTCCATTGATCAAGACAAATATTAATACAAAATCTTTTGTATAAAATACTAGAATGGTATGCAAAATAATAATTAAAAAAGACTATTTAGGTACAATTTATAAAATATTGTACTTTAGTAAAAAACTTTATATTTTAATTGGTTAGTACTTTTTAGTATTTTTAATAGACAAATTTAAAATTCAAATCACGTTTTTGACTATCAAAGTATTCAAATAAAAAAAAATTAGAAAAAAATTTCCTCAATTAAAGTCAAACATATAAAGATTAAAAAAATGCAATAATATAGATAAATTTACCTTTAAAAAAACTTAATTAAGTTCTATCCAATAAAAGAAAAATATACTAAAATGCAATCATGTAGATAAATTTACCTTAAAAAAAAAAAATTGATTAAGTTCTGTCCAATAAAAGAAAAATATACTAATAAAAATCCAAGTAAAATATATATATATATATATATATTTTTTTTTTTTTTTTTGTAAGGGGCCGACCTTAGGATAGGATCTCTGACTGAGACTTCAGTTTCTTCTTCCATTTCATGTGCCTAGAACTTGGTTCTGTTCTCGAAAATAACAGAATTTTGTACCTCTCTTCTCTTTACTTCTCTTCTGTCAGTGTGTCTTTCAAGTAGTCTAATCTGATACTATTTAATTTTTTTTTTTGTTAATTTATTTAATATTTTTTCTGGGTGATAGGATTTAAATTACTCAAAAGAGACACTTTGTTTCATTTTAACTATTTGTATGTATATAAAGTCCAATATGTACATCAAAGTCTTTTATTTCACACTATGGGATAAATTATAGTCTCACTCTTCAAATTCTTGGAGGTTCACTTTTCTTCTTGATTCTTTTCTTCTTCCTTTTTCTCTAATTTCCTCCAGAATTAGTAGTCAAATTGGCTGAATTTTCATCTGGGTATTGCATCATTTTTATCTGATACTTTTTTTTTTTTTCTTTTCACTTTGATTGTCTAAGTTCTGTGATCTTAAAAACAACCATTTAAGTTTTTTTTTATATGAAAATGAGTACTTGGGTTTCATAAAAATGCATTTTTGAAGATTCTTGTAATGTTCTGGCCTTTTGGGCTCACCATGATTATATTGAAAAATATATTTTGATAGAAAATCTTGAGTTTTGACTAGCAATACCCATCTGGTAACTGGTAGATGCTTATTACTGTAACGAGCTAATGCAATTTTTTTTTTCTTTTTAAATTTTATCAGAACCATCTTTTGGGATTTACTGATGTTCTAATATTGAAATTTTGGGATTGAAGTCTGGTTCTTGTATTTGTGTCTGTGTGAACTGTGAAGATGGAAGGAGTTGAAAAAACTAACAACGCAGCTGTGGAGAAATGCCATAGATTTCTCAGTCTCTTAAGCCAACCAAACGATCGAACTCAGCGTAAAAGCTTAATGGTGCAAACAGAGGAGGTTGTGTTAATGTTCCAAAGGGTTGTGTCAGTTCTAGATGGTGGTTTAGAACATAAGAGAGTGAGAAAATCAAAGATGTTTGAAACATCTTTACCTCAACACATCTTCCTAGATAGTCCTCATACTGGAACAATACCTTCACCAAAGCCTCCCAAAGTACTACCAACTAATCGCTCTGAAAACCCAATTCAAGAAATGGATTCAAAATCCAGAAACTCTCTGCTGCCTTCCCAGAATAAGGTTCCTCCAAACATTTCAAAGCCCAAACCATCACAAAGCGTCCAGCTTCCCCAGCAACAGATACAGATTGTTCATTTTCAGCCGCCACAGAGAAATTTCCAGACTGATAAATACTCAATGAGTAACAGTGGTACATGCCTTACATTTGATGGTTCTACACAAGCACCCATCATGTCATCCACGAGGTTCATACCATCTTTGAGCATAGATGGTAGTGATGCTAATTCAAGTGACAATTCTTTCTATATTATTGGCATGCCTCAGTTACCCAATCAGATCCCAAAAGATCCAAGAACAAAGTGCTCTGGAAGGGTAGAAGGTGGCAGTGTGAAATGTGGCAGTATTGCTACATGCCATTGTTCAAAGAAGAGGTCAGAGTTTAGCTCCAGTATTCTCAACTGGGTGTGTTTTCCTTGTTTTAATTAGTTGCCTTTGTTTTTGTTTATAGGCAACCGAGGCTGAGAAAAACCATTAAGGTGCCTGCCATCAGTAGCAAGGTTGCCGATATTCCTGGTGATGACTATTCCTGGAGAAAATATGGGCAGAAGCCAATCAAGGGCTCTCCTCATCCTAGGTATGCTAATTAACTTTTGCTGAATGAATATCCTTCTATGGTTAAGGTTTCATCTTCATTTTCGCTTCCTTCCAGCTTTGCCGTAGTTCCTTTTCAGATGAAGCTAATCTTGTGTGCTTAGGTGGAAATTATTCATGACAAATTTGTGTATTAACCGCCAAGCTATAAAATCAAGTAGTTGTCAAATGGAGTGATTCTAGTTTTGTGAAAAATGTGAAAATCAAGTAATACAATTGGTTTCAAACTAAACCATGAATTGTTAATGCCATGAGCCATAATTTTGTTGGTTGAAGCACAGGATTAAATTTTAAACTGTCATTCATTGGTCTGGTATTCCTAGATGCACTCCTTTTCAAGGTTTAATGCTTTAAGTATTAGTCTGATGTCCCATGTTGTACTCTAGAAAAGTTTTGCTATCATGTAATGATTATGATTTGGTAGCAAAATAGTCACTATATGAACTACTGCACCATTGTGCTGCAAAGACTGTGTCAAATGTGTGTTAGTGTGTGGGTGTCCGTGTTATTTATATTAACTATTGCCCCTCACAAGGTCTTCATCCCAGACACTGTAACTGCACAATAGTGCTGCAAAGACTTTGGCCCATGTGTGTGTGTGTGTGGCTATCCATGTTTGTTTCTATTAAATACTGCCCCTGACTAAAAGAATATAAATCAAACAGTACTTCTCATGTGCCCCAACTTCCAAGTAAGAAGCAACATATTCCCTGTAGAGTGTTTAGTTAGTTTTACAGAGTTTGTATTGTTAGTTTAGTCAAAATATAGAAGATCCATGTCCTTTATGGTTTGGTTATTGGAAAATTGCCCTCTTTGCTCGGTCCCTTTGCCGAGATTTGTATTAATTCACTATATTAACTTATTAATCCTGCTATCAGACTTATGAAGAATATTTACCTATAGATTTTGTTTTTAAATATATTTAACCTGACCAAGAATTCTTTGTATTGCAGGGGATACTATAGGTGCAGCAACATGAAGGGTTGCCCAGCAAGAAAGCATGTTGAGAGATCCCTGGAAGATCCTTCAATGCTTATTGTAACTTATGAGTGTGAGCATAACCATTCAAGGTTACTATCATCACAATCTGCCCATACATAAGAACTTCATGGATATCCTTCAAAGGAAAAAACAGAGAATTCAGAGATTCAACTCCGAACTTATCAAATACAACTAAATGTGATTCATGTTTTGTAGTGAATGCTACTGTATATAATATATGACTCAACTCTGAGATCACTAATAGTGAAAGGATTTGTTGTAAGATGAACAATGATTTCTAGGTCCTGTTCAACTTTCTAGATCAGTCTAGTTTGAGCCAAAAACCAGATTAAAAAAAAGGACTTTAATATAGCATTTTGCATCAAGTTCCAGATTTGCTCTTCCTCAAGAACAACAGGATTATATATACTCTTTTTTTTCTTTTGTAAATTAAATTCTTCTTAATTCCTGCATTCATAAATGATCTTTGGCCAGACGTTCAAAATTTTCTTATCTTGGATATATAATTCCATGTTAAATCCCCTTTGGTAACACGACTCTAATATGGTGTCTGCGTAATATATAAAATGAAAATGGGTATTTGGCTCTAGTCCAAGCTGTATGAGCTGACCAGCACCAAACTTTGCAACTAATATACATATCAGAATTATCAATGTTTTGGCTGGTACGAGAATTTGGGAATGTGTAGATCAAGCCAAGCACCATTTGCCTGTAATTTCCCATGTCAGCCATAGTGCTTGGATCTCATTGAAATACCCTTTCTTTTACTTAGAACTTTGGATACATGGTGCTAATGGGGACTCTAGTTACGACAGAAAAAGAACTCTGCCAGTAAAATTTGGCTTTATTGTGAGGTCAGATCACCATGACAGCCCTAAATGTGATCATGGGGAAACCAGCACCATTTCGTACAAGGATGCTGGTGATGTTGGCAAAGAGATATAAAGGGGAAGGGAGGGAAATGTATTATAGACATCTTGAAAATATCAAGAAGTACTAATTGAACGATAAGAATTTTGGCTTTAGTGAAAATATTCGGTAATTAACTATATAATTTAAATCAAGTACATCGTCATAAACATGAATTTGAATCTGAACTGATTTAAAGATAAAATGATTAATCAGCAAGTTTTTCTAATGATGACGTCTTGCCAATGACCTTTTGAGTTCATAAATGAGTGATTTTGTTCTCACAAGTTATGCACTTCACAAAATGTATAGATATGTGCCTTGATGTGTAAATATATGATAGGATGTTATTGTGGTTTTCAGCTATTAGCCTTAGAAATATGAGTATTTGACATCTTTTGTTGACAAGATATATTAAAATGAAGGGTTAATTCCACAAACCACCCTTAAGGTTTGGGTTAATACCAACTAGGTCCAAAACATTTCAAAATTGACCAATTTGGTCCGCAAAGACTATTTTGTCCCTAAACACTACTAAACAACGTTAACCTCCGTTAGTTTCTCTCTCTTCTCTCTGTCCCTCTCTATTACTCTTCCATCTTCCCTCCTCCCTCACTCTCACTCCTCAGATCAACCATAACCACTCCCCAGATTAACTACATTAGGCCACAAAACCTAGTGACCACCACCGACAACAAAACCCAACCAAACCCACATCAATAAAACTCAAATCCAAAAATTCCAATCACCACTTCGTAACCCACAACCACCTCACTGCAAATCCACCCTAGATCAAAACCCATAACCACCTCCATTTCAAATCCACCCCCAAATCAAACCCACCACCACCACCTTAAACAACCACCAACCACAAAACCCAAATAAAAAAAACTCAAACCCACTACAAATCGGAATCCACCACCACCAAAATACCCACAACAAACTAGAACCCATCACCGGCAACCAACAACCACGATCCACAACCAACCCAGACCACCAAACCCATGCACCACTGCCATTGCCAGAGAGAAGAAGGAGATAAATGAAAAGGGTGAGTCAGAGAGAGGAGATTGGGTCAAGTTGGAGAGAAAGGGCTAAGGGAAAAGAAGAGCAGAGTGCAAAGAGGTTAGGATTAGCCAAAAAAAAAAAAAAAAACGCAAAGAGGTAAGAGGAAAGAAGAACAAAAGAGATAGAGAGAGAGTAGACTTGCTACGTTTGAGAGAAAAAAATTAAAAAAAAAAAAAAGTAAAATGACTAACGGATGCTAACAGGGTTAGGGATTAAAATGTCTTAAGGAACAAAATTGTCTTTTTATGATGAAATTGGTAGGTTTTAAAATGTTTTGGACTTAGTTGGATATTATCACAAACCTCATGGTGGTTTGTGGAATTTACCCTAGAATGAATAATAAAGGAAAGAATCGGCCTACATGTTATAGGCTAGTCTAAATAAAAGTTTCATGCTAGAAAGGAGAACTGAATTGTAACAACAACAAACGGTCAAAGTTCAACAAAAATAAAAACCTCTGATTTCCAAATTGCACAATTAATGTTTAACAATTTTTTAAAAACCCAATTTACATTGTGAGAAAGTTGGCCCCGAGTTGGTTTGTAACATCTAAATCCTTTTTCATTTGTTAGATTCAGTAGTTTCTTAGATCCTAGTTTGAAACCGCAAGGCTTCAGAAATACAAGTTGAATAATAACAGATGTTCATTGTGTAATTTGTGTTCAGCCCTAAATCATTATTACTTTCAAAGCATAACACACGGTCTAAACTACTTTTGAATTTTTAAAACAATCGCAAGATCACAATTTCTAAGTGGAATAGCTGAGCTGATAGCAATTGACCTTACTCTGCAACTTATGTTTCCCATGTAGTATATATGTCAAAGTTATTGGCACTTCGTCACAAGCTAAATTGAGTCAGCACAAACAACACAGCACCAACAATGTTAGATTGCTCAGTAGCAAATCAGTGCTGTGTTTTTTAAACAAGAATATTTTTAAACTGTATTCATGTCTGTTGCTGCTAATCAACATTTTGCAGGCCCCGTATGTGTCAAGGTTGTTACTTTAATGGTAATAGCCCAAGAACACGATCCCCCATATCTTGGGCCTTTTTTCTTTTTCTTTTTTGGGTAGAAAACCCCTCTAGTTATGGGCCAGTGGGACCATCCTTAAGGGACAAACCAGAATGCCTATACAGTACACACCCCCACGCTGAGTAGGCATCTGGTAAATTGCGGAGCACCTCAACTTACAGTTTTTGCAAGAAAGAAACAGTGAAATTTGAGGGAATACAATTATTCAAAACAGGAATGGAGAGGGTGTTTTATAAGCACAATAAACCATTTTGCACTTCTAACAAAATTGTCCAAAAAGCAAAATTTCTTTTCTTAATAAAAATTCTACAAAACCAGTTAACAAAAACTCCAATGTCTTAAGAAAGGTTCACCAGCAAGAACATAAATAAAGAACAACCAAACCTCAGATTCTAAACAAAATGGCTCTTCTCAAATTCTGATTCTATAATGAAGTAGACTAGAAGACAGCCAGGCATGAAAGAACTTCACTTGAGGGGAAT
This sequence comes from Quercus agrifolia, assembly GCA_029955455.1. Taxonomy (NCBI): domain Eukaryota; kingdom Viridiplantae; phylum Streptophyta; class Magnoliopsida; order Fagales; family Fagaceae; genus Quercus; species Quercus agrifolia. The sequence continues at coordinate 44,668,514 of JARQAD010000005.1, read as the reverse complement.
GAACCTGGAGGAGTGGGTGGCACCAATACCAGGCCTACCGTGCTTGACAGGCTTGTAAGAGATGGAGAATTCAGCAAGATAATGGCCAATCATTTCAGGCTTGATCTCAACCTGATTGAAGGTCTTGCCGTTATAGACCCCAATTATGCTGCCAATCATCTCAGGAACAATAATCATGTTTCTCAGGTGGGTTCTCACTGGCTCAGGCTTCTCACCTTGTGGGGCCTCCCTTTTCTGTTCCAAAGACAATAAAAATTAGAACCACAACCCGCTTAGACAAACAAATTAAGCAAACATCTAAATAGTATACTAGTATGCCTTTACCACAAAACTTGTAAACATTATTCATGGAAATTATAATTAATTTACACGCCTAACATGAGACATAGAGCTTTGGAAGTATAGTGTTATTACTATGGCTGAGATCTTAAACGCGTATAGATATTGATTCCATTACATCAAGGCTGTAATGAAACCAAGCCCACCTCAAACAACCAACTCAGAAATCATGTTTTGTTGTTAAATTTATGTTGTACTTCCTAAAGCATCCAGGAATGGCATAGCAACAGGACCATGAGAGAACGATTAAGGGACAATTTTTTTTTTTTTTCCATTTTTCATCAAGCAACTAAAGCATGCTTTCCTTCATCATCCATTACAAGATAGTGAAAGAAAAAAAAAAAAAAAAATACAACCACTATGGCTCTGAATTCTCATATAATACTTTAAGGAAGGCCTCCATTTTAGTTGGAGGTGTAATACGGCCATAAATTTTACAAAAGCTTAGACTTAAACAAGATAAAAAGGTATATATTTTGACCATGAATATACACATTCTTATCCCACATTCACATCCATGTCTCTTGATTCAACCATATGAAGTTCTTATCCAATCCACAAAAAACTAATCCCCAATCGAGCCCCAAAAGAGTCCACAGAATAATAAAGGGGAAATGGGAGTTCTTAAACAAATAAAAAACTTGCTGATTCAAAAGTAAATCTGTTATGATGCTCTCACAGCCCTCTCTTTTATACTAAATCAGCCACATATAAAAACTACTCAAGCAATACAAAACTAACTATTTACAACTAACATAATAAATAAATAACACTGTTAAAAACAAAATACCCAGATTTTCAAAATAACCAAATATTCAAAATATGTAAAAATTAAGAGAGATAGAGAGAGATGGTTACAGCTTTGCGCAATTTCTTGATCAAAGCCATGGGCTTTCGCTTCAAACCCCTCTGAAACCTACAAAATTCCACACACAAAATTAATAAAACAATTCTAAAAAAAAATAAAAAAAATGAAAGATGAAATATATGAAGAAAAGAAAGGTACCTTCTGCGAGCTCTGGCAGTGAAGAGCTTGACGAGGTCGTCGGTGGACATGTCGAGAAGGGCATCCAAGTCGACGCCTCTGAAGCTGAACTTCTTGAACGTCCTCTTCTTTGGGGGCTGCCCAGCCACCGCCACATCAGCTTCCACATCCGCCTGAAACCAAAAACCCCATTGATCAAAAACAAGCACAGACTAACATACACAGAGAGAGAGAGAGAGAGGAGGCGTTCTCACCATGATTCGATTGATTAGATGAGATGAGAAATGCGGCGATTCAGAGAAACCCTAGTTCGCTGCTGCTGTTGCTTGCTCTGGCTAATGTGAGAGACCTGGTATGGGGAGTTGGGTATTTAATACTGGGCCAGGGGTTTGATGGGCCGGATCGGTCAGGCCATTCATTAGGGTTCTGTGTTGTGGGCTTGTGCCAAATAAGATTCTTTTTTTTTTTTTTTTTGAGAAGAAGCCGATTAGGATTTAGATTGTCCAGAGAGTGGCTTATGCACACATTTTAATTGTGGATTTAATTTTATTACTAAAATCCTAACCAAAAACCAATGTGACACAATGGTGTATCCTTTGGATATATATATATATATATATATATATATATATATATATATATATATATATATATATATAAAAGGCTAAAATTCTATACAAAAGAAAAAAGAATGGCTAAAAGTGTAGAATACAATGTTCAATTTCAATATAATAATTAGAAATGAGACAAAGTTTAGCATGAAACTAATTTGGAAATATCTTATCAAACTCAATACATGAAAATTTATATAAAGTATAAACTACCCGTGTATATTATTATTATTATTTTTTAATAATTTAATAGTTATAATTGGGAATGAGGGATTTAAACTCTAAATGTGTTGAAAACACTAGGAGGAGTAAACTAATTAAGATACAAGGCTTTTAGCTTCATATGTATTACTTAAATAGGTCACACCACTCATTAAAAAAGTCATGTAACTAAAACTATACATGAATAATCTCTTTAATTGTCACATAGTGGGTTGAACGAAAACTATTTCAAGCTGATTTGGACTTAGAAACTTTTTCTTAGAATTGTACCGAGTATCAGGACAAAGCTTGATTTCAAAAAATTTTGGAGCCTTAGGTTTCAACCACCAATGGGAAGAATTTAGTAAAAAAAAAAAAAAAAAAAGAATTAGATACATTTGAATTGATATTTTTCCTATTTATTTCAAATTTATAAGTAATAGATATGCATACGGTTCTATTCTTCTTGATGTGATACTAAGTCTTGTGGGAAGAGACCTTAAAACAATTAGTAAGGCGTCCTTCTTATGAACCCAACTTGGCACACTCACTTAAGTGATGTGGGACTCAATTAAATTAGGCATTAACCACCACAACTCAAAGGAGAGTTGTCCTTAGCTTTTAGGCTTGTCCACGGGTCGGTCCTGATCGGGTTTGTGCCTAACTCGGAATTGACCCAACCAGATCAGATGGTCAAAATTTCAACCCGTCGCCAACCGGAGTGGTTGATCGGATTGGGTAGATCCAACCTTCAATAGATGGCGATCGATTCGGTCAGAGTTGGAGATCTGAAAATCGGCTAAAATCCAGCGAGTTAACAGCAAAATCGGTGATATTTTCGTCGGATTTGGTGAAATCTCACCAGATTCAGTGAAAACTCACTAGATCTAGTGAGATCTCGGCAAATTCGATGGAGATTCCATGGATCTAGCTGAGATCTCACGCGGAAATGGCTGAGATCTTGTTGGATCCGAAAAATTTGGCGAGAAATGCTCTATATCTTGGTTCGGTCGGGCTTCTTCGAGTTTTGGGGAGATAACTTGCCAATTGACTCGCCGTTTTCGAATTTTGGAGGCAAAGACCCGCCGCCGACCATCACCGGCGTCAAGTCAGCCAGATCAAACGGGTTGGGTGGGTGGGTTGGGTCACGGATTTTGTTGGACACCCCTACTAGTTTTGATACCATTTGTCAGGACCCACACACAATTAGCACAATATTGTTTGCTATTGAACAAAACTATGTGGGGTCCATGGAACTGCCAAAATGGACAATATTGTGTCAATTGTGTGTGGTTTCAGAGAGAAAAAAATAAAATAAAATAAAGCTTAACAGGTCAATAAAACTAAATGGTTCAATATTTTTCTAAATAACCGACATTATTTTTTTGGTTGGGGAAATAGCCATACCGTAATTGATTCTTCTCTGAGGGGGGAAACAAAATCAATACTCCCATAACATTGTTTTGTGGGCGAAATTGGACACATTATATGAATAGTAGTAAGGCTGTTGAGGAATTATAGACATCCAAGGGAATTGGTCTGGTTTCATCTCACTTATTAGCTATATAATTTCTTCGAGTAAGTGGCTATTTGGATGTTAATGTAATAAGTGGTGCTTTGCAATGGCCTTCCAATGAAGATGTTAGTACCGTTTTGTTTGTTTCAGCAATAATATTTTCTAGAAAATGAGTCATTTTTTAAAAAACATTTTTTATAAAACTATCTTATTTTCCTATGTTTGATAACAACCTTAAATGAGTTGAAAAACAATCTCATAATTTTCCTTATTTAACTTGTTGTGAGATAAAATTGTTTTCCAAATAAAATTAATAGAAAACAATTTCTAAAAATAAGCTATACTTTTTATGTTGACTAAAGATAGTTTTCATTTGACTCATTTTTTTCTTATGCTACCAAATACTAAAAAATACGAAAAACTATCTTTACACAAAGTTTTTCATTGAAACAAACAAAGCATACACTTCTTTTTTTTTTCTTTTTTGCAAAATGAAGATGTTAGTACACTTAATAAGATTAAAGTATGTGATTTCCATCAAATGGTGCAGTGCTTGGTTAAATTTTATTAATTAAGATTCCCTTTTGGATACCTATAGGCTATAACTATAAGAACACCACAGTTTTCTAATTTTTTAAAATGATTTTAGAACCCCAAAGCTTGAAAAAATATATGCATGGTTTATCTGCCAATTGTATTTGTACCCTCGTGATTTGCCTTAAGGTCCCACATTAAAAATGCAGGATGGAAGAGAGAGACACAAGGAGATACAAATATGAAGCACTGAGCAACAATTGAAACATACTTACCTGGACGAGGTCAATGGGTGATCAAGAAGGCCCATGGCTTAAGTTGGTAACCTCCATTGCACTTTTAGGAGGGGTGCTAGCATAAGGTCTCCCCAAGTGGGAGAACCTACGTCATTATTTGTTGCTGTAGGGGCCTGCGTCCTGCCTAGTTCCACTTGAATATTTTGGGCAAAATGGCCCATTACCATTAATTTTGGAAATATTTTGCCCAGAAACATTGTTTCCGAACAATATAGCAATCTACCACTTTTTGTGGTACTCGAGCTTGGTGAGCTCGAGTACCATTTTTTTTAATCCACCGTGGCACGCTGGCATGGAAAAGGGGAATTAAATATTGGCTTAGTACTCGAGCCCATGAAGCTCGAGTACCATCTTTTCATACCAAAAAGCCAACCTTCCTACTTCACTGGTGGAACATGGAGCAGCTCAAAAATTGAAGGACAGCTTAAAAAAGACTAAATCACCAATGATGCAACAAAAACTCGCAAAGCCTGGAGGGTAAGTTGTAAGCTATATAAAATTTCCAGTCCTTCATGACTTAAATTTATGTGGACTTCTAAGATAAATTTAGCTGAGTTCTCTTTCTCTTGCAGAGACGTCAAGAAGGAAAGAAATGGTTTCCCGCATGACATCTGGTCAACTCTGTGTGATTAAAGAAACCTCATCAACAGTTTTAACACCCCAAGAAGAGGCAAAGCCATGTGAGATGAAATATGATGATTTTTCCAATATGTTGGAATAAGATTTTGGATTAAGTTTTTGTGTATGAAAGATGAATATTAATGGGCTGACACTTTTCTCTAAACCACCAAAAATGATGAGAATTCTCATCTTTTCTCTTGGGAGATTACAAGGCTAAATGATAATAATCACTATCATGTGTAATAATAATATCTGGAATTTTAGATTATTTTAGCTTTACAAGTGTTTGGTAGGATAAGTAATTGAGTACATTTATGATGTATTTATTAGTCTAATATTAATTTGATTAGGTTTTATTTATATAATAGTCGATGTTTGGGTTTCTTTATACTATGTTGCTTTTGAAATTACTATATTTCAGTTGCGTATTTTTTAAACTTTATATTTCCATGTTTATTGCATTTCTAAGTTGAACATGAGAAGACTACATGAACAAATTATTTTACTTATCAGCCTATGGGAATGTATGGTGCATAGGTTTATGATTTTACTTATTTTGTGTTTCTGCTATATCTGATGGTTATTTGAATGTTTTCAGTCCATTTTTAAAAAAAAAATCCAGATTGGTACCCAAGTTTAGTACACTCGGGTACTATACAAAGTACTCGAGCTCTTGACACTCGGGTACCAATTTGCGTGGGAAATTTTTTTTTTTCAAAACTTGTCCCATTTTTTGAGACAATTATTGATTTCTAACTTTTAAACAAATTTCCAAATAAGGAAGATATAAGGAAAAATGTAATCCAATAAAATTCATTAAAATACATATACAAGAAAAAAAAATATTGAATTATAAACTATCATAAAATTTTACACCAAGTTCCCAATCCATATATATTTAATGGATTTTTTTTTTTTTTTTTTTTCGAAAAGAGGATAATGCATTTACCAAAATCCAATCAAATTATTGTCTTGAATCAGATAATTACATGACACTAACGTTTTGCTTATGTTCAAGATGTGGACCAACCGAGCAACTGTTTTTTTTTTTTTTTTGAGAAGATGTCGACCAATCGTTAAAAGTTAAAACCCGTCAAATATATAGATATATATATCAACGGTTGTACATATATATATCATTGAGTTCACTTACGTTTTATATATATATATCATTCAGTTCACTTACGTTATATATATATATATATATAAAAGCAATTGTACATATATATATCAGCAGTTAATATTGCAAATTTCAATACATGAAACTCATGAACAAAAATCTCATATGAACACAATCTAAAAACTAAGCATTTTACTCTCACTATTGTAAAAATGTCATATCTAAAAATTAAGCATTATTACCTCTATGTACTGGTCACAACAGGGTTTGTCCAAAGGATAAATGGACAGCACATTGGTGGATGGAGACACTGAGAGTAGACTTACAGCTGGTGACCCAAAAGTAAAGTCTATGCTTCAAATTTCTGACTCGCACATGGAGGAATGAGAGAGTTTCTAACTCACAGACACAAATGGAAAAGAGACACAAGTGGGAAAGAGACAGAAATGGAAAAGAGTACATGTCCTATTACAGTTCACGTCAGTAGTAGTTGGTTGTGTAATAAATGAAAAGATGGTACTCGAGCTTCATGGGCTCGAGTACTGTTTAAACAGTACTCGAGCCCATGAAGCTCGAGTACTAAGCCAATATCTAATTCCCCTTTTCTACGCCAGCATGCCACGGTGGATTAAAAAGAATGGTACTCGAGCTCACCAAGCTCGAGTACCACAAAAAGTGGTAGATTGCTATATTGTTCGGAAACAGTGTTTCTGGGCAAAATGTTTCCAAAATTAATGGTAATGGGCCATTTTGCCCTGAATATTTTTGTTGTGTTTCTCTAGGAGCCCAATGTCTCTCACGGCCCAAAAGGACCGGAGTGTTGTGAATATTATTTGTCTATTTTTGTGTAGTCTTTGTTGTCCCAAAAATAAATGTTGAATAAATTAACATTAGGGATTATGGGTAAAAATCCAAAATTTAAAATTTTAGATGAAAATAATCCAAAGTACCTCAGAATTTAAGTGTTTTTTTTTTTTATTAATGTTCCAGTTGATTTGTTGTAAAATGTTTTACATAAAATATTTTCAATGTTTGTTTCATTGTAAAATTTGGTCAAACTTGAAAATATTTTCCATTGACCAACATCTTTTATAAATTGTTATAAATTTTAGTAAAACATTTTACAAACATATATAGTAGCTCTTCATCTACCATTTGATGGTTGGGTTGTTGAAGCTCAATGGCTGAGTTCCTATGCTAGTTGTTCAGTCATTGAACCTTTGGCATTGGTGATTTTGGTGGTTGAGCCACTGATTTTTGTGGTTCATGTTTAAACTTTTTTACATATTACACCAAAAACTTGAAAATATTTTACATTTGAAAATGTGCTATAATGAAATAAGAGCGCAAATATTACATCCTCAAAACTTTTTTCAAGATGACCTTTTTGTAGAAATGCTAGTCTTTATGGTGTTTACCAAGACTAAGGTGCGGTTTGGATACAGATGAAATGGCGTTTGAGTTTTCTACGTTTTTTTTTTTTTTCCTGGATGCACGTCTGGCACTGTTCATTGTCCATGAACAGTGATTTTAGGCTTATAAACAGTAAAAAAAAGGGAGTGAACAGTAATTTTTCACACATTTAAAAATTATTTTGCTACAGTGTTTTCAATTTTCAATAAAATAAATTGTATCTAAATGGACTTTAAACAAAGTGTAAGGCATCGGAAATTTTAGATAGAGATATCATTTGACTGGTTATACCAATGATTGATAACCAAAAACAACATTATTTTGATGTAGTATTGTTCAGATTATGAAATGATAAAATTGGATACATAAGAAGAAATTTCTTATTCTATTATTATTATTTTTTTAACGAAAAGCTAGTCATTATGATCTATAAAAAGTCAATTGATATTGTTTCCTAGGACTAATCACCAATTTGGCAAGGGAGTTTAAGTATTAGTTTTTAAAATGATGTGAAAATTGAGGTTTAAAAAATGTTGTGCAAACACATGTTTAAAATACTTATAATGCAAAAAATGTGTTTGGTACCATGTGTCTACTAACATATTTTTAAAGTGAAAAACATAATTATGTGTTTGATATGATTATATGAGTGTGTGTGTGTGCGTTTTAAGTGGGTAATTATCTAACATGAACAGTACATTTAGTACTATTTTATTTGAAGAGAGAAATTTTCCCCTTATTACTATTGGATTCCATCTTTCTTTTCTCTTCACAGAAAACCCATGATTCTCCTTCTCTTTGTCCCTCTTAGCCTCATGTCCCAACACCTTTGTTTCTCCTTTATTGTTTCTTTCTTTTCTTTGCTCTAGATGTTTGATTTGGTTTGTGTTTTGTGGGTAGGGATTAAATTCAAATAGGTGTTGTTTTTTGGGTTTGGCATTTTGTCGCTCTAGTTTTTTTTGTTGGTGGGGATTAAATTTAAATGGGTTTTGTTTGATTTGGAAGAAGAAAACCAACAAAACAGCAAACTCCAAAACAAAACAAAAAGAAAAAAAAAAAACAAAACAAAAACAAAAAAAGAAAAAAAAGAAAAAAGAGAAAAGAAAAAGTTTGTGTTGCCCTATCAGTGGGTCTTATGCTTTTCAAAATATTTACAACAATGACATTGAACATTGTTACTCAAAAATTGAAAAAGATTCTAGATGTGTTCTCAAAATATAGTGTTTAAATACCCTAAATCAAAAATTTGTGACTTAAGCTCCTTTAATCAAACACTCCTACCAAACTATGACTCAAATAGTTTTCAATATTTAAACATTGAAAATTGTTGTTTAAACTCACATATCAAACAAGCCCTTAAGGCACTAAAAATTGTAGACAGAGGTAGCATTTGACTAATTATACCTATGATTGATGACAAAAACAACATTATTTTTGAGTAGTGTTTTTAACGTTACTTCCAATATTTTCTACTGACATTTCATAGTTTTAATGCACCGAAAATTGTAAATAGAGATAACATTTTACTAATTTTACCTATAATTGATGATGAAAATCAGTTTGTGTATTGTTGCTCATGTTACTTCCAATATTTTCTACTGAGTACTCCAAGAGTACCATAAATACGTATTCTAGAGTACCATAATATGGTACTCTTGAAGTATTCAATAATTTTCCTTAGAGGAAATGATAAGATATTAAGTAAGAAGAAACTTCATTATTTTTTCCCCATATTTGGAGAAAAAAACACCCACTTATTAGGATAGTCAATGGAATCTCCCAACATTTGGGAAGCATGCCATAAATTTGAAGATAGGGATGAACCTACATCAATGGTGGACAACTTGACAAAGAAAAGAAAGCATGTTTAGAAATACATGTAATATAATCGAGCATTCCCAATTATTGTTCTATAATAAAGTTTTTGCTATTTATAGATGGTATTGTAGATAAAAAAGAGAAGAAAATCCCTACTATTAGTCATGCATTTTCATCCAAGAAAAAATAGTCATGCATTTCACAATTATTTTAAATACAAAACTTACAATGGTCTTGTAAATATATAAGGTCACTGTAGCTTTTTGTATATCATTCATACTTTTATATACATATATATATATATATATATTTATTTATTTATTTATTCCATTCCTCTCTCTCTCCTCTCTCATGATCCGATTTGCATATCGATTCTTGACGATAAATGGCATATCTGGATCTCAACGTTGGGCAGCAATGGAGCTAGCGGGGGTCACAACAATGGAGCTTGCGGGAAACTTTTCAGCCTCAAGGGAATTGAATCTGAGCATACTATTATTTTATATAATGGCTATAAAATGGCAAATTGAAGGTAGATTGTGTTGCTTTTTTTTGGGTATATGAAGTAGAAAAAGTAAGGGGTCGTTTGGTATGTGATTTTAAGCAACACTTTTAAGTTTTTAAACAACATTACACATATTTCCACACACTTTTTTACTCACATATATTTTCACACACTTTAACTTTTTCCCAATGAGACTTTTAGCCTTTGTTTGAGAGGAGTGAATGGAATGAAAAGAATAATTTTATAATATTCTTCCCTTCTTTTGTTTGAGAGTTCTAATGGAGGAAATGAAAATTCCATTTCCTTGTTTAGAAGTTTAAGTGGGAAGGAATTGAATGAGTTGGAGGGAACACTCATTCCTCTCTATTCCTTTAGGTCTCATTTGGAAGTTCATAAGGGAATGGAATGGAATGAAATATATTTAAGAAAGGTAAATGAATGGAAAATAATGGAATGAAATTAAGTAACATTGATTGAATGTTTTAAAATAAAGGAATGAAAATGAATGAAATGTAAATAATCTTGTTTGAGAGTAACATAAAGGAAATATAATGGATTCATTTTATGACAATATTACTATTAGACATTTATTTTAAAATAAATGGTTGAATATATAAGGATGTTTTGGGAGTTTTAGTAAAAAACTCATTAAATTTAATTTCATTCTCTCCTATTTCTCCCAATTTCGAAGGAATGAAAATTTAAGATTTTAAGGGAATAGAGAGGAATAAGTGTCCCCTTCTACCCATTCCATTCCCTCACACTTAAACTCCCAAACAAGGGAATGAATTTTCTATTCCCTCCAATAAAACTCCCAAACAAGAGAAGAGAAGAATATTCCAAAATTATTTTTTTCATTCTTTTCCATTCCATTCCATTCTCTCTTCCCAAATGAGGACTTAAAACCTCAAATTTTCATTCCCCTGAAATTGGGAGGAATGAGAGGGAATGAAATTAGATTTAATGAATTTTTTACTAGGCCTCGTTTGGGAGGAGGGAATGGAATGGAATGGAAAGGAATGAAAAGAATAATTTTAGAATATTCTTTCCTTCCTTTGTTTGGGAGTTTTAATGGAGGGAATGGAAAACTCATTCCCTTATTTGGGAGTTTAAGTGGGAGGGAATAGAATGAGTAGGAGGGAACACCCATTCCTCTCTATTCTCTTAAAACCTCAAATTTACATTCCTTCCGAAATTGGAAGGAATGAGAGGGAATGAAATTAGATTTAATAATTTTTTTTATTAAAACTCCCAAAATACCCGTATATATTCAACAATTTATTTTAAAATAAGGGTCTAATAGTAATATTGTTATAAAATGATTCCATTCCATTCCTTTCATGTTGCTTCTAAACAAAATTGCATACATTCCATTAATTTTCATTCTTTTCCATTCCTTTATTTTAAAACATCCAATCAAGGTTACTTAATTCTATTCTATTCCATTCTTTTCAATTCCTTTCTCTTGCTTAAATACATTCCATTCCATTCCATTCATTTCCCTTCCCTTATGATTATTCCATTTCATTTCATTCCATTCCCTTATGAACTCCCAAACGGAGCCTAAAACTTCCAAAATACCCCTATATATTCAATCCTTTATTTATTTTTTAAAAATGTCTAATAGTAATATTTCATAAAATGAATCCATTTCATTCCCTTTATGTTACTCTCAAACAAAATTACTTACATTCCATTCATTTTCATTCTTTTCCATTCCTTTATTTTAAAACATCCATTTAAGGTTGTTTAATTCCATTCAATTCCATTCATTTCCCTTATTTAAATATATTCCATTTCATTCACTACAACAAAATGTATTTTTAGTGGCAAAACTTAGTGAGGAAATATTTTTTCGTCGCTAAAATTATAGATTTATCAACAAAATATGGATTTCGTAGCTAATAATGAAAAAAATTATAACATTTAGTGACGAAAAGTAATTTTCGTTGCTATTATTGATTTGAAACAATGGCGCCAACGGGGAAAAACTAGGCGCAAACTTAATTAATCTATAGTGATGACATATTTTGTCGCTAAAAGTTGAGATTTTTAGTGACGAAAATATTCATCGCTATAAGTACCTGAATATTCTTAAAAATAGTTTTAGCGAAGAAAATGTTTCATCTCTAAAAATTATCTAATAAAATAAGGTACATGTAGTGACGAAATAGTTTCGTCGTTGAATAGTATTTTTAACAAGGAAAACATTTAGCAACGAAATAATTTCGTCCCTAAAAGTGTTTATATTTTAAAACAACTCGGATCTTTAGCGACGAACTTTGTTGAAAGTTTTTGTCGCTAATACTTTTAGCGACCGAAATATAGTGATGAAATGAATTTTGTCACTAAAATGAAGAATTCGTCACTAAAGGTACTAAGCGACGAAATATTGGACTTTTAGTAACAAAATTTTTCGTCACTAAAAATACATTTTGTTGTAGTGATTTCATTCATTTCCATTCCCTTATGAACTCTCAAATGAAGACTTAGTAGAAAAGCTAGTCAACAAAACATTATAATAAATTCATTATTATTGTAATTGACTATCAGTGAATTTTGGACCTCCCCTACTAATACGACATGAATGACCAACATTTTCAATCGCCCAATACACTCATGAATGTGAAAAATATTTTTCGAAAATTAATTTCTACCAAACGAAACACAACCATAATTTGTATTCTTTAGAGTAGCTTAAGTATCGTATGTGAGGCGTCAAGGTAATAAGCCAACACATATTTTGAATAAACATGCCAAAGATATAATCAATAGTGATAATTTTGTAACCTGGATAGAAGAAAATCCATTGTTAATTGAATTAGTTCTTACTCATGATGTACTAAATTTATCTTCATCTTAATAAAGTTACAAGTTTCCTATATATAAAAAAAGGTCTTTATAATTATAATTATTGTAATAGACAATTAGGGTACATTATTGACTAGCTTTTCTCCCACGTCTCAGTCTTTTGAAAGCTAGGTTGTGTTGACTAGCTAAGTCATATGGTAACCTCTACTACCATTTTTTTTTTCCAAAAAATCTTTATATATATTACAAAACTAAAGCCTCTGATTATTATTATTTTTTACTTTCTCAAAGCTTACCAAGTTGGATTTGAGACTCTCACAATTTTTCCACATCAGCAATATTAAAAAAAAAAAAAAACTAATAAAATTATAAAGTGAATTAATTTTTTAAAACCCTACAACCATATAACAAACGTGAAACATGAAACTCAAAAACCCTAAGCAAACCAAACGTATTTGAATATTTAACCCATTTTTGTCTTATATTTCTTTATTGTGTATCCATATATGTTTATTATGTTTCAATAACTTCAAGGCTTTGATTTTTTTTTTTTTTTAATCTTTTGGAAGATTTAACATCTTAATTTTTAAGTTGTTGTTGTTGTTGTTTTTTTTTTTTTTTTGTTGCAATATCTAAAACTGTTCAGTGAATTTAAATAGCTTATAGTCATGAATTATTCTTTTGAGATATTTTTTTTTCCCATTTAGCATCATTTTAGTCACAATTTCGTTAGTTGGCATGTTTTTGAAACATTTTAGCAAACCAACATCTTGAGTTTCTTAGACTCAAGTTCAATGAAGGATCTCGAGTCAAATACACTCGATTTTGATGCTCTAGTAGAGGTTGATGTGGATCTTTTGTACATGTGGACTCGAGTCTTTAAGACTCAAGTTGTGTTTTGGAGAAGAAGAAGAAAGAGTTTTGCAGGTTTGTTTTTTTAGGTGAGTTCACAAAGATGACAACAGGTGGATGGGTTTGGTTTTGCCATGGGTGGGTTTGATTTTTGCATGACCCAATTTGCATCTCAATTCTTGCTGTTAGGTGGCTTATTTGGATCTTAATGTTGGGCAGTGGGCCGGGGGTCACAACAATGGAGCTTGCGGGAAACTTTTCAGCCTCAAGGGAATCTAAGCATACTATTATTTTATGTAGTGTGTAATCATGGTTTTGATACCCGGACTGTTCATTGAACCGTAAAAGGGAGAGATTCAAGATTTTTGAGGTCGAACCGAGGTTGAACCGGGGTCAAATTGTGATGACGTCATAATTAATTAAAGCCTAAATATAGATATTAAATTTATAAAAATAGCAAAATTGACTAATATATCTATATATGTGAGAGAAATTTAATTATTTTCAAGCATATATTTAATAATTAAATAGGAAAGTTAATAAAATAAAATAATAACCATTTAAACTTTAAAATTTATGATTAATTTTTTAAGTAAAGTTGAATATCTTTAAAGGATTTTAATTATAATTTTTCTTTTATATTCCTTGTAAGAGATGGATAATTTAATTAAGTAGAATAGAATTGTTTTAAGTTGTTTTTATTAAAATAAAAAAATTGAACCGGGGTTGTACCACACAGTTCATGCCACCAGTTCTGCATGAACCGTGCAGTCCAATCCCGGTTTAAGAGGTTCATGGAATTAACAATAATTCCAATTCTCTATGCTTAAAAAACCGATTTTCATCCCGGTTTTCGGTTTTCCCGGTCAGACCTCTCGATCCAGTCCAAGTTTGAAAACAGTGAGTGTGTTATAAAATGGCAAATGGAATGTAGATTGTGTTGCTTTTTTGGGTATGTGAAGTAGAAAAAGTAACTTTTTATTGACAAAATGAGATGGGAATGCCTTTAACTTTTTCCAATGAGACTTATAGTAGAAAAGCTAGTCAAAGAAACATTTTAATAAATTCATTATAATTGTAATTGACTATCAGTGAGTTTTGGACGTCCCCTACTAATATGACATGGATGACCAACATTTTCAATCGCCCCAAAAACTCATGAATGTGAAATATATTTTTCGAAAATTAATTTCCATCGAATGAAACACTGCCATAATGTGTATTCTTAAGGGGTCTTGTAAAGTAGAAAATAAACTTTTTGGTAAGTCGAAATGGAGAAATTTTATAGAATGAGATGGTAAGAGCACTAGCATTACACCCTAATTGCTATTTTACAACCCAAGACACCTAAAACCCACTTCATTCGGATTTCTATACTTAAAAAAATTTGCAACCTTACTATTCATCCAGATATCTATACTTAAAAAAATTTGCAACCCCACTATAGTAAGGTTGCATATATGCAATCTTACTGTTCATGGGTTGCAAAGAAAAAAAAAAAAATTTTTTAATCTAATGGTTGTAGGTGAAGAGAAAAAAGAGAGTGTGAGAAGAATACTTTTTATTATTTTATTAGATAGTTTATATTATTTTATTAGGTTGTATGTAAAAATAAAAATTAGGATGTTAGGTGTATTGTTGGATGGGTTAGTAAAATAGATAAAATAGTATCTGGGGATGTAAAATATGTTTTTTATTTTTATTTTTTTATATCCCCAATTGCTAGTGAATAAAGTTTCTCTTCGAATTAGTTTGAAGAGAAACCTTACAAACTCCTCATATATCTTTATATTGAGTATGAATTTTGAAAATCTAACTGTTAGATTGCGTGTTCTTATTATGTTCTTCATGCTTGCAGAACATCAAATATCAATTTACTATGTCATAAAATAAATGTTAAAATTTCAAGTTTTTGTGATCTAAAGTTGTGTATAAAAAATAAGTTAATTAATCCAATAGCAAATAATATCTGATTTGAATGAAATTTGATATGCATATTAAGAACATGAGGAACATGAAATTCAACGGTTAGATTTTCAAAATTCACATAAAAAATATATATTTGAATGAGATTTTAAAATGGTTCTCTTCAAACTAGTTTGGAGAGAAACTTTGTTCATTGCTAGTGCTCTAATGCTCTTAACTTTTACCGATTAGTCAAATCAATACTAGGAAACTAATAGGTATGTAGATGATTTGGCTAAAAGAAGTTGTCCGTGTCCCCAACTAGCTGATTTTGTTGTTTTTGTTAACCTTCCCTCCAACATACTATGTTTTTTATTTTATTTATTTTATTTTTTAATTTTCAATTTTTAATTTTTATTATTTTTTTTTATTGCTTGATAACTTTGAGTCTCAATTGAGTCTATTTGTAAGAACTTAATTTGCTTTTTATTTATGCTGGTTAAAAAAATCTTGGGTAAAATACTATTTTGGTTCCTAAATTTTATTAAAAGTTTGTTTTTCATTCTTAAACTTTAACAAATTCATTTTTGCCCCTAAACTATAGAAAAGTTTGCTTTTTCATCTCGAAACTATTGAAAATGTTTTACTTTAGTTCTTAAACTTTAAAAATAGTTCTTTTTTCATCCCTAAACTATTGATTTTTTTTTTTTTCATTCCTATTTTTGTCTCTAAACTATTGAAAAGAATTGTTTACAAAATTTAAACATGAAAAAGACTTTCTAAAGTTTAGGAATGAAAAACAAACTTATAGTAAAGTTTAAAGACAAAAATAGTATTTTACCCAAAAATTTATTAACAAGACTTTCAATAGAAAAGATAGTCAATAGAATTTTTTATTATATTTTTTTACAAAATAATCAATAGACTCAACACAACCTTTTATTATTATTGTAATTAACTAGTCAATACACCTAGCTTTCTAATTAGTCTTTAAATTTTTTAGTCTTTGAGATGTAGGAGAAAAGCTAGTCGACACGCCTAGCTTTCACAAGTCTTTATAATTATAATTATAATTATTGTAATTGACAATTAGGGCACACCTAGCTTACCTAAGCCTTTATGGAGCAGTTTTTAGTCAATTTGGTCAGGTTGGGGTGGATGTGGTAATCTGAGACCATGAAGGTAGGTGATAGCAACTTTAAGCAAACAAGTTCAACAGCCATTAAGACCTTTGGAAATTGAGGCCAAAACTATGGAGGTTGAGGTTTCATTTGCTTGGGATGTTGGTATAAGTCTTTATAATTATAATTATGGCACACCTGACTTACCTAAGTCTTCATAAGTTGTTATAATTATAATTATTGTAATTGACAATTAGGGCACACCTAGCTTACCTAAGTCTTTATGGAGCAGATTTTAATCAATTTGGTTAGGCTGGGGTGGGTGTGATAATTTGAGACCATGAAGGTAGGTGATAGCAACTTTAATCAAACAAATTCAACAGCCACTAGGACATTTGGAAATTGAGGCCAAAACTATGGAGGTTGGGGTTTCATTTGCTTGGGATGTTGGTATATGGGAAGTGATCCTTAAATGTGACTCCAAGATCGTGTCTGATGCTCTCTTGAGTTTATGCACACCACCTATGATTATCTAAAATATTTTAGCTGAGGTATATCATCAGTTCTAGATTTTAGATTAGCTCAAGTATCATATATGAGGTGTCAAGATAATAAGCCAGCGTATATTTTGGCTAAACATGCTAAAGATATAGTCAATAGTGATAATTTTGTAACTTAGAAGAAAATCTATCGTTGATTTAGTTCGCTAATACTTATGATGTATTAAATATATCTTCATTGCAATAAAGTTACAAGTTTCCTAAAAAAAAAGGTCTTTATAATTATGCTTATTGTAATTGACAATCAGAGTACATTTTTGACTAGCTTTTATCCCACGTCTTAGACTTTTGAAAGCTAGGTTGTGTTGACTAGCTAAGTAACATGGTAACCTCTACTACTAATTCATTTTTTTTTTCAACAGATCTTTATATATACTATAAAAGTGAAGCCTCTATTTATTTTTTATTTTTTTAACTTTCTCAGAGCTTACCAAGTTGGGTTTGAGACTCTCACAATTTTTCCACATCAGCAATATTAAAAAAAAAAAAACTAATAAAATTCTAAAGTTAATTAATTTTTTAAAAACCCTACAACCATATAACAAACGTGAAACATGAAACTCAAAAGCCCTAAGCAAAGCAAAAGTCTTTGAATATTTAACCCATTTTTGTCTTATATTTCTTTATTGTGTGTCCATATATGTTTATTATGTTTCAATAATTTCTAGGCTTTGATTCTGTTTTTCTTTTTCTTTTTTGGGTCTTTTGGAAGATTTAACATCTGGATTTTTGAGTTTTTATTATTTATTTATTTTTATTTATTTTATGCAATATATAAAGCTTTTCAGTGAATTTCAATAGTTATAGTAATGAATTATTCTTTTGAGGGATTTTTTTGCCATTTAGCATCAATTTAGCCACAATTTCGTTAGTTGGCATGTTTTTGAAACATTCTACCAAACCAGCATCTTAAGTTTCTTAGACTCAAGTTTAATAAAGGAACTCGAGTCTAATACACTCGATTTTGATGCTCTAGCAGAGGTTGATGTGGATCTTTTGTACACATGGAACTTGAGTCTTTAAAACTTGAGTTTTGTTTTGGAGAAGAGGAAGAAAGAGTTTTGCAGGTCGGTTTGGTTTTGCAAGAGAGTTCACAAAGATGGCAATAGGTGGGTAGGTTTTGTTTTGCCGTGTGTGGGTTTGATTTTTGCAAGTGACTTTCACCAGGTGGGTTTGGTTTTGCGGTGGGTTTTCTTCTCCTCTGTGGGTATGGGTCTATACTTCTCCTTCTTTCTTCTTTGTTCTTCTTCTCCATTTCTCAGATTTGTAAAACTAAAAACAGGACTTGAGTCTTTAAGACTCGAGTTCTACTTGTTTAAAAACTTCCACATCAGCCTTCCAAAGCATCAAAATCGAGTTTGTGAGACTCAATTTCCTTCAATAAACTTGAGTCTAAGAAACTCAAGATGCTAGTTTGCTAAAATGTTTCAAAAACATGCCAACTAACTAAATTGTTGCTAAAATGATGCTAATTGGCAAAAAAAATCCTTCTTTTGAGAGTAACTCATCTTTCTCTTATATTTCTTTATTGCGTAGTCATATATTTTTTGTTTTTTGTTTTTTTTTGGGTAATTTCTATGCATTGAATCTTCTTAGTGGAAGTTTTAACTACCAAATTTTTTGGTTCATTTTTTGTAATAATTGAAACTGTCTTGCATATTTCAACAACTATAGCTATGACTTATTCTTTTTAGGGTAGTTCATCCTTCTTTTATATTTCTCTTTTGGGTAGTCATATATATATTTTGTATCGTTTCAATAATTTATAAGCTTTGAATCTTTTGATTTTTTTTTTTTTTTGGGCATTTTGAAAGTTTTAACATCTACATTTTTGTGTTAGTTAGTGTAATATCTAAACTTGTTTAGCAGATTTCAACAGTTATACCATGAATTATATATTCTTTTGAAGGTAACCTACTTTTCTATTATATTTCTCTATTGTGTAGTTATATATATTTCGTTTTGTTTCAATAATTTCTAAGCAATGAATCTTCTGATTCTTTAATATTTTTTGGCCTTTTGAAAATTTTAATATCTGAAACCAATTGGTAGATTTTTTACAAGTTATTACATGTTGAAGCAATGACTTCTTTATCAAATCATAACAAAAATTGAAGTCAAACAGGAGAAATTCATGCAATGGTATAGTTTTATAATCAATTTAAGATTTTTTTTTTATATATAATTATTTAGTTTACCACACAAACGGGTAGGTTCCTATGCCTAGCATGGGTTTGAGACTAGTTCAATGTATATTTTCTTATTTTACACCTTTATATAATTAGCTTGTGCATCACAACATAATCTTAGTATTACACTAAGACGTAAGACTTCTAAAACCTATTATTATTACCACCATGCACATTTGGCATAATAGTCACTCTACAAGTATAAAAGCTTGCGGAGTGTGGGAGGTAAGGGTTAGAATTCAAGTTTCCAGAATGAAGTTTCGCACAAATATACACTTAGATTATTCTAGAGTAAAATTTTTATTTTGTACAAAAAATATATTATTTTATTATTATTTTTTTATTAATATATATATATATATATATATATTATTATATTTTTCAACCTTAGATATTGCTTTGACAGTGAACCATGGGCATTTTGAATGCCATTGCAAGAACTTTTTTTTTTTTAGGTAGTATTTTAATTTAAAATCATGGCCCGAGGGCCTAAGATAACAAGTAATAATTGAGTGCAAAAGGTTGTATCATTTTCAATTGTTTTTAGAAAGCAATAGGTGACATTATTAGCTGCCATTGTGTGGCTATGCATAGTCTGTGCTTTTCCTGTATTAGTTGCAACTGGCTGCTCTTTTGAAAGACACATTTTTTTTATTTTTAAATCTTTTGATAGACACAAATTTGTCTCACATAAAGAATATCATAAACATTAATCAACACATTAACAACGAGTAAATAATATTATTAAATTAGAAGTGATTTTAAGATGCATGAGAGGGAGAAACCTATATATCTAGCTGAATCTTTCAAGAGCAAAATTTTATAAGCTTTATATATGAAAATTAAACACAAGAAAATATCAAAATTTACTGACAAGAATACAGCACAAAGAAATGAATTTAAAATCCCCCTACCTCACACTATTGTAAGAGGACTTGTTGTCACATAAAGTTGAACACCAAAGATGAGCTTAAAAACGTTGAAATGAACCTTGAGCTAATGAGCTCACATGATTAAAAACATTATAAGCCTTCTAAAAATGCAGCAGTTAGTTGTCCAAGTTTCTGCAAAAGCTAGATTAATCTAACAGTTTGAGACCTTCAGATGTTCAATTTAATCAAGCTCCATGGAATTAATAATTTTTTTTTTCAATTCAACAATATGGCACCATAGTACTAGTAGGAAACAGGCGAACCCCTTCACAACCGTGTAGGGAAAGAAATTCAAGTCAATACCGATGGGTCTTAGCTAGCCCACATGGTCTCAGTCGTTTCAAATTAATATCAGTCCTTTCAATGGGCTGTTTCTGGGACCAATTTAATTCAGACCATGTGGGCTAACACCTTCACAACCGTGTAGAGAAAGAAATCAAGTCAATACCCATGGCTCTTAGCTAGCCCACATGGTCTCAGTCCTTTCAAATTAATATCACTCCTTTCAAATTAATATTTGGGCTGTTTCTAGGACCAATTTGATTCAGACCACATAAAATAAATTAATATATTGACAGCTCTTGAATTGAAATCCAATTTGATTCAGACCACATAAAATTAATATATTGACAGCTCGTGTGTGCATAAATATCCATTCATTTCATCAGTTTAAGATATGACAGATTCTGATGACAATGGTGTTTCTTCTTTCTCAAAGATGAAATCTTGGAAGGCAGATACTGATTGTTGTTTCTGGGATGGGGTAGCATGCAATGCCGAAAATGGTCACGTCATAGACTTAGACCTGAGCAACAGTGGGCTTTATGGGCCTCTCAAGTCTAACAGCAGCCTCTTCAGCCTACATCGACTTCAGAAACTCAACCTTGCCTTCAACAACTTCAATTCCTCCACAATCCCATCTGAGTTTGGCCAGCTTGTAAGGTTGACGTCTCTTTCTCTTTTTGACTGCAGTTTGCATGGGCAATTTCCCACAAATAATTTCCTGATGCCCAAGTTGCAAACCATTGATCTATCACTTAACGACCTTCTCACTGGCTTTCTACCGGAATTTCATTCTGGCAGCTCCTTGGAGAAATTGGATCTTTCCTTCACAAGTTTTTCTGGGAAATTGCCCAAGTCAATCGCGAACCTTGAGGCCTTGATTGAATTGGATCTTTCTCATACAGCGATTTCCGGGGAAATTCCAAATGCAATAGGCAACCTCAAGTCGTTGAATTTTTTGGATCTCCGTTCATGTAACTGGTCAGGGGAACTTCCCCATTCGATCGGGAATCTGACTCATCTTTCTGTTCTCTATCTCTCAGCCAACAATTTCCACAGTTAACTTCCATCTACATTGGGAAACCTTGCAAATCTCACTGATCTATCTCTTGAAAATAACCTTTTCCATGTGGAAATACCGTCTTCCCTAGGAAACCTTACACAACTAAAAATATTATACCTTTATAATAACAGTTTTGATGGCAGGTTACCAGTTTCACTAGCAAATCTCAGTCAACTACAACGTATATCTCTCTCCTCAAATCAGTTGATAGGTCCAATCCCGTTTGAAATGGGCAGACTTCCCCAATTAACTTCCATCTCCTTAAGTTTTAACTCACTCTCTGGGACCATCCCGTCATCTTTGTTTACAATGACTTCATTGGCTGAACTAGATCTATCCCAGAATCGTTTGACCGGCACTCTCAAATTTCAAAATTTCTCTTCATCCCAATTAACTTCCATCTCCTTAAATTCTAACTCACTCACTGGGACCATCCCGTCATCTTTGTTTAAAATGACTTCATTGGCTATACTAGATCTAACCCAAAATCGGTTGACAGGCCCTCTCAAATTTCAAAATATCTCTTCATCCAAATTAACTTTCATCTCCTTAACTGCTAACTCACTCACTGGGACCATCCCGTCATCTTTGTTTACAATAACTTCATTGAGTAGCCTATATCTATTCCAAAATCAATTGACTGGCCCCCTCAAATTTCAAAATATCTCTTCATCCCAATTAGAAATATTATTTATGAATGAAAATAATTTATATGGACCAATTCCTAGGTCAATCTCTAATTTCACTCATCTGCAACATCTAGATCTTTCTTCCATCAACCTTAAGGACATGTTGGAGTTAGACATTTTTTTCGAGATTAAAAGAATTGAAACTCTCCTTCTTTCAGGTAACAAATTGTTAATTTCAAAAGGAAAGATCAATTCCACCCTCCCAAAATTCAAAACTTTGGGGTTGTCTTCTTGCAACTTACGTGAATTTCCGATTTTCCTAAAAGTTCAAAATGAATTAACGTATCTAGACCTTTCTGATAACAAAATTGAAGGCAAAGTACCCAAATGGTTCTGGAATGTTGGGAAGGAGACATTGCAATCATTGAATATTTCTTTTAACCGTTTAAGTGGTTTTGAACAACCTCCAATCATTCTTCCTTGGAAAAGTCTGGAATATTTATACTTGCAATCCAACATGTTTCAAGGCTTGCTTCCAATTCCCCCATTGTCTACAAAATATTTTTTTGCCTCAAACAACAATTTGACTGGAATAATCCCTCCAATGATTTGCATGCTAAAAGCTCTCCAAGTCCTTGACCTATCTAACAACCAGTTGATTGGTCAAATTCCACATTGTTTAGGTAACTTCAACAGTTCCCTTTCAATATTGAATATGAGAAACAACCGCTTCCAAGGAAAATTACCTAGAACATTCACAAAGGGAAGCAATTTGAAGACACTAGACTTGAGTCTCAACCAAATAAAAGGGAAGATTCCACAGTCATTGGTAAACTGTAGAATGCTAGAGGTTCTAAATCTTGGAAACAACAAGTTGAATGACATCTTCCCCTTTTGGTTGGAATCTTTGCCAGAGTTGAAAATTCTTATCTTGCGAGCAAATGGATTCCATGGTCCTATCGGGAGTCCTCATCCCAATTTTGGCTTTTCCAAGTTGCACGTTATCGATCTCTCTCACAACAATTTCTCTAGCATGTTACCATCAAAGTACTTTGACACCTGGAATGCAATGCAATTGGCCCCTGAAAATAGAAATTCAGAACCAGAGTACATGGGGGATCACTCGGGTTATTATAAAGACTCAATAAGGGTGATTAATAAGGGAATGGAAATGGAACTGGTAAAGATCTTGACCATCTTCATAGCTATTGATTTCTCTAACAATAGATTTTATGGAGAAATTCCAAATACCATGGGAAATCTCAAGGTATTAATTGTACTCAACCTATCAAGCAACAGTTTCACAAGCACTATCCCATCATCCTTCGGGGACCTAACTCAGCTCCAATCTTTGGATCTCTCGCAAAATAAGTTACGAGGGGAAATTCCTCAACAACTAACAAGTCTCACATTTCTTGCATATCTAAACCTCTCTCAAAACCAACTTACAGGTCCAATTCCTCAAGGTAGACAATTTGGGACATTTCAAAATTCCTCATTTGAGGGGAACTCGGGATTGTGTGGCTTTCCATTATCCAAGAAATGTGAAAATATTGAGATACCAACTTTTGGGCCCAATCAGGAATCATCATTTGGAGAAGGATTCAATTGGAAAGTGGTAGTGATGGGATATGCTAGTGGACTGATAATTGGATTGGTTCTTGGACATGTTATCATCTCAAGGAGGCCAGATTGGTTTACAAGAACTTTTAGAGTGAACCTACACAAGTGAAGATGAATGTAGCAGACTAGTAAAAGCACCTTTTTTTTTTTTTTTTTTAGTAATTGTAATAATTGTATGTAAGTGTTCAAAAAATAAACTTGGTTTAGCCAAGAACCTTGTAGTTTTGTGGTATTGTCTACTTTTCTCATAATTTCCCACAAATGTTACTACCTTTCTTCATATAAACTAGTGGCGGCTCCAGGATTTTCTTTTAGGAGGGTCAATTGTGTCTTGAGCTAGGATTTTGTTGAGGGGAGTAAAAGATAAACTGATTTTTGTGTGTGTGTGTGTGTGTATACAATTGTCATATTACATAAAATAATCTAACATAGTATTCTAAGTAGTATAAAATAATACAACTATATTGTAAAATAGTCTAAAAATTTATTAATAGTTTAAAGATTGGTAAGAAAATAAGGATAGAATGCATATAAATAAATAAAAATAAATAACTAATCATAATATTTGTCAAATTAATTATAATTTATTATAATCATATGTAATATCAATTAAATAAAAATATATAATAAAGAAGAATAGTAACACACCTAAGAGTAGGTCTAAGAGAGTAAACACTAAACTAAGGAAAATAAATAGTAACTTATATAATATTTTGTTTTTGAAGTGTATGGAATTTTAACCACACATGTGGTCATTCTCTTGGAAATGGAGCAAGCACTAAAAGACTTTTTGGACTAAAAAAAACTGTAGAACACTTATCAAATTACTTGATTAAATAGAAAGAAAATATAGAAGGGAGAAAGAGAGAATGAAAAAAGAATCATAGATGTAAATACAAATCAGTTGGTTGTACAAGTGATGTAATTTTTTGTCGATAAAGAAGAAAAGTGCAGGAAAACACAAATTCATTCTACCATCAACAGTAAAGTAAATTAGAATTCAGAAAGAAGGTTTATTTATTTTTTAACAAAGAAGTAATTTTAAGAGTAGTGCTACTGACAAAAGATTTACACAATAAAATCTAGATGGCAAGTTTTTAAAGGTATATAAAAAAAGTGATGTCAGTTATGAATTTAGATAAAAAGTCAATTACAACTTGTCACTTAACCTTTATTGTAAAAATATTATGAAAATAGCATTAATATGATCATATTTCAAGTTTATTTCAATTGGGTTTAAACAAAATTTAGGGTCAGAGTGTTCAAAATTTTATTTTAAGGGTCAAAACAAAAAATAAAAAACAAAAATTTTATATATAAATTTTTTTTTTTTGGGGCCAAGCCAGGGGGTTCATTTGAACCCCCTGGGCTGGCTGTAGAGCCGCCATTGATATAAACCCAAGTAGAGCTCATATGCCATGATATATGTACGAACTATGAAGTATAACTATATAAGCTGTAATTCATGAGAATGGTCGCAATGCTGTATGCGTGACGAATGATCTGGCGGGTCAATTAATCCATAGTAGCTGTCACAATTGCACTTCACATGCAGTTCACACAAGACAAAAAGGGAGGATGAAAATTTATGGTGGAAGAACTTACCAGAAAATTACATTATATCCTCAAAACTTTTAATTGTCATTGTCAAGATGACTTTGTAGAAAACCTAGTCAATACGGTCACTATAGTCAAATATTGTTTGTCAAGATTATTAAAGGAACCGAAAGTTGTAGATATATAGAGATTGCATTTGACATTTTGACTCATTTTGCCTATGATTGATTACCAAAATCTGTATATTCTTTTTAGGGGCTATTCGATAAGAGTATTTAAATATTGTTTTTTGTTTTGTAATCTATAAAATGGTGGGTCCTACACTTAAATTTATTGTTTGTCTAATATTTTCTAAATACACTATTCAAACAACTTTATCATATTTTTTTGATTTGAAACAAGATTTTGAAAATGGCTTAGGGGGTGTTTTAGGATACATAAAATGTTTTTAATGATATAGTTATAAATAAATTAAAAACAGTGGATTTCACATATTTGTCCAAACGCTTTTATCTCTTAAATTTAGGAATTTATTTTTATCACAAAAAGAATTCTCACACTTCAAATTTGAAATTTATCATTAAAACAAATCTACAAGTTACTTTTGGTAATTTTTTTTAAAATCTCAAAAATAGAAATAATCTCTTAAACAATTATTTTTGCTTTTAGTATTTTGAAAATTATTCTTAAAAGTGGGAGCCAAACACGTAAAATATAAAAAATTTTATCTGAAAACTAGTTTCAAGTTCAATCTTTTGAAAATTGTTTTATACTGTTTTGAAAACAAAAACAAAAATCCTCCTACCAATCAGGCCCTTAACTTTTGTTTGTCTTATTACTAAGGTGGGTTCAAGTTAAACCTAGTGTAATTGTGTAATTCTAATTAATAGTACACAACCTAATAACTTTTTATTAGATTAATATTTTAAATATCTCAAAATTGAATTACATGTTCACTATTTTCAACACACATACCAAATTTGTGTCAATTGAATGTTCTTTACCATTTGATCTTAAATTCCATTTTTTATGCAAAATTTTAAATGCAAGACTTTGAAATTTTAATATTTGATTGATGATATGGCTATTGATTTCAAATTATCTTAAAATTTTGCAAGCATGTAGAGTGTAAGAAAAAAAATTTAATCCAATGGTAGATTTGTTAAAACTTAAAATTTTCATCCAAGAAAAAAATATTAATTGATGTAACATAGGGGAAATTCCACAACAACTATTAAGTCTCACATTTCTTGCATATCTAAACCTCTCTCATAACCAACTTACAGGTCCAATTCCTCTAGGTAGACAATTTGCAACATTTGAAAATTCCTCATTTGAGGGGAACTCAGGATTGTGTGGCTTTCCATTGTCCAAGAAATGTGAAAAAATTGAGACACCAACTTTTGAGCGCAGTCAAGAATCATCATTTGGGGAAAGATTTAGTTAGAAAGTGGTAGTGATGGGATATGCTAGCGGACTGGTGATTGGATTGGTTTTTGGACATATCATTATCTCAAGGAGGCCAGATTGGTTTACAAGAACTTTTGGAGTGAACCTACACATATGAAGATGAATGTAGTAGACTAGTAAAAGAACTTGTTTTTATTTATTTATTATTATTATAGTAATTGTAATAATTGTATATAAGTGTTCAAAAAATAAACTTGGTTTAGTCAAGAACCTTGTAGTTTTGTGGTATTGTCTAGTTGTCCCATTGAAAACAGTTTGGGTTAGATCCTCGGATCCACTTAATGTAAGCCCACCAAAAATAATAATAATAATAACTTGGTTCAATGTAACAAAATAATAAATAATTAAGGTAGCTTCTTTGGCTACATTTTGTTGTGCTTTATAACAAAAAATATTTATTCCAGAAAGGCCAAACTCTTCACTAATTAGCTCTGATTCTCCCTTCAAGAAGAAGAAGAGAAAATCTCTGATTCAAAGAAAATTTTCTTCTTCATAAGAAGTACTCAGGAAATTTTCAACAATTAAGTTTTATCTTGAACAAGAAGAAGAAGAAGAAGAAAATCTCTGATTCAAAGAAAATTTTCTTCTTCGTAAGAAGTACTCAGGAAATTTTCTTATCCCATAAGACATAAACAATTAAGTTTTATCTTGAACATTCATTTGGTACATGTATTACATAGCAATAAAAAAAAAAAGCCCAACTTTTTGGTGAGAACTTCTTAATGAGTCTACATAGGTTAAAATGAATATGAGCAAACTATTGAACTTTTAGTAGAAGATTCAATAAAGTGGTAGATTCTTCTTAACTTGGAGTGTATTGAATTTTCTCATAATTTCCCACAAATGTTACTACTTTTTTTCATATAAACCCAAGCAGAGCTCATACGCCATGATATATGTATGAACTATGAAGTGTAACTATATAAGCTGTAATTCATGATAATGGTCGCGTTGGTGTACACGTGACGAATGGTCTGGCGGGTCAATTAATCCATGGTAGCTGTCACACTTGCACTTTACATGCAATTCACACTAGACAAAGAGGGAAGATGAAAATTTATAAGGGAAAACTTACCAGAAAATTACATTATATCCTCGAAACTTTTAATTGTCATTGTCAAGATAACTTTGTAGAAAACCTAGTCAATACGTTCATTATAGTCAATATATTGTTTGTCAAGACTAAAGGAACTGAAAGTTGTAGATATATAGAGATTGCATTTGACATTTGGACTCATTTTGAATATGATTGATTACGAAAATCAGTTTTTTTTTTTTTTTTCAATACTACTTCCAAGGGGTGGGTTCAAGTTATACTTACTGTAAATTGTGTAACTCTAGTACACTGCCTAATAACTTTTTATTAGATTAATATTTCAAAAATCTCACAGTTGAATTACATGTTCATTATGTTTTTAATAAACATATCAAATTTTGTATCAATTGGATACCATTTACCATTTGATCTTAAAATCCATTTTTTATGCAAAATTTTAAATGCAAGACTTTGTAATTTTAATATTTGACTGATGATATGGTTAATTGGTTATTGATCTTAAATCACCTTAAAATTATGAAAGCATGTAGAGTATAAGAAAAAAAAAAAATTAGTCCAATGGTGGATTTTTTAAACCTTAAAATTTTCCATCTATGAAAAAAATATTAACCCATATAACATAACTTAAAGTTACACAAAGTATAACTTAAACCAACTTTACTTCCAATATTATTTGCTTTCATTATTTTTAGATGAAATGATGAGATTAAGAAAAGATAAATAAGAAGACACACTTCATATGCAACAGTGAGATTGTTTCGATAAAAATATAATTTATGGTTTGAATCCTCTCTCTAATTATCAAATTATTTATAAAAGAAAATATTTAATACCCAAAAAAAAAAAAAAAAAGATCAAAAATTTTGAAGGTTAAAAAATATAATTTAGCAAAAAAAATATTTTGTTTCTTTAAGCTGACACATGCAACCCCTCAATGATGCCCTTCTCCCCAACAGAACATGAACATCAGTTCCTTTGGTTCTAGCCTCCAAGTGGTGACTATTTTGGGAGAAGAGAGATTCTCACTTTCTGCCAAGCAAGGACTGTGGTCTGTGGAGTAAGTCAGTCAGTCTTTCTCCCTCTTCAGTTTAATTGAAATTATAGGTACCAAATTCATGTTTTGGACTGATAATTTATAGGTCTAAATTATAAAACCTGATTGACATGATTTTGTTTTAAAAAAATATTTTTTTTATATTTATAAAAATCCTTAATTTGAAAACTCTATGGGCGAAGGGGAATAGGGAATTTTGATGATTTTCTCCATTGTGTCAAGAAATGAAATTGACGTGTTTCAAACTATAATAATTATGTATAGGATGAGAGTTGTTGAATTTTTGTTATTGGGTGTAGGGCCAAACCATAAACTTGAAGAAAATCTTTTAAAAAATAAAAATCTGTACTCTCCTTGTGCGCAGTCACTTTAATTGACTAAATGAGTTTGGAGAATGTTTAATCTGAATATTAGAAAAGGAATTTGATGTTTGGGGTATATGTTTTAGGTGATTTAGAGTTCTGCTATGGGTGTTGGGAAACATGGGCAAAGAGAGGGGCTGACTTTTGGGAATTGTTGTGGCTTAATTTTGAGGATTTTGGGGATGGGTTTAAGAATTTTTGCCTTGAGTGGGGATATGAGTTGTCATTGGGTTAAAATTATCACATTTTGGTTTAGATTGCACGATGTTGAGTAAATTAGAGAATGAAGTATGAGGGGTTTACATCTAGTCAATTGGTGTTGTATGTGTCATTGCAATGAAGAAATGATAGATCATCTTTTGATCCATTGTGAGATTGCTTATGCTTTATGGAGTGAACTGTTTATGATTTTTGGGATTCCTTGGGTTTTGCTTGACAAGGTAGCATCCCTTCCCTTCTTTTTGGATGGTGCAAGTGATCTGAAAAGCATTCCTCGAATGTGTGGAATTTGGTGCCGGCGTGTGTGATGTGGTTAGTGAGTAAGGAGTGAAACAACCGTACATTTTAGGAGACTGTGAGACCTATTGATCAATTGATTGGGCTTGGACATGGCGTTTTACCAATTGTACTTTGATTTTTGATTTCCAACTCTCTCAAGTCTTTTGATTGATTTGTCTGTATTTTTTCAAGGTACTTTATGCTCATCAACGTGAACGTAGAGTAGTCCTTTTCATTTTCAATAAAGTGGTAGCTTAAGTTGATGTGCTTATTCCATATTGTAAGGATTGCCAAAGGAATTGAAAACATAGGAGGTTAGTAGGAACCATCTTAATACCATATCTAAACCTTTGAGAAATATGGCCTGATCTTGGTCACGGCCTTATGACAGAAAATTTAGCGGTAAGGATGTTTTTGTTATTATTATAGTATCCTGAGATAGTGTCTAATAGTGTGATGTGTTGATGTGCGTATTGATGTATCATTGAACCCATATGGGGCAGATTGCAGGCTTTGCAGTGCGATTATATTCGTGATTGTAAGTCTCTGAAGCACAGTTCCCCCCCTGTTCGTAAAGCTACTTCTAAGAGTTGGAGTCCGCCCGCATGAGAAAATTGGAAGATTAACTTTGACGGGGCAATGTTTGGTGAATCTGATGAAGCTGGGGTCGGGGTGATTGTTCGAAATTCTAAAGGCGAGGTAAAGGCTGCTTTGGCGGAAAAGATCAGAAAGCCACCCTCAGTGGAAGCATTGGAGTTGCTGGCTGCACGAAGAGCTGCAATTTTTTCTCAGGAACTTAGTCTTGACAGGGTGATTTTTGAAGGGGATTCAGAGCAGGTAATGAGAGCCCTTCAATGGGGAGGTAGGCACTTTGCTTCGGGTGGTCATCTTATACGAGATATTTTATGTATTGTAAACTCCTTTGTGAGTACCTCTTTCTCTTATGTCTGTAGGCCGGGTAATGCGGTAGCTCATGCTCTTGCCCAGAGAGCTGGACATTGTTTTCCTATTTCAATTTGGTTGGAGTCCTATCCAACAGACATTGCATCTTTTGTATTAGCTGATTTTCAGTCTTCGATCGATAAAAGTCATCGGTTTCTTTCTCAAAAAAAAAAAAAAAAAAAAAAAAAAAAAAATTGAAAGAAAGAAGAAAAGAAAAAAACTAGTGGGTTTTGGAGTACGCTGGTGTTGGCTACCTAGTGAGACATTAAGGTAAGAAGTATTTGCTAATTTGGGAATTTTTCCCAAAATGGTTTTGTTTAGCAAACTTTTGTGTTCATAATGGGGGATTTTTTTTTTTTTTTTTTTTTATAATTTTTTTTAAGGGAGAATCATTTATACATACATATGCATGTCATCCCTTACTTCTTAAATACTTGCTATGGATATGATGAGAAATCTTCAGATAATTGTTTGCTTTAAAAATTCGGTGGGACGAGCTAGATACCTTATGTGTGTTGTGATACGTTATGGTGATTTTTAAGTTACATGTGTTTCTCTAGATAATTTCACTCAATTTACTCACCATGTTTGATACCTTATGTGTGTTGTGATGCATATTTTTGCAAATGAGTGAAATCTTAAAAGAAGGTTTTTGTTTTATAAGTAGCATGTACCCCCCACACACCAAAGTTAGCAACTCCTACGTACTGAGTTATCTCATCCCAATGAGCAAAATCTTAAAAGAAGGTTTTTCTTATTTCCTCCTCCCTTGGATGGCATTATTGTTTTTAGTAAGAGTATATAACAATCATACGGAATTCTCAGTTGAAATGAGTGTCCATATTCTGTATCCAAAAGAACAAGAAATACTAAAGGGTTTAATGACTCAAGTAAACTAGGTCAATTGAGCTTTGAGCAAACTACTCTTTAGATAAGCCATTAGTGGATAAAACAAAAGGGCATGCAGGCTTACATCTCTTCTTCCAACAATTTGTATATGGAGTTAAATTTGTTAGGATGTTAGCTTTCACTTGTGATTCTTATGGATTCATTGAACTATAGTCGTATATCTAGTTTTTTTTAATAGAATTTTTCATTCATTAAAAAAAATTGCAGGGTAATCACGACAACAAGGATTCCAATTGTTTAGCAGGCAGAAGCAAACATGTAGCCATTGGACATCCAAGATATCACTTTAGATTAGGCTACAAATGCTTAATCTGAACAAGTGATTTAAGATGCACTAGACTAAATGATGGTGAACCAGATAATAGCTAATGGCCCATTGATCACCCGCAAAAGAAGACACAGATGTAATTATAGTGGTTTAAAATTAAGTAATCAAAAAGAGAAGCTTGAGACTTTGATTGTGAACTTCCAATGTCAACAGTTTGAGAATGGCTTATGTTTTTCTACGGTATAGAGTAGCAATAAATAACTCTTTATCGTCGAGTCTGTTTGTAAGGTCGATTATTCCCCTTGTAATCCTTTTTAGTTTAATGACGTTGCTGTTTATAAAAAAAGAAAAAAGAAAAAAAAAGGTAAGGTGGATATTAATTAAATAACTCTTCATCAGTTTTTCTCAAAAAAAAAAAAAAAAAAAAAAAAACTCTTCATCAATTCTTCTCTTCAATTTAAATTGATTCTACATAACATGCAGCTTGTTTCTTGATTGCCTTTAATGTCCATGCATTTAGCGAATCTTTAACTCTCATTTTCAAGCACGTATGAAGTTAATAGCTAATACCGGCCTTCTGGGAATATCATCAACTAACAATGATCCTGCACTTCACTACATAAGAGGGAAATTCTAGATTTAGTTTTAAATCCAAGACCTACGGAGGAGGACTATTAGTATTACAAATGATCTCTACTGCCTGGTCTTCTCCTGTTGGTAGTAATGTTCGAAATTGCCTACCCCAGATTTGTCATATCATTAAGGCTGTTCATCTTTGTAACTATTACCAGATTTCATGGATCACTTTTAAATCTACAATTGTAATTTGGTAGTAGGCTCTGGTTTGAGCTTTCATTTTCTTTAATAGAATTCTTGATGCAGTATAACCTAGGCTTCCCACCTAGATTAACAACTAATCCTAACCAAACTCAGATACTAATTCAAACTAAACAAATAACTGCGTTACAATATGAAATTATTCACATTGAAATTATCCACTAAAAATTTAAAATAAAATATTGAAAAAACTTTTGGTTATGCTCCTGTGTCAATTCTTTATTACTTATTCCCCAAAAAAGAAAAAAAGAAAAAAAAGAGATAGACTGTAACTATTCAGTGGTTGGTTATTTCTTCTTGAACATTCATCATCTTTTTTTTTTTAATTTCCCTGTGTTGTATTTAATCATTGAGGAGAACTGAGCACGTTGTTTGTACCATTTTCAATTTATCAATTGAAGCTTGATTCCAAAATTCAAATGACTCCATTCTAACTTTTGATTATCAAAATCACCTTTTCATTCTTTCTCATATTTCATTTTTTATTTTTAGTCTGAACCATTATTGGCTATATATACCAAATTTACTTGCAGATTAAGGCATGTTAAAACTAGCAGGCTAAATTACAAAATTTACCTTTTCTTTCAAGAAAAGCTTTACTTTACTTTACTTTTCTTTTTTTTTTTTTTTTTTTCTATTTCTCTTTAAAAAAAAAAAAAAATCCAATTCACTTTTGTAACTTTAAGTTTGTTCAATTCTATCTTCTAATTTTTAACTTTATTCAATTAAGTCCTCTTATTAAGTAACCAAACAAAACAACCCAGTATTTGATTTTTTTAAATTGCTTTTATTAGAAAAAATTCATACAATTAAGGTCATATTACACTTTTTCGCTCAAAACTATCACCTTGATTATATTTCACCCCATGAACTATCAAAACGCACAAGACCCCCAAAATTATAATTCTACTTCGATGTTTTCTTTGTCTTTGTTGTACGTTTTGGTCTTAGTATAACAGAATTCATGGAACACAATTCATAGAAAAAATTCTATTTTTTCTTGATATAACTAATACAAGTCTGTTTGAATTGTGTTCAAATTCAGATCAAGTTGAGATGGAAAACTGTAATGGAGTAGTTGTGGTCTCAGCAATCTTCAATGACCACGACAAAAGAGGGTACTTTTTGAAGAAGGCTGAAAGTGCTTATTGTTTTTGTTTTAATTTATTTGTCCAATATATGGGTGTTATGTGCAGATGAAGGACTTAATCATATTGTTGGAAGTGCATACTCTATTGCACCTGAAGTCCTACATAGTCGTATAGTCTAGAAGCAAGAAGATATATGGAGCACTGGAGTTATAACCTACATCTTATTATGTGGAAGCTAGCCGTTTTGGCCACGGACATAATCTGGAACTTTTCGTGCAGTACTAAATATCTGGATTTGTGGAAGAGGCTGCACGAATGAGAGACAAGGAGAGAGATGTGAAATAAATTGGCTTTAGTTTTAATTGATTTTGAAGAAGAGTATTTTAGTCTTTTAAGTTTGTTCCACCTAAGGAAGATGCATGTGCTTGTCATGTGCAGTAGCATTCTGTTAAACATAACAACAAAAGTAACACCGGGGTGTAAAGTGTGATAGTTTAGGGTGCAAAGTGTAATTTAGTGCATAATTTAGGGTGGTAAAGTATAATTTTCCCCAGAATTCAGCATAAGGGTATTTTTAAAATTGGGATTGATCATGCATTTCAATAGTTTAGGAATGAGAAAATATGATTTTGCTCTCAAACTTAACTCTGTTGAATAACAAGAGGCAGTGGAGTGGTTTTTTTTTTTGGTGGATATTTCAATGGAGTTTTGTATACATTAAATGGTTCGGTTAATAGAAGCAAGGGAATAGATATTTGAAGAATTAGGGTATTCTTTATTGCTGAGAAATGAGAATGGAGTTGCGATTTACAGAAGATAAAATGAGGCTAGAATGCTTGAATGTTTTGTTTCACCGTGCGCTTCTATAGTTGAATTTACATTAGTACTTACTTTCTATCAATCGCGTATTGTGAAATTTTAATAATCATTTAAGCACTCTAATTGAATTAGTTTCTCAAAAAAAAAAAAAAAAAAAAATTTTTTTTTTGAGGGATTAGACTGAAATTGCAAGACTTTTGGAGGGCAATGGTATCGCATATTCTTTGACAGGGTAATCGCTCTACTCATTTGTTGGCACAATATGCTAGGCAAGTTGTTGGTTATGTAATTTGGATAGAGAAAACTCCTTATATGGTTGAGTTTGTTGTGACTTATGATGTAATGTTGTTATCTTTTACTGTCTTCTTATAAATAAAAAAAAATCATTTAAATAGGCAATTTAGGTTTGGTATCTCAGCTAATTTTTAGTCAAAGAGATTAGTACACAAAATTTGCACTGAAAACTATTCTCCAAAGAAGCAACCAGAAGTTTCATCTTCATCGTCAAAGAAAAATGATGAAGAAAAGTGAAACTGGGTTGGGGGGGAGAGAGGGAGCAATGACAGAAACTTATAAAAAAAAATTTATAGATTTTTATGTGAGAATATTTTTTCAAAAAATCAATTTTCATTTGTTAATTACACACTAAATAGAAATTTTTTTAAGAAAATTGAGCAAAAAACCTTAATTGAATAAATTTAAAATTTAAATAACTCAATTAAATAAAAGTAAAGTCAAAGCATATAAATGAATTTCAGTCAAATTTAGCGGGTAACATTTGCATTTCTACAGCCTCTAAAAACACTTGGGTTTGTTCTCGCCAATTAATGAGATGGGCCTGGGCTTCGGCTTAAAAATACCCGTGTGTGCGCATACGGGGCTATTAGAGATGACACTCTCTCCTTCAACTTGTTTTTATCATAAAAAAATTTCGAGCAAAGGTAGGGAAATATTGAGTGATAGGAAGGACTATGGAGCGAGGGAAGAGAAATTTGAAGAACTAGTGTTTTGTGTTGTGTTGTGTTTGTTTCTGAGAAGAATGGAAGTGAAAAGCAGGAAACCCTTTTTCTTCAATAAGGCTTTACTTGAACATAGAGAGCAAGTTTTACAACGTCAACGTCTCGCTCCACCCTGCGTTTTGCCTGTCCATAAATCTCTTCCTTTCATCGGTATCTACATTCTTTCTTTCTTTCTCTCTCTGTTTTTATTCATTACACAAATGTTGTCATGCTAATTGAAGGAACTCTATTTGTGGTGGGTAGGATCTCGCAAGCTGTTCTTATATTCAATGGAAGAATTGGCAGATATGACTGACAATTCTAATGAAAATAAATTGATTGGAGAAACCTTATTTAGCAAACTGTACCGTGGGACAATCCGACATGGCTGGCTTCCTTTTGAACATTGGGTTGTCACTGTGAAGATTTGGGATTATACTCTACAATCGGACATGGTTGGCTTCCTTTCATCGTGTTATCTCAACACAAATGAAAGTCTTTAAGTGTATATGTTTTTTACTTAATTAAGTTCTTGCAATTATTTTTTGTGTTTCTTTTTTCTTGGCTAACCTGTTTTCGCATTTGAAAGTGATCATTTTTTTACATGATTTGTGACAGGAAGAAGTAATGTTTTTAACACAACCAAGTGCAAAACAACATCCAAATTTGGTAAATTTGTTAGGCTTTTGTAATAGACGCTGCCTTGAAGCTGTTGTTTATGACCTCAATCCTTTGGATACTGTTCATAACTTGGCTACCGCAGGTAATAAGGTATTACTATTGTCGTTCTATTTTTTTGCTATAAGATTGGCTCCATCTAAATGTCTCATTTGTACCCAATCCATTGTTATAGGAGAAGTTCCATTTCAATTAAAATCTATTGGTATAAAACTAAATATAATTTTGGTGGGGTGCTAGACTGTTACCATATCTTGATTTTTGAAATAATAGAAGATGACTCCCAAATTATTGAAAATAGCATATCCTAAAATTACCAATGAGCTCTAGCTCAATTACCACCTCCTCTCTTTACAACTGCTATGTGGAGGGTGAAGTTGTGGGTTCATGACCCATTGAGTGTGTGAGTAGCTTACGAATTAAAAAAAATTGGCATTTGAAATGTACTACAAATCCACTCTAATTTTATATTTTAACTTCTCTCCATGTTCCCGCTTAACTTTAAAATCTATTAATTGTCATTTTTTTCAAGCTTGAATGTGGATTTATATTATGGATGAAGCATCTTGGAAAACATCGGATGGTCCAACTGGTGGTGTAAGATTTATTTTTTTTGTTTGGGGGGGGGGGGGGGGGGTGTGGGGGTTTGTTTTTTCAAGAAAAAACCTATACTTATTTTGAGGTCACAAGTGATTCAGTTGTAATATGGTAAATACATTGGACTTTTGTTGGAACGTAGTGAATTGGTTGTCATTTATCTTGATATGTTAAAATTTGATGGTGAAGCTATAATTATGAATCATTACTTTTGTAGATAAATTGTTAGTACTGTCATTAAATTCCTTATGTTTGTGTTTAGGTAGTCTTACTTGGCTTCAAAGGATTAAAGTGGCCCTTGGATTTGCTCGTGCACTTGAATTTCTTCATGATCCAAAAAAGCCTTATTTAGTGCGCAACATTAACGCAGCTTATATAATTCTTGATCAAGTTCAGTAATTGACTCTTGATAGCTATCAGTAAATCCATCTTTTTCCCTCTCTTTACTCTTGTTTTTGCTTTATACTTGACTTCTTAATGTGATGTTTAGGATTGCAACCCAAAGATATTTGAATTTTCAACCATGAGTGGAGGTATTCTTGGTAAGCTGATTCACCTCTAAGAGAAATTGTTGACTGTTGTCTATGACGATCCAGAATCCTTTCCCTTAGGTATTGAGGCTTGAAGTTACTTATATGTTTTCAATTCAATGCATGCTTTTAGATTTGTTCATCTAGTATTAGTATTCTATTTTCTTTCTTTTCTTCTCTCTTAATTTTTATGCTGTAGAAGTTGGACAACTTCATTATCGACCAGGCTGTACACAATGTAGAGCATTCATCATGTTTTGACGAGCTATAACAGCATTATGATAAGAGCCTCTAACGGCTTACACTAATGGATTTACCTAGAAAATTTGTGTTTTTTGAGTATTTCTTACTCACTGCAAATTGATTATTGTGCTTGTCAGGTGGACCAGAGGAAGGTGGATTTGAGGTAACCTACCACGATGTCATCCCTTTTGGCGTTGTTCTCCTCGGGCTAATAACAAAAAGAATTGTGGACAGGGAAAATATTCTGAAGACTACTTTGGTTTACCGTTGGGCCTGGAGGCAGTATAGGCCTAATCGTTATCTTGTGCATGAAAGCCTCGTTGAAGACCCTGGCTTTTATGCTTCTGATGGAATAATGATAACTGAGCTTGCCATGCGCTGCATTCAAGGGGAACTGATAAGCGTCCTACCATGAAGGATGTTGTCAAGCGTCTGGAGGGGTTACAAGCTGTTCAACTTTATGGCAATGTAGTTGGAATGTGAAATGTGGGGGAGATCGACTTGCTTGTAAGTCGAGGCTAGGCTTTGGGTTAAAGTAGAGTATACTTGTCCTCTACCAAGGTAAAGTTTACTTGTCCTGTAATCGAAGTGTGAATTTGGGATCTTACTACGCTCTAACGGATATAAACTGGGCTGAGATTATTTAAACACCATGAAAGGAAAATGTTTCTTTTGAAAGCTGAATTTCGAAGGATTCCAATCTTTCTTTGTTTGATTTCGTTACATTTTTCTTGGTTTGTTTGTTCTGTATCAAGCACAATTACGAAGTTGATTCCTGGATATGTAATGTTTTAGTTCTAGTCTAGCGCCAAGTCTGCAAATGTGATGCATATTACATGGGAAGCATTGGTCAAGAAAAAGTTATCACATTTTTGCTCTCATGAGCTTATAGTGTTAGGGTGCATTTGATTGGATTTTGGTTCAACACTTCAGACAACAAATAGAAGCGTAAAAGAATTCTCCAAAGAAGCAGCCAGAAGTTTCATCTTCATCATCAAAGAAAATTGATGAAGAAAAGTGAAACTGGGTTGAGTAATGCATTTTAATTAACTTATGAATTTAAGCTAGATTTCTGTAGTCTAGTCTAGTCTAGCGGGTTAATGTGAGAAGAGTTTCCTAGCTAGCTTGTTATCTTTTTGTAATCTAAATAGAGCTTGAAGTTGAAGCTTAATTTGATGTTTTAAAAGAAAGAAAGAAGATGAAGTTTAGACCTCCCAAACGGT
Organism: Quercus agrifolia; assembly: GCA_029955455.1. Taxonomy (NCBI): domain Eukaryota; kingdom Viridiplantae; phylum Streptophyta; class Magnoliopsida; order Fagales; family Fagaceae; genus Quercus; species Quercus agrifolia. The sequence goes on along the minus strand of JARQAD010000005.1, from coordinate 44,629,455 downwards.
GTGTCGTTTTGCTAATTGAAAAAACAGCCCAAGTAATGCACGTGACATGAAAATGACTCTCAAATAGTGACTCTCAACACTATTTGGTTAACTCTATTTAAGAAAATTCGTCCATACCTTCAACTCCAATTTTTGGCATCTCCCCATTAATCTCCACAGTTAAAAACAATAAAATGGTCTCCTTTTTTTTCAGTGCGAGATTAAACATTTGACTAACTCTTTATTTTCCACATTAACTCATATTTTTACATTTAAGTTATCATAATTATATTTTCTCAAAAAAAATTGTCATATTTATTCATTTTAATTGTGTAATATTAAAATGCTACAACAATCTTAATAAGCTTGTCCTACCCCGATTGTCCAATTTGTGTTCTCCAAGTCATTGGGGTTGTCTAACCTATGTTTCCTTTGAGCGCGCACTCACTTTTCTGGGTTATTTATCAAAATATTTTTTATTTCACCCACAAATACATAATTCTCATCACACCTAGGTATTTCTCTAATTGGAAATGTAGCAACTTCAAATTATGATGAATGTAAATCATTAACCTTTAGAAGTAAAACAAAACAACCTTTGAGCATGCGCATACTTAGAAGTTGATTATTATAATTGATTTCGAGGAGACATTAATATTTGAGGAGAAGTCTTGGATCTAGAGCACAGGACCAAGACGTATCTGACTTTGAGCTGGTCAACACAACGTAGCTTTCATTATGTGATTTCTGGTAACTTCCACTCTTTTTTTAATAAAATCTTTTTATAGTGGAACTACTATTGTTTGTGTTTTTATGAGCAATTTCAATTTATATTTTCATATATTACTCTCTTTTATAATTAGCCCGTGAATCATAATATAATCTTATGACGTATTGATGTAAGACGACCTCAAATTTTTTTTTTATTTTTTTTTTTTATCAGTTCTCAATTTCAAGATCAAAATTTTATTACTTTTCTATATGACGGATAAACACAAGAAAATATTAAAATTTAGTGACAAGAATATAACGCAAAGGAAGAAATCAAAAATAATTTTTAAAATTTAGTGACAGGAATATAACGTAAAATTTTCCCCCTCCTTCACGGAAAATTATTAGGTACTCCTGGAGTACCATAAATACATGCTCCCTCCTCTCACATAAATGGTAGACCCCACCATGAATTTAATTAGTGAGACTCACCATTCATGTGAGAGGAGGGAGTACGCATTTATGGTACTCCGGGAGTATACAATAATTTCCCCTCCTTCACACTATTGTCAAAGGGCATACGGTCTCATAAGAAAACATATACGTTTTTTTGAAGTAGAACACAGCTTCAAAAAGTTGAAATGAACATCCATCCCAAATGAAGAAGAAAATTTCAAACCTTCTAAAAAAAGAATCAGATAGCAGTCCAAGTCTCTGCAAAAGCTTGATGAATCTCATAGTTTGAGACCTTCAAATGTTCAAAAAAAATTTTAAAAAAAGAAAGGTCATAGTTTAGCAAGATAAATACTAATGCAACTTGCGAGAAGGTATTATCTGTTCAAGAAATGCCCAGAAGACAAAGTCCAAAACCGGTATAGCTCTTTGATTTGGAATTTCATACCAAACGAAGATGACATACGCTTTGGACAATTCCCACAGGGCAAGATTGACTTTGGCCCTGTAATTTTAACCTCTATCAAGATGTGCATTGCAAAAGACTTGTTCCTCGTATATATAATACATTACTCCCAATATATTTCATAAAATACCCACACTTCAGGGGGAAAAAAAAAAATTTAGTAGTTATATGGACAATTTTATATTTTTTACCTGGCCGGCCACATTAAATTCAGAGAGTAGGAGGAGACCTGCAGAACCAGAGCATGGTTTATTAAACATTGACGGTGTCCAACAGTGTACATGATTGAGATACATTCCTAAACATTTGGGTCATGTTTATTTCACACTTGTTATTGCATAGAACTGTACACACACATTATACAAGAAATACGGTTGTGTGAAATAATAACTAACAAGTGTGTACCAGTATTTAGTATTTACCCTAAAGGGTCTAAACATTTCAAGCCTTCAAAAAAATAATCAGTTAGCTGTATAGGTATACTTTTTTACGGGCCAAAATGGCCAAATACCACATTTTTTGAAAATTTTTAGCAAAAAAAAAACATTGTTTTGGAAATAAATGACAAAGTACCACCTTTTCTAGAACTCGAGTTTCAGAAACTCGAGTTCCTTATCAGTTCTCCCACCGTGGCACTACTGAGTTGGAATGTGGGCGATTAAAATAAATTATGAGGTACTCGAGCTTGGTAAACTCAAGTACCATGCAACATAGTACACGAGTATACCAGGCTCGAGTACCTTCATTAATAGACTTGAATATACAGTAAATATGATGTGCAGAGAGAAAATTTTATTAATGTAGAAACAGATTTTATCAATACAGAAAAATATATTCGATTATTGTGAAATTCAAACATGAAAAAGTATTCAAATTTGGAGTTTAAATTTAGAAAACACGATTTTACTGGGTGTTTTATGAGAAAATAGCGAAAATTTTTTTAAATAGTGAAAAGAGAATAATATACGCATAAAAGAGAGTGAACAATTTTTTAAATAATGCTGAACAGAAAATAATTTTATGCAGAATATTAGAAATAGTTTATGTAGAAAACAGTAAACAATTTTTATGAAAAAATAGTGAACAATTTTACTTAATACAAAAAACAAATTTTATGAATGCAGTAAGCAGATTCGAATATACAGTAAACATGATGTGTAGAGAGCAAATTTTGTTAATGTAGAAATAGATTTTATCAATGCAAACAAATAGATTCGATCATTGTGAAATTCAAACATGAAAAAACATTTAGATTTGGTATTTAAATTTAGAAAACATGATTTCACTAAGTGTTTTATGAGAAAATAGTGAACAATTTTTTAAACAATGAACAGAGAATAATTTACGCAGAAAAGAGTGTGAACAATTTTTTAAATAATGTTGAACAGAAAATAATTTTATGTAGAATGCTAGAAATAGTTTATGCAGAAAACAGTGAACAATTTTCATGAGAAAATAGTGAACAGTTTTACTTAATGCAGAAAATAGTTTTACTTAGTGAATAGTTCTACAATCAACTAATTCGAACTTTTTTACAAATTCAAATTTTTTGAGGCATTTACCATTAGGTGATTTATATGAATCATTCATTTTTCTTTCAAGGAGTTTGTCAATTATTCATATGGTTACATATTTTAAAAAACACAAAAACCATTTAAGTGCAATAATTGTGCCAATGCTAAAAACTGTTTATGCTGAAAACAGTAAACAATTTTTATGAGAAAACGTGAATAGTTTTAATTAATGCAAAAAATAGATTTTATGAATGCAGTAAGCAGATTTGAATATACAGTAAATATGATATGCAGAGAGAAAATTTTATTAATATAGAAACAGATTTTATTAATGCAGAAAAATATATTCGATTATTGTGAAATTCAAACATGAAAAAGCATTTAGATTTGGCGTTTAAATTTAGAAAACACGATTTCACTAGGTGTTTTATGAGAAAACTGTGAACAATTTTTTAAATAGTGAACAGAAAATAATTTATGCAAAAAAGAGAGCGAACAATTTCTTAAATAATGCTAAACAAAAAATAATTTTATGCAAAATCGTAGAAATTGTTTATACAGAAAATAGTGAACAATTTTTATGAGAAAACAATGAACAATTTTAATTAATGTAGAAATTAAATTCATATTTCGAAATTAAAATCTCTATATTTTACAATGCTTCTATTTAAATAAATAAAAACATAAAAAAAGCTACTTATTTTTATGTTTATGTTTATTTGTTGATTATCCCAAAAACAAAACAAAACAAAACAAAACAAAACAAAACCAAAAAAAAAAAAAAAATTTACACAGTAATCGAGTTTACCAAACTTGAGTACTGTGTAATTTTTTTTTAATTTTTTATTTAATTTTATAAAAGGTATTTGAGTACTGTGTTGCATGGTACTTGAGTTTACCAAGCTCGAGTACCACATAGTTTTTTTTTAATTGTACAAATTCCAACTCAACAGTGCTAGGATGGCAGAACTAATGAGGAACTCATGTTTCTAAAACTCGAGTTTTAGAAAAAGTGGTACTACCATTTATTTCCGAAATAGTGTTTTTTTGCTAAAAATCTCCAAAAAATGTGTTATTTGGCCATTTTGGCCAAAAAATATAAGGGGTATAGTAGAATGACCCCTCATTATAATAGTATATGCACCTCTAGCAATTACATGCTTCTCTATTTATTTGGATGAAAGTATGATATGGAAAGATTCTAATGGGGGGTATCTATAGGAAACACCATGTATTCTCCTAGTTTTTTCCCCTTTTGTTTTAAGTATTCTCTAGTAAGAGAGATTAAAATGTACAAAATGCCAAGTATGCCCAATATTGTCTATCTATTTCATAGTACTTATTAGGTACCCAAAATATAGGTGACTTGTTACTTCATCATCTTCTCCTTCTTCTTCTTCTTCTTTTTTTTTTTTTTTTTTTTTTTGGGAAAAGGGTTACTCCACATCAATACAACAAGTGTTTAATTGCAAAATTATAACATAAACTCAAAAAGTCTGGTAAAACAAAAAAATTTTGTACTAGGTAACTTAATTGTATTGGTTTGGAGTATTATGTTACCTCTACTCTTGAGGTACCTAATGATTTTCCTATGTTTCGTTATTCCTTTATTTTCTTCCTTATGCCTTTGAAGATACTTTATTCCTTTGTTTTCTTCCTTTATTGTCTATTTCTTCCTTATGTCTCAAAGTCTAATTAGTGAGATTTTAAAAACACTAGATAACAATGGATTAGAGAGGACCGAAGCCCATTATAACTTTGTTTAATCTGGGAAACATACACTAACTCCAAAAATGCTATTAGGAAGAAAGAGAAAGTAAACAAAAACACTTTCACACAAACAAAAGGGAGACCAAAAATAGAAAGAACCAACTCCAGAAGATAATATTATTAATGTACAAATGGTATATATGTATGTATGTATGTATATGTCTGATTCATTATTATCACACCTGTTCGGCAAATTTACATTATGACAAGTTGTAAAATTTAATCCACTTGCTTTCTTCTTGAGTCTTGACAACAAAGGCCAAATAAAAGTGTCTCCTAGTGCTTCCTGTGTACCAACTCCTTCATAGCCTTGGCAAAATGTTATTCATTCTGAACACTCTGAACCCAATTTGCATTTATGTGAACTTGCTCAATGCTCTGCTTCAAGGTTCTAGCAATCTTGGACTCGGTACGGTTTGCAAAAAACTCCTCTATTTCTTTGGCCTTCTCAAACGAAGCAAACTGAGGCATAGATAGAACAGAACATGAAAAAAAAAATGCTAAGCAATAACAATAACTAAATTTAATTGAATTTAACAATATATCTGTTTTTTTTTTTTTTTTTGGTTTCTAAACTTAACTTCTATGTATTTGTAATTGAGATACGAAGGACAAAAACAGATACTTGTGGAACTAATAACAGAAGAGAGAAAGAGGAAGTGAGAGGCAAACCACGGAGACAATTGAGCTGACAAAACGAGTTATTAGATATCCAGAACCCCAGGTTTTTGAAATATGCTCCCAGTTATCCTGCATTTCAATCAAACAAAAAAGCAGAAAAAATGCATTAGACAAAAAGGTGGAATGTACTCGTGATTAACATGGGAATAGAACAATAGGGTATCAATGCCAAATTAAATCAAAACAAGTTACCCTTTCACTCATGTATAGATATAAATTTTAGCAACAATAAGCTCGAGAAAGAATAGTTAGACTAGCTTTATGGAATTTCTGACCAAAATAAACTATAACTGTACTTGAAATTAAACTAGCAATTTCGATATAGATGTGGCTTCACTTGATATTTCTGACGTAAAATCAGAGATATATTTCAGAATCTAAAGATCCTACAACTTCATCTACTCTGGAGCTCAGTTATCAGGTTTTGATCAATCCAATGGGATTTCACAAATACTCGAGCCTTAAATTTATTTAAAAAAAAAAAAAAAAAATCAGACAACACTTAGGCATAGAGATCGTAAAGGTTCAATGGCAGCTCTTCTTGTATTCTTTGAAGCCAGGAAAAGCTTGAAGGACTACTAGTTACTTTCTTTAAAATTAAAAAAAAAATTATATACTATTTATTCCTTTGTCTTCCTCAAATCCACATGTCAAATCTTTAGATCAGTCTCTAAATTGTGTAAGGACAATTTTCATCAATGTGTAACATGGATATTGTGCATGCACATGATCGTCTGAATTTCTTCACTGCAATGTGCCTTTTGCATTTTACTTTACAAATGGAGTATTACCTTTAGCCATGTCCAAGCTGTTTCGCGTCCTTCCCTACTAACAGCAAGTCCAAGAACAGCATCTTGGGTACAAACCTAGATCAAATGGGAAGTGAAGCCAGCATCAACATTCCAAGCTCCATCAGACAATATTTATCATCTTGTATGGAAAAACATTTTGACCATCGCAATTATACCTCAGAAGACAACAAAAAGTTGAGAGCTTCAAGAATTATGCTAGGATCTGGAGAAGATGCTAATGAACCTACAAGCACAAAAAGAGACGTGTCTCCAACATACTAGAGAGATTCAAATAATATTTTGCAATATTTCAAACAATGATATATTATTACTTAGGACGCGTGTTTTCTCCTGGCTCAAATCAGTCTCTCTGTAAACTCTCAAAAGATTTTCAAAACCAAATCTGTTTGAGCTGCTGACTCTCCGCATTACAGCCACATATGCTGCCTGTAACCACAGCCCATTAGAAAACTTGATAAGTATTGTAGATGGGTAAATACTAGTAATTGACCAATGCTTTTTTTTACCAACCTTTCTTATGTCAGGAGGGAGGAGTGGTGTATTTCTGTCGTCCAAGAATGCATGAAAACGCCTACTTGCTTCTTTTAGTGCTGGATCATATCCAAAAACAGCAAGGGCAGTCCAAACCTCTCCTCTCAACAATGCATCTAGATGGCTCTCACCTTTCTTAGGCTCCCAACCAAGCTTCCTGCAAAGAAATTCAAACATTGAACAAAAAAAATGGAAGAATGAAAATAAAAAGAAGAAGCTAATCTTGCCCAATATACATATATATTATTAATATTTCGATAGTTACAGCAATGGGGGAGGGAGATTTGAATCTTGGTTCTCCTGATAATGGGGAGCAAACAATGCCACTGAGCAATAAGGCTCTTGGACTTGCTCAAAGTTTTTAACTGCCCATTATTTGGGTTAGTGATACAAACCCGGTTTCCATTAGCATGTAAGGTGTGATATAACTCGTTGGTGGTCTACAACCATCTAGTCAAAGATCCCTTCCCCTACATGCTTCCTTGGAAAGTTTTTATACATAATTTGCAACTTCAGACGTGAAGTCAATGGTTTATTCAATATAATTATTAGTATGTATGATGATTTTAAGCTTGACTAATCATATATAGAATATCTCCAAATAAAAGAAATAAATATGCATATAAGTCAAATAATGCAAGAAATATCTATATCCTAGATCTTGAGGTAAAATTTTGTGAGTCTATCACAACAAAACATGAAAGTGGAATCGCAACAATCCTTAAGTAACATTTTCTTCTTCCTTACAGCACCCTTTTTGCATTCTATGAGACACAGCAATGAAAAAAATTACCTCTGTCTGCTATTTATTTGGTATTAGCACCTCTATTTAAGAAAGAAAAAGATAACTTAATTCAGAAAATGCCAGATATATATTATCGATAGTAGCATATCAATCACCTATTAATATTCTAATTATTCATCATATAAAGAAATGATACACTCATGCTATAAATCTGTGGAAATATATTGTCAAACATTCTAGTCCCTTAATTTAGTTAACATCTTACGTGGCTTTCTCAATGAAATGGAACAAAATCAACTTCAAATATATCGCTTATATTGAAAAAAAGAGTAGACAGAGCAACCAGAATGACTTATAAACAGGGACCACCAAAGGAATTTCAATTATTTGTATATAGGACAACTTACATTGCTGAACGCAGGAAAAGGTAAATAAAAAATTGTTTAATGCATTCCAGCAACTCAGGGTTTGCATCAGCCGCAATTCTTTCAACTTTATAACTTATCTGTGAATTAGGATCAGAACTTGGACTAAGAGCACAACTAAAAATCTGAAATATACTAAGTCTTAAACAAGAGGTGAACATTACATTGATTAAATTAGACAGCACGGTATATTCAAGTTCCCCACTATAAGCACCCATCAAGATAAGCAATGAATTCAAAGACTTCTGGCGAGCCATACAAAGGGCAAATGAATCATCCAGGATTCCTGTTAAACAAATAGGTTGTGTTAAGTGCTCTTTTCTACCATAAATACATACCATCATACGATAATAGCAGAAATGAGTACAAATATCGAAATTACCAAATCTGTCTGTTGCAGACAAGTATTTGTTCTCTATTGCATATCGGAGTTTAGCTGCAAGGTCCTCATCATATTTAACCCTATAGAAGCCAGTCTGATTGACATTAAGTTTTATCCAAGAAGATGCTAAATTGCTTCCGTCACTTCGGAGCTCTTTCATATCAAGAGTTTCAGACTTTGTTTGCAGTAGAAAATTCTTGTGCACATCATATGAGCCACAGCATAATGTTATTGGAACAATCCATTGCCCATCCCCAAGAGAACCACTTGCCAAAAATTGTGACTGCCATTATTATATTGATTTTTCTGAATTCAGTAAGTTCTCAAAATATTATTAAGTGACACTAATTACAAAATGAAGCGACTCGGTATACATCAGGGTTAAGAAATGCTATTTCTGGAAAAAATGTGTGAAAGAGACCGGACACAAGAAACCTGCTCAAACACCAATTTCTCATCCTTGACTTTGACAGAGACAACTGGGTACCCCTTTTGCTTTGTCCATGAATTCATTAGCTGGTTCACAGGCTCACTGGATCCCTCCTCAAGTGCAACCCATAAATCTTCTGTCTTCGCATTTGAGCATGCAAATTTTTTTATATATGAAGCAAGTGACCTCTGATTTATAGATGCAAGAAAAAAGATAATTAACTGACATACAATTACATAATAAATATTTTACAAATGTGCAAAAAATTGACTAACTGAGCTTCTTAATCCATAGAGAAGATTTGAACAATTATCTCATATATTGCAGAATGTGATTGGTTGACAAAGATTGACCATAAAAGAACAAACCGTAACTGCAATCATTTAAGTGATACATGGTAGCCAAGAAAGAATCCGGAAGCTAATCAAGCTCAAGGCTATGTCACCCGAAATCAAGTAGATAAGCTGTCTATGAGTATTTTTTATCTAGATGAGTATGACCATTGTTACTGTTTATTAAAAAAAAAAAAAAATGAGCACTTTTCAAAATAGTTATTATATAGTACTCATCACGATAATGGTTTCTTCCTAAACCTGTTTTATACTATCCTACAATTTTTTACCAAAACCACTATGACCTCTATAGAACTTGCAACTAGAAGTTACCATTGCTCTATCTTTCTTGAAGACATAATTTTTGAAGGGTTTCCGTGACATAAATTTCATGTAAATTTGGGGTGGAGGGAAAAACGTTTCTTGAATAACAAGAAATATTTTTACTTGGGACACAAAGCATATACCAAAAGAAAACCAAACAACCAACCTGGAAGCATTCAGCACCAAGATAGCTTTGCAGCATCCGGATAACAAATGCACCTTTTTTGTCACTCATTGCGTCAAAAAAGATTTCATCAATCTCTCTAGCATGATTTATCTCCACCTAGAAAAGTATGCTTATATAGAGATATACGCAAAAAAATAAAAATACTAATTTCTTAAAAGGCAATTATACCAAGAAAAAAGACAGTGCATGCAGAATTACCTCAATGGGATGGGACTCTGCAAGCCCATCCAGTCTAAGTTCTTCTGTACAGTCAATAAGAAATTGAGTCCACACTTCCCATTCTGGGAACAAGTGATTTGCTGCTAAATAACTTACCTGAACACATTCAAATAACCGATATATAATTTAAAAGCATGCAGTGTGATAAGGAAAAATATATAGGGACATGACCCATGCTTGCTCCAAAAAACAGAAACATTTTAGAAGAGCTTGGGCTATGTTCTAACAAAAAATGTTTATGTTAGTTTATTTTGATAATGAAGCCAACCTTTGAGGCTTGATATATAAACAACCTAAGTTGAAACATATTAAATAAACAAATCTTGAAATTTTAATAAACAGCTCAGTTTGGATCCATTGCAACCCAATGCAATAAATACCCATGTTGCGAACCCCTCATTTAGCCACAAAGAAGTCCACCATTCCGTCGTTACAAGATTGCCAAACCACTGATGTGCTAGTTCTTGGGCTATGGTGATCACAACCTAGAGAAAAATAATAATTAAACACTTTGTGTAGTGCTATTAAAACAATAGCTCCATACTATATTAGGCAAATGAAATTCTAACAAAAAGAGCAGCATTCACAACTTGCATATTACCCTCTGCTTATTAGCAGCTGCAGAATGCTGATTATCATAGATCAAATTTCTTTCACAGATTGTAACCAAACCATAATTTTCCATGGCCCCAAAAGCAAAATCAGGAATTGCAACCATATCCAATTTGGGAAGAAAGTAAGGCATAGCAAAGTATCTGCAGAAACTATTGTGGTTAATCGGAATTTCAAATAATACAACACAAGCACCAAAATGTAACAACTTGAATGATGGCCAAAATCCTTAATCCAATGTCCACTTAAATGCATTATTTAGCTAAAGACTTGTATTCTTGTCTCATGATCAATAGTTCAGTGATGATTCACGGTAAAACTTACTCTTTGTATAATTCAAGTGTCCTAACCGCAACTTCCAATGCGAATTTCCCTTGATTTACTTTACCAACCTGACAGTATACTCGAACTTTAATTCCTGTAAAGTGATGTAAGATTACACTATCAAGAACAAAGATCATAATACACAAGAAACAATGAACATAGTGTTTTTTTTTTACCATCAGATGTAAGATGTTCAACATAATCAAACAAACCAACTACAATTGCCACCAAATATGTAGACATGATGGGTGATTCTTGATATGAAATTGTCTTCAAATCCCCATCCACTTTTTCTTCAATAATTGGCATGTTGGAAAGAGCTACTAATTGTGATGGCACATCCAATGTAATTTTGAACATAGCCTGCGATGCCAAATAAGAAGGGCCAAATAAGCTTTTGTTTGCCTTCTTTTGAAACAAAATCAAGCAAATATACTTTTGATCTAAAAATAATTTAGTCACAATAATCAAAACACTAGCTTCATGAAAGGTACGCTAACTACTAAAATGCAGCATGAAGTGAAGTTGGTTATAAAATTTTATTTTAGACAAAGAAGCAAAAGATCTTAAATTAACCAAGAGAGAGAGAGAGAGAGAGAGAGATTGTGACACCTTGAAAGCAGGTTCATCCCAACACGGAAAGCATCGCCTAGCATCAGCTGGTTCAAACTGTGTAACTGCCATATTCTTCTTCTCACCATTGTGCTCATATGTACTAGAAAGCAAAATAACAACTTAAATATATACACATTACTAGTAAAATTCTCATTTAGCAGAGAACAGAAGACATTTAGCTCCATTTATAAGTAAATAGTGAGAAGATTGAACTCATTGCTAGGTTCAAATCCATTAAAGAGAGTATATACATCAACTTAAATCTTTAATTGCTATGGTCAAAGGCCTGCCTGATAATCTCAGTCATCATTGGAAATAAAAAATCTAATCATTCCAAGTATATTTGAAAGCACTTTTTTTTTTTATAATATACATATGGGGACACCCCTTAACCCAAAAGCGTAAGCCAATAAGTATGAGTCCAACTATGTTATATTAATTGCTCACTTTTCTCAATTGTATCCAATGTGGACTTCACTACTTCACCAACTATGGTACTACTCACAAATTCCAACAGTAGGTTTAGCATATTCTTTTTCATTTTTAGCTTAAAAGTTCACACACACACACACACTAATAGTTCATAAAAAGAGTTATGTAATAAAATTTGTATTAATATTGTAACAAGCAACACTCGAGTATTGTACCTTGTATAGAAGCCCTTCATTTTGCTATTCAAAATTCCTTTAAAATTGATGGTGAGAAGTCCAATCCCAATAGGAAGTGTGTCAGCAAAGTCCAAAACCAAAATCTCATCTTCTTCAACCACATCAACATATAAAGCCTTCAACACCTGCCCAAGTCCAAAACTTAATTCATTTATTCATTCAGCATATTTTTATTTTATTTTACTTAGCAACGTGTAACACGGATTCAAATCTTTTAGATTTCCTGATAATTCTTTTTATAATATAAGGTCTAGATGAAGCCATGCCATCTCAGAATTCCACTTACAAAACCTTTAAAACAATAATTTTACCCTTACTAAAAACACCCAGACGTAATGTAACGTATGCAAGAAAAGAATCAAATCCTGACTCTCTCTCTATAGCGGTCCCCACTTCATGCAGACAGCAACAAAAGAGGGTAGAGGTCGATTAATGGTGGAAGAGAGTCCCTGCAAATCTGGTGTTATGCACGAAGGAGTTTGTCTATCTCTCTTTCTTTGTCAAGTTTGGGTATAATTGACAAATCCGAGTTTTCTTGTATCTATGAAGTGGTAGAATTGAGATTATGCTTCATTGATTTTAGTTTTCTTTGCAAGAGTTTGTCATGTTAACCACGTAATATTTGAGTCTGTGAGTAATTTTTTTTTTAGATATTGTTTCAAGGGTTTTTGTTAGTGGGATGTTGATGTGGCAAAATCTAGATCTTTATTTTCGAAAAGAATTATCAGGATTTGAAGAACTCTACCTGATAAGAGTATCCTACGAACTCTAATGCATCTGAATCCCAAAAATACATTTTTTTTCGACACTGTTTCACAACTATTCCCAAAACAAAACAAAAAACAAACCCAAAACTTAGTGGCTTATTGTGAACATGCACCCATCAGCTTGACCAAATCAGGTTCATAGCAACTGCCATAACGTTGGCGATGGCAATGGTGAGTTTTCTTTCTTTTCTCTTTCTCTTCTCTTTTGCTCCAATTTTGACTTCCTCAAGTTCTCACTCACAGGCAGACACAGAGACTTAGAGAGACAGAAAGAGTTGCATTTTCAAGCTTTGACAATGGAGGCGCCTTTATTTGCTTCTTCTTATTCTTTATCACCGTTATATTCATGCGCTTTGACAGCTTGAGTATTGTCATCATCTTCGTCTTCGTCTTCGTCTTCATCTCTCTTATTTCATCACAGTAGTTTCTGCAAAACTTACTATTCCGCCAAATTCAAATCTCCTAGAAACCTCTCCATTTGAACCTCTAGGAATAGCTGGGTTTGTGGGGTTCACAATGAGCAGATGAGAAAATCTGTGGTTTGGGGTTTGTTTGTTGTTTTGATTTAGGAATAGCTATGAAATGATGTCGTGTAAATATGTGGAATTATGCTTTTATTTTTGGGAAAATGGCGCATTTTTTGGGGTTAATTTGGCCAAAAAAAAAAAAAAAAAAAACACATCAACACGATGATATATCACTTAATAGCCAAAACTAATTGAGGATATGTTTTTGCTAATGAAACCAAATTTCAAAGTGTAAAATCAAAATTTTCAAATTTAAGATGTAAAATCCAAAAAACCCAAACTTCAGGGATGTACTTTACAATTGACTCTAGTTTAAACTAATTTTGAAAGTAAAGTAAGTAGGGTGATAGAAAGATAAGATAGGTTAGATAACCATTACCTGGTTAGAATTAGAAGAGTTTGCAGTAGCTAGATGAGTGAAAGATATAGAGGTAGTATCAATTGAGAGTTCTGCAGCATTGAGGATGATGAAGCTGGTATCCGCAATGATGTTGAGCTCGATCGCAACAGTCCCATCAAACTTGCACGTGCTCAAGTCCGGTTTCAACCATATGTCGTATCGTTTTGGGACAGAAGATTTCGGAAGTCGAGGTTGCCCTTTTAATTGCTCCATCTTTTTTTTGTGAGATTCGAATTTCTCCTTTGCATCCTCCTCCTCTTTTCTCCTTCTTGCATCCTCTTCCTCTCTCCTTCTTGCATCCTCCTCTTCTCTTCTCCTTCTTTCATCCTCCTCTTCCCTTCTCCTTCTTTCATTCTCCTCCTCTTCTCTAATCCTTCTTGCATTCTCCTCCTCTTCCCTTCTCCTTCTTTGATTCTCCTCCTCTTCTCTTATCCTTCTTGCATTCTCTTCTATTATCCTTCTTGCATTCTCCTCCTCTCTTCTCCTCTCTTGCTTTCTATCATTTTCAGCCTACAAAAGTTTACAATAAGGCATCAATGGAGCAAAATGCATGGGAACTAAGGGAATATATTTAGGAACTTTATTTGGGATTTGGTAAGTGTGGAGATTGGACCAACTCACTAAAGTGTTGGGTAGTGATTAAATGCTTGGAAGTATTTGATGTGTTACACTAGTGAACTTCATTTTTTAGGGTGCCGGGGGGGTTATAGAGGATTTGCGTTTGCAACCTAAAAAATATCATATATATATATATATGTGTGTGTGTGTGTGTGTGTGTGTGTGTGTGTGATTTGGAATTTGTTAAAGGAGAATTAGAGTTTTGTTAATATTTGGAGGGCCACGGGTTGAGGAATGGACTAGGTAAGAATTTTCTTACTTTTTTGGTGGTTATTATTATTATTATTATTATTATTATTATTATTTGGGTTTTACTAACGTGTGCCTTTAGCGCATACATTAATAAACACTTTTAGGAAACTTTTTATGGGAAAATGAAAAAGTGATTAGCTTTTTTGTTAGCATTTTTCAATTTTCCATAAAAAGTTTCCTTAAATGGATAGTTAATGTGTGCCTTAAGAGCATACATTAACCGAACCCTATATTATTATCAATTTTAATTTTGTTGGGTTTTACTTTTATTGGACCAGTATAAAAATTTGAGGGCCAATTTTAAATTTTGAAAAAGCAAATCTAAAATTTGGGGGGCTGAATAAATTTTTAGTTTTGGCTTACCTCCAGTATTTTTTTAATTGGATATTTAGTTAGTTTCTTGTTGAGATAGAATGATGTGGTGGTATCCAAAAGGTTTAAAGCCTGTGTTGTGTATCCAAGAGTTTTAAAGCCTGTGTTGTGTATCTCTTTTGGATATACACCATTGTAAGTTTTTTTAAAAAACCTTCTCCCTTCTCCCTGTGTGTGTGTGTTAAAAATATTTAGTATTTTAAAAAGAAAAAATAGTGGGTTAGTCCCACATTGGAAAATGAGTGTGAGTAAAAGATGTTTAAAGCCTGTGTTATGTATTCAAGAGTTAGGCCATTTTGGATATATATCACTGTAAGTTTCTTTAAAAAACCTTCTCCCCTCTCCTTGTGTGTGTGTGTGTGTTAAAAATACTTAGTATTCTAAAAGATAAAAAGAATGATGTGGTGGTGGATTTTAATCTCCACATTTTGTTTAGTTAGTGGTTCATTAGAACAAAAAAAGATGTCAAGTTAAAAAAAAAACTATTGGAGATAAGCCAAGTCCTAAATTTTTATTTAATTTGTAATTTGATTTGCGATTTTAAAGAAATTAAACCCCCTCCCCCCCCCCCCCCCTTTCCCCCAATAGCGAACGTACTTCGTATTATGATAAAGCTAAGCTTTTTTGTAATAGACTGGTTGTTTCTAATTAATATTATGAGCATGTTTAACCAAAAATGGAACATGTCTTTTGATAAATTAGAATGAAGGAAAAAAAAAAAAAAAAAACATAAGTTGAGCCTCACTAATCTATTAAATATCTATAACCAACTTTCTAAAGTTTTGAGAACGAAGCTGCTTATTGTTATTGTAAAATCAATATAATTAATCTATATACAATTACACTATATATTAAGTGCACAGCTTTATCCACGCTATCATCCTAGATGGTCCTTCTTTTTTTTTTTTAAAATAGCAACCAAGATGGTCAAATGCTGATGACAATGAATATAGAATGAGGAACTATGTAAAAGGTTTCAATAAATATGTTAGGAGATAGTCTATTATTATAAGATAATTTCGTATATAATAAATTGGTTAATTAGAAGATAATCTATTATTACTCATATGTTAGCTTTTAGACTTTGTATATGGAAAAACTTAATGTTTGAAACTAAAGTTTAAGAAAGTTGTGTTATTGTCAAGAGCATTGTAGTTTAATTGACATATCTCCATGCACAAAGTGATTGGGATCTAGGAGGTAAATGGTTTGAACTGTGAAGTAAGTAACACATTGTAACTATATATATATATATATATATATGTATGATAAGTAGTAAAAAAAAAAAAAAAAGGTTTTATTCATACTACTGAATTGATAACAAGAAATATGAATTTCATACCTCGATGATGAAGACTATGGCGGCCGCTGCGGCTGCTGCAAACGGTAGAAGGAAGGCCATTTTGGGAAATTTTAGAGATAGAAAGTAATAAAGTCAGATGTTATGAATCAATTTCAGAGCTTTCGCAGCCTCTAACAAGGATTGTTTTCTGATTTTTAGGTTACCTTTGTAAGGACAGAACAAGCTTCTTAAATAAAGGAGCAGATAAGTGATTGAAGCTTAAGCTTGATATGAATGAAGAAAGAAATCTATTCGTTTCTTTCTTTCTTCTCATTCTTTTCTAAATTCCAATTTTGTCTTCAAGAATTTTATTTAGTATTTTGCTTCCTTTCTCTCCCATTCTTTATTATGATTTGATTTTATATTCTATATACTGGTCTCTGTATCAATTTTCTTTTCCTCCTCTATTATCAAAATTATTAAAGAATCAGTTTAGTTTGAAAAAAGGCAACAAAACTGGTTTGAAACATTCTGATTCTCATTCAGATGCAAGCCTCAATATAAATCTAAGGTGTTGGATGAAACTGAACTTGTAGCTCACGTGAGGGAAGGGGAATGAATAATGGAATTTTAAGGAATCAAGGTTTTGCATAATTTTTATTCTGAGTCTGTACTGCTAAAAGCACTTCAATTTTATATCACAAGAATTGATTCTTCGTAGTTGTAGACTTGTAGCTAAAACAAAGTTGTTGCGTTGCTTGTGCGATAGCTATCTCCCATTGTTTACTTCAACAGTGCGACTAACTGCATATGACCTGGAGATTTTCTTGTTAAACAAGCTTGTGTTTATTTACAAATTACTTCATTAACTTATTGTAATATCATAGACCCTAGTCAATCAAGAACAATAGGTACAAATGGTTAAAAAAAATTTAACCCTTTCAAATTATTTTTTTTAAAAAAAAAGCACTATATTAGCTTAATAAAATTTGACTCAAAAACTTTTTTTTTTATAGTATTTAAATGTTAATAAATATCATTTATTTAATTATATTTTTTGTTCATTTAAAATCCATTCTTCTTGTTTTTTTGCAAAACTACTAATTAAGGTTTTGCTAACATTTTCTTTTTAATTGATAATATGACTAATTCACTAAAAATTTTTGCAAGATAATCAATCTTAAATAGAATTTTGTCAATTTTAACTTTGAAAAAAAAATTTTTTGCTTAACAACTATAACAAATATTGCGAATAAAATTTTGTTAGTGATACATTCATTTACAAAATAATGTAGTCTTTCTATATAATCAACAATTTTTATAATACATATTTTTGAACATCATTATAATTAATTTCATTGTTATCTTTTTACTATAATCAATTTCATTGTTATCTTTTTACTATATTATTTCATTCTTATCTAATTCTTTTTATAATTTTCTTGTTCTTTTGGGGTTTTTTTTTTTTTTTAATACAAATTTGTCGTTGTATTTTTTATATTACTAATAATAAAATTATGAAGAGATCTTATTTGTGATTCAACTGATTTTTAAATTATTTTCTCTCTTTCTAAATTTTTCCATATCCAAGTTGATATTTTGATCCAATAGATATTTATAATTATAAAAAATTAAAAAGAAAAAACAATGTCTACAATGTGTAGTTGGCCCATAAGAATTGAGAGTTAGTTACCCATGTTCATGGAGTTGGACTTGTCACATTGAGCCTAAGTTTAGGTTAGAGTCTTCTCAATTGCTAAATAAATGAACAAAAGATTTTTCTCAAGTCAAATCCGAGCTACTAATAAATAGTTTAATTCATTTACAGCCCTAACAAAAATATGACTTAAGCTTAAAAAAATATGGTGAAAAAAATATTTTTTGTATTCGACAACTTAATTGTATTGGTTTGGAATATCACATCATCTATATCCCTTAATACCTAATAACTTTCTTTTTTTTTGTTATTCATTTTATTTTCTTCTTTATGCCTTTGAGGATACTAATGGCAACATATGTGTGATCACCGAGCACTTGACCGTTGAACAATCAATGAATTAATGACTCATTAATTAACGGGATAATTACAGTAAACCCGCCTGTGGTTAGGCCTGTTTTCATTTTACCTACCCGTGGTTCAATCATTTACACTTTGCCCACCTGAGGTTAGTCTCGTTAGCCTTCCGTAACCCATCTCTCTGATTGCCGTTAGAAAAACACATTTTTCGGCAAAAACAAATATAACAAGAATAAAAAATCTAGGGTTTTAAATTAAGAATTGGGCAACCAAATTTACACAATTTCAAGTTAAGCTCGGTCCCTTCCCCGTCAGAGTTGCAGCAGTCCACACGACAATTAAAGTGGACTAAACCTTCAATTAAAGTTCTCCATCTTATTTCCATGTAACAGACAAAGTACATCAGGTGCCCTATTTGGTACTGAAGAATTAGATTTTACTCTCATATTGCATTTTCTCTTTTACAAAGTCACATGTTATAATCTCTACTATCTGAACAGGTTAGAAAGCACCCACAAAAAAAAAAAAAAAAAAAAAAAAAAACGAAACCCATATGAATATATCCCCTAGATTACCTTAAAAGTCCAGAAGTAACTGCGGAAGAATCCTCTCGTCATTGAAATGGGATCGGTGGATGAGTTCTTGAAGGAGTGTTCGCAGTAAGGAGACGATGCCTACGGAGCCTTCAGATTGGTCTTGGAGCGTCTCGAGGATGCAAATACCCGTGTCCAAGCTCGAATCTTCCTCTCCGAGCTCCAGAAACGCTTTCCTTTCAATGACAATTCTCGTTAACGCTTCCACACTTACCATTTTCACATCGAGGACATCTACCTCGACCAATTTCAAGGTCACCCAAATTTTTTTTTTTTTTTTCCTTCTTTCCATTCAGTTTCTGTTTGGTTGTGCAGAAAAGACCAGAAATTAGGATAGGGAAAAGTTGAGATCAAGGTCAATCCACAACAGTAAGAAACCAAACCCACTCTTAAAACGTGTTGCTGGATTTCTCTTGCTATCTTACATTCCAACCTAGCACCTAGAAGCCACCACCACAACACCAAACCCATGGCTGATCTACCATGATCCAAACCCATGGCTGGATTTTTCTATACCTCACACTTTAGTTGTTGGCTTATCTATATCTCACTCTCTTTGTTGATAACGTTGCTGGTTGTTTTGAGATGTTGGTTTTCTTGTAGAATTTGGTTCAAAATTTTGAGTTGTTGTGAAATTGTTGATATTGTTATAGATTAAAAATAATTTCCATTTGATTGGTGTGTTGTTCCTCCACCCCGTTCTCATTGAAGTTCATGAGCAATGAAAAATCCTAGCTTTTTGATTCTTGTTATATTTGTTTTTGCCAAAAAATGTGTTTTTCTAATGGCAAACAGAGAGGTGGGTTACAAAAGGCTAACGGGACTAACCTCAGGTGGGGAAAGTCTAAATGATTGAACCACAGGTAGGCAAAGTGAAAATGGGCTTAACCACAGGTGGGTTTACTGTAATTATCCCTTAATTAAATGCACCTCTAGCAATTACATTCTTCTCTAATTGTTTGGATGGAAATACAATGTGGGAAGATTCAAATGGAGGGTATTTATAGGAAACACCATGTATTATCCCAATTTTCCCCCCTTTTGTCTTAAGTATTCTCTAGTAAGAGAGATTAAAACGTACAAAATGCCAAGTATGCCTAGTTTGTCTATCTCTTTCAGAGTACTTATTTAAGTACCCAAAAATATAGGTTACTTGGTACTCCACATCAATACAACTTCAACAAGTGAATAATTAAAAAAATATGACATAAGCTCTAAAAGTCTGGTGAAAAAAAAAAAATAGTGTATTAGGTAACTTAATTTCTTGGTTTGGAGTATCAAATTACCTATACTCCTAATGTAACTAATGATTTTCCTATGTTTCGTTATCCCTTTTATTTTCTTTCTTATGCTTTTAAAGATACTTAGAGCTCGTTTGGTCATAGAGTTCAAAAATTGTTGCTTAAAAAGATGTGAAAATTGTAGTTTAAAAAGTGTTGTTGAAAAACGTGTTTTTAGTGTTTATAAAACAAAAAAATGTGTTTGGTATCATAGTTTAAATAATATGTTTCAGTGTTCAAAAAACATAAAAAATGTGTTTGGTACATGTGTTTATTTTTGTAAAAAAAGCTGAGCAAATGTAAGAAATAACAATTTTTAAATCAGGAGAGAGAACTCCCGTTCGTTGCTCATCTCTTTCCACTACCTATATCCCTTCTATTCCCTCAGCAGAAAACTAAACCCCTGCACTCCTCATCTCCATCGACGCCTCAGAACATCCATGGCTGGGCTTCACGTTCGTCGGATCTCATCTCCACCATCAGCATTCCAAGATCCAACTCGAGATCGAGCTTTTGTCGCCGCCGACCCATCACTCCAAGATCCAGGTTCGAATCTCACTTTCACCTTGTTTGTCAATGGGTTTTGGAGCAAGAGTGAACAGTTCCTTCTTCACTCAGATGTTTGTTTTTTGTTTTTGTTTTTGTTTTTTTTTTTTTCCTCACCAATCGGGAAAACCCATTTTTCCTGTTCTTTGTTTGCTGTTGAGACAATATTTGATTTACAATCCAAACATACACACCCTACATACTCGAAATCTAGAAGGGTTTTCTCAAAATCTTTTGCTGTTGGAACAATTTTTGATTTACAACCCATTCGATTTTTCATTTTTCTTAACACTTTGTTTGGTTGCGGAGAAAGCATCAGAAGATTAAACATTTAAATCAAAAAATATATATATGTGCTAACAAATCTTCTGAACTCTAAATTAAGGCTCTCGCAATGTCATGCAAAGAGGAGATGATATTTATTTTTCATTTTTAAGGTATCATTCCTATGTCTATCTAAAGAAGAATGAGATTAAGAGGGGCTTTTATTTTGCTTTTTTGCTCAAATGGCATATCATCATAGATTAACCAAAATGGCATGAACCTTTGCAAAGGAATATATATTAACCAAAATGGCAAAGACCTTTTGCTTTGCTAGTAACATGGCATAGACTTCATCTCTATCTCTTATGAATGATGGGTTCCTTTACACCTCAACCACTGTTAATGGACTTACGTGTAACTTTTGAGTCATTAACTAGTGGCTGGTTGAAATTGGATCTATTCCTTTATGTACTAAAAATAAGAAGCAAAAATAATAATAAATAAATAAATAAATAAAAAATAGAGGACCTATTGTATATGAGTTTGCAAAATCTATGATGAGGACCTCAACGTGGTAGCGTAGTGTAGCAGTGTGGTTGTTTGTGAGATTTTTCTGATTTAGTTAGATTTATGTTTTGACATCAAATTTATACTATTTGTTGGGTTTTATATGAGATTTTATGTTGATAAGATTTTTCTTGTATTAGGTTTAGTGTATAATTTGTTGGGTTTGGATTTTGTGAAAAGGCTTGTGGTTTTTCCTAGGGCTTCACAGCAGTATGCACAAATGTTACTTGCTTGCTGTTTGAAATTTAAGGGTCTTTTGAGTGTGAATTTTAAGCTAATATGAAATTCTCTGTAGCTGATTATTAGTTTCATTTGTGAATTTTTATTGTTAGTTTTAGTTGATTGGGTTTAGTTTAATTACTCATGAATTTGTGATAGGTTTGACTGAATTTTGTTGAATTCAATTTGGATATGATGGATATAATGTGTTCCTCAATTATAGTGAGCAAAACAAAGGTTTTGTGAGGTTTAAGTATTGTCGGTTTTCTCTGTTTTGGTTCTGTGAACAATGGTTTTCTAATTCAAAATTTTGAAAGTTTGTAGCCATAATAGCTTCTCTTTGCCAAAGTATTAGAGCAATACTTTTTTAGGAGATTTCTTATGCATACCTTGTTTATCGATTGCCTCCTTTTAAGAACATATCAAACTTGTTATTGATGGAGAGCTATTTTCTTGAATTGTGATGTCATGGTAAATGGCAAGTAAAGGCTTGTAACTATTGAAGCATAATTTATGGAGTGTGGCTAGCTCATTGCTGATTGGATTATTGCAAGTTGAGCAATGTAATTATATCCATCTTAATTCTTAGTTGCCCCCACATTCCCGAGTCAAGTGTGTATAATAAAGGGAATCTCATGTTTCGGAGGTACAAAATTGTTTGATGCTTTAGGACTTACTTGTTTGATGCCTAAAATAAATTGGTTGAGTTCTTAGCTGATTCTCTAGTTTGCTCATGTTACTCTAAGTTGGCTTGGATCCATACTAAAGTTTGATTAGTCTACTTTCTTGGAACTTTAATCAATTTTGTCTTCCCTTTAGCCACTTACTTGCTTACCTAATCTCCTGGACCAACAATCCCTTTCTCTAAGGAGGCTTTTTCGCCTAATTCTTTTGTCTTGATGCTAACCTGGTTGGCCATTGTTTTGTTTCAGCCCTTTCTCTAGGGACTCTGTTAAAATTTTCCTTTAGAACAATTGTTACTTACAGTTTGGAACATGATTTATTTCTGTTACTTACAGTTTTGCATGTAGAACAATTGTAACAAATTAACAAAATGTGTACGAAAGTGTGTAGTATTAAAATTTTCCTTGAAGCTGAAGTCAAAGATCATTCCTGAATTATAGGAGGCATAATTTTATGGACTTGATTAGTTCACTGTTGATTAGATTATTGCAAGTTGAGCTACGTAAATATATCCATATCCATATCAATATTCTCTTTGAATAACCTTCCTGTGAGCTATATATATATATATATAAGGTGCTAAAATGTAGAATGGGTTCAATTAGGTCTTAGCTACAATCTTTATTAAGTAAAAAAAAAAATCGGGCTAATCAGTAGTAACAACATGGATTCCTCAATTGGTCTGCTTGGATATGTTGCTATAGTTTTTGTTGCACGAATCAATAGCATGTTCAAATGGTTGTTTAATAGTGCTGATTACGTTTTGTAATGTGTAAGTGAGTAGGTTTGTGGCTTCTTCTTGCAGATGTTAGACACAATGCATGAGGATATTGACGATGGCCTTTGGTTCTGAAATTGCAACTGTTTCTGTGGCTTGAGAGCAAGCGTGAGGATTTCGGATAAGCGAAATGAGAACCAGTATAGGCTTTTCCAATGTTGCCTAAAGGACGCATGTCGGTTTTTTCAATGGTGTATTCCCTTGAAGACGCCATTGTCATATGCGGAGGATTTCTAGCAACTACAAGAAGAGCTATGTGTATTGCGAGAGGAATTGAGGGTCATGCATGACAAGGTCCACCCCTTAGATCAAACAAAAAAAATGGTGAAGATTATGTTCATTGGATGGTGTTTGTTTTGCACCGCGCTTGCACTATTGCTAACTATGACAATGGTGTAAACCAAACTGTTATGATGATGTGTTCATTCCTACTGTGTAACCATATTTTCTTATTATGTACTACTGACTCCTTTTGAAATTAATGCGTTGTGTACTATTTTTAGACAATCTTGAGTCATCCATTTTGCTAGTGTATACAATATGTATGGGGCTGACTCTTGACTTTTACAATAGTATGTTATTGGCTTAATGGTACTTTTACAATAGTGATAATTTATTGGAAGATAGGAGAATCATAAGTTACAATTTTAGAATATTGATGATAGTAATTATTTGACAAAGTTATTATTGATATAGTAAGTATATATATTTGAATATAGGCCGTTCATTGTCAGGATATTGCCTCTATATCCACTTACGCTTAACTTGGGTGTTTATTTTTACCTTATCCATGTTGGATGATAATAGTAGGCATCTTTTATTTTATTTTATTTTATTTTATTTTTTTTAAGACTTATTCAAATATGCCACCAAAAGTTGTTAACGATATCCTTTTGATAGAATTCGTTGAGTATGAACGAACAAGATTTGGTATATTCATCACTTGCATATACAATTAGTGTTTAACTATAAGTTAAACATGCACATATAAAATCCAACATTGTTACTCAAATATGTGAATTGATTGGAGCCTTAATAAAAACTTTTTGTGACACGCCTCTCCACATTTTTTTATTAGATTAATATTTTGAAATTTTATTATTAGATGACCTTTTTTTTTTTTTTGTTCCTAACTTGCAAGTCAAACTATGTATTAATCGGATGTTATTTATCAACATATCGATAAATTCATGTCTCATGTAAACTGTTAAAGTTATAAAATATATATATATATATATATATATATATATATATATATATATATATATATATATATATATATTAAAATTTTTTACAATTGACCACACTTTTTTAATAAGCGAAAAATTGACTACTCTTATAATCTAAAGGTTGGTGGCATGGTTCTACGAATCATAGCGTAATTTTTAAATCAACATATTCTAAAATTTGTAATAAAATAATTTTACATATAAAAATACCAATAAAAACAAGACACCAAGACAAAAAAAGGGGCAAGCATTGTAAAAAGTCTGAAACCCTCGCCATGACCAAGTCATGCTGAAAATTACAATCCTTTTATAAGTTACAGCTCAACTACAAAATAAATAAGTAGATAGAAAAAAGCAACAACATTTCCCTTTTGAAAACAAGAACTTATCACCAAATCAAACCAAATTGACCAGGGCCAGGTACAAGAAAGCCCCAAGAACATTATCTACGATCAATCCTGTCAATGAAAAAATCCTGTTTACAATCGATCACAACGATATCATCCAGCTTCATGGGGATCCTGTTCAATACAAAAACACCACTTAGAAGTGATAACTAACCACTTCATACATTAATTAATATAAGGCGGCAAGACACATGTCCATCCATCTATAACCTTAAAGCACCATGATATCAAATCCATGATCAAACTGAAGACCATATATACACATATGCAAGTCAATTCCTAAATAGATTCACCAAAAAAATGGTACAACAAATAGCATAGTGAAAGGTCTGTACATAGAATAATAGAAACAATTGTAAGTGCCACAAAACAACACAAAGGCAAGATGATCCTTATATTGTGACCATAAACAACAGTAAGAGCCCCTGCACTCCAAAATACAGAGGGCCACTACCCCGTTATACAAACCTATAAAAAAACAAAACACAGTAATCTTCATCTAGACTTATACAAAGTTCCATGTCATCCACATTTACAATCTATTCCCAAAAAGTTCAATCACGGTTGCCTGTGTAATCTGCCCACATAGCAGCCGTTATCGCATCACAATACTCCGACATTACTCGTTGTGCCCAAGAATTAAAAGCTTCTTCAGTGCCCCCACTGCCTACGCGTGCAGCTCCTGCTGGGTTTGCATCGCTGTTACGCACAAATGATCCTTCCCACACATGGAACATTTCATCCGCCCGGTTATACATGTGGATAAAGTTGTATAGTGCACAACAAGCAATCACAATCAGCCGTTGTCTAGAGATAAAGAAGGAATGCATTCCAGTCAAGATCGGGAACCTCGCCTTCAACACACCAAAGCATCGTTCAATCACCATCTGCAATGAGGAATGCCTATAATTGAACAACTCTTGTGGGGTACTAGGTTGCCGGTTCTCACCCCGAAACTCTTGGGCATGGTAGCATGTGGACTTGTGTGGGGGGAGGAATGCATTGCCTATTGCGTACCCCGAGTCAACGAGGTAGTATGATCCTGCAATACGAGTGATAACCATTGCCAATTAGTGTTACCCAACACAACTATTTTTAAGTGACAATAAAGTAAAAATTGCAAAGGATCACCATACAGCCACTAAGACCCAAGTAGCAAAAGACAGCTTTTGCTAGTTCCTTATTACCAAAGTGTATCTATACATGTATAAAACGAAGCTTGCACTAAAGTTGTTTGATGTCAGCTCAAACAATGACTGACCATGTAATGATTGACTTTAACTTACTACTCCATGAAAGCAACTTTTCCTAGTGAGATGACAAACTTTTACACGGGCTTTTATCAATGACATAGAGTGCTAAATGTGAATCACACGGTTCATATATTGAGTTAATTACTTTAGTTATCATCAAATTATCTAGCTACCAATCAAGTGCAGTGTATACAAGGTTTTTTATTTATTTTTTATTTATTTTTTTTTTTACAGAAAGGACAAAATATAAAGTAGTTACAAACTCATTGACCTCAGTTTGGATTTATAAGTGAACTAAGGTAAATATCTAAATTTAAACAAACCCATAAAAATACATTCATGAATAAAATATGTGACATGAGATTAAAAAAAGTATGACATATAAACCACACAACCCACAAAAATTCACACCCTTTTTGAGAATTAACATAGACTAGAATTTCATCCTACTATCAAGTCAGATGCAACAATCACCAAATCCAAAACCAAATGCGCTAATTTTTTTTTTTTTTTTTTTTTTTTTTACCTCTAGGCGGCCAAGGGAACTCATACTCAGCATGTCCAAGTGCGTCCTGCATGACTCATGAATTATTTGCACTCCCTTCCCATCCAGAATGCACATACATAAACCGTATGTCGAAGTTGCATGCACACATCACGTTTTGGGTGATGTCACTCTGTCTATCTCTAAATGCGGTTGTCCTACCGGATGGGGCAGAAGCACTTATGTGCACCCCATTGATAGCCCACACACATTTTTGTTACAAAAATAGGTAGTTGTAGTTAATAAATTAAACTTATGCGCAATATAGTGTGAACAATATGAAGTTCACCAAAGTGAAGTTTGCTAATACAAAAATGTATGTATCCAATTATTACAGGCTGAACAGTTCTGTCCAACTACCTAGGTACATAGCTAGAGATATTGGAACATTTTAAACAATTCATAGAAACCAATAGTCACGGTTGGACGTAGTACTTGCATTTGACATTGGAATTTT
The DNA here is from genome assembly GCA_029955455.1 of Quercus agrifolia. NCBI lineage: Eukaryota > Viridiplantae > Streptophyta > Magnoliopsida > Fagales > Fagaceae > Quercus > Quercus agrifolia. The sequence continues at coordinate 44,602,219 of JARQAD010000005.1, read as the reverse complement.
TCCAATGGTTTGCGTACTCAAGGTTTTCTATGTCAACTTTGATAAGTTAACTTCTCTACTTTATTTAATATTTGTCAATCAACCTCAAATTATAAAAACTAGAAATACTTTAGAACTCTTTCATACTTCATATTGTTTTCTTTCTATTCTCTATTACAGATCTTTCTCAATTGAATTTCATCACAAGGATAATTTAGCTAAGAACTAAAAAAAGAAAAATCAAAGCATACCTCAAACCATAGATAATATTTCTCATTCCCTCGAAGTGAATAAGGGAGCTCAACTGCATCAATGTCGGGTCAGATGATGATACATCCTAAAGCATGGATAGCACGCAAGGCACGCCGGAACCGCCTTTGAATGGTCTCGAGAGAATGTTGGAAGTGGTTGGCAGTTAGCCGGTAGTCAATGTTGTGTCCGACGATAAATAGCACTGTCCCAACGAACTCCTCAACTGAAACCTAACCAATGTCCTCCTCTAATAGGTGCAACTGCGTCAACTTATTACACAAGTGTCTAAAAATGGTCTTGTCCATGCGGAATATGTCATAACACATTTGAGGATTTCCTTCTAGTACTTCAATCACATATGACCTCCCACTCAGGATACTAGTGCACATAGGTCGCTTTATGTAGTACTTTTGCACGTACTTTATACACAGCTAAACGTAGGCTGTGGCAATCTTGAGCTCCACCTCACTATTGTACTCATCTGAATCGGACTCAGCCATGCCTGAATCACAATCTGAATCGGTGTCGGCCATAACTGAATCACACTTGTGGACAGCCATTAAGTTCGCATCAGCCACTATAAAGAAGTATATATATATATATATATATATATATATATATATAGCGGAAGCACAGTTATACAGTGATAATATAACTTGAAAATAATGCAAGTAAAAGTAATGCAAGTAAATGCAAAACTATAAGACTAGCCAGGTAGGCGGCAAAGCCAGCCAAGTAGGAGGTATAGCTTAAATAGTTAAAGAAAACGAAAAATTATAGAACCGTCCGGGATGGCGGTAATCCGTCCAAAGTGGCGGTAGCAACAAGTAGTATAATGAATGTAATGAACATAAAATTGAAATTACTTGTTATTGAAAGTAGAATTGAACACTTACATTAGTAGTGATTACAAGTTGGAAATAGTTACAAGGCTTAGGAACTAGTCTTAGTTACAAGCTTTGTAGAGACAGTAGAGATGTAAGGAAGTTGTAGTAAGCAAGGAGATCTCTCAGAGAAAGGCTCACAAGGGATAACTCTCTCTAGGAAAGAAGTCCTGAACTAAGCACACTCAAAACCTGCTTGAAATATAAGGGACAACCCCCCTTAAATAGGCAAAATTTCGGAGTGAATAGTAACAGGTGAATAGTGATAGTGAATAGTAATAGTGAATAGCGACAGATGAATAGTAAATTTCACTTTTTGCCCCAAAACATGGGGAATGAGTTGTAGAACTCAAAAATCTTGTCCTTGGAGCAGAATATGTCAGGAGAAACATGGCAAAATGGAACAAAGCATGACTAAATCAAAAGCATGACCAAAAGCATAATGAAGCATCTTTCTTTTTCTCAAAGTCTTTAAAATGATTCTTGTCAGAAGCATTTTTTTTGTCGGGAGTATGGGATCACAATCTTGAAGTAATCTTGAAGTAGTAGTACTTATTTAAGCTTTTGACTAAAGAGTATATCAAACAAATGGAAGTTCCGCCAAATTTGGGATGTCTTTGAAACAGTTTCAAATAATTTTTAGTAACACAATTTTTAAGCATTTTGGCCTTTGTGCAGGCTAGTCAAATAAGGGAATCAATCTCTGGCCAAGTCATCAGCATTTTCTTCATCATGTCCAAACCAATCTTGTGGGTAAGGATAGGTTTGGCAGTAAGGATCTTTTGAAACAGAGACCTGAGAGGACTTTTCATCATTTGAATTGGCAGCTTCATCTTCTTTAATCATTTTAGACAGCAGGGCGCACAAAGCTTCAAGATCATTACGGATTGCATCCAAAGGAGAACTCTTCTTTTTGGATTTAACAGAAGGTGCAACATTTTTGGTTGATGAAGAAGCAGGTGCATCAGGTGCGTCAGTCACAGCTTTTTGCACTGGAGTAGTAATTCTTAATGGGGAAACATTTGAGGCAAGGAAGTCCCTTTCGACATTGTTAATAATAGAATCGGTGTGTGAAAACCTATCCCACCATTTAACATACCAACATCGAGCGAGAACATCACCCTCTTTAGCATATTGCCATTTTAGAATCCATGGAATCTTATATTTTCTGATAAAATGTAGTAGAGGAGTGAATTTAGCTCCATGAGTGTTAGTTTTGAGCCTTGTTGAGAAATTTAGGAAACAATCTTTTAATGGTGCAGGAAATATTTCAATAGCTGAACCAAACTGAGTCCACCATCGGATGAACCAGAGGGGGAAAACAGAGTTAAAGTCTTTGTGAAAATTGACAAACCATGAATGGGACATAGTTTCATTTTGGTGGAGCATGAATCTGAACCAGACAATAATATAATCATGATAAGAGTAGGGAATAGGGAAATTTGGTAATGTCCATGTAGTAGTAGAATTGGGGCCCCATTTTTCTTCAGAAATAATGTGGTTTAGGGAAACACTGTGGTAAATAATTTTTTCACCAATGGTCTTATCTCGTATGGGCTTGATGGTAATTGAATTCTCATGTTGTAATATTGCAGAATAGTATTGCACATTCTTTTGTTCATGCTCAGGGATCCAGTGAAACAGTGGAGGAAAATAGCTGGTAGCAAATCTAAACGGGTTAGTAATGGATGCCCTATTTGGCTCAACAGAAAACAGGTTTTGAACATAACGCTTTTTAACATATTGGGAAGTATTGGGGTTCCTAGGGAAAATGGTTTGAACAGGTCGATGACTATTGGTTAGAGCATAGGGATCATATGTAGAAGCTAGAACAGAAGAATAATTAGGTTTGGGAATAGTTCCTAAAGTGGTGAAACGGTTAACAGTGTTTATAGGGGAAGCAGGCTTAATTTTAACAATTTGATTGTTACTGTCAGGCGTCCTGTCACTCGACTTTCCACTTGCCATTATGATACTGCAGAAATTCACGAGTAAGGAAATCATGGATGGCATTTTGGGATCCTTTAATATATTCAATATCAAAATCAAAAACGCTTAAAATAGCTTGCCATCTGGCAAAAATATGTTTCGAAGCAGAATCATCCAAACTACCTGCCTAGATCTCAAAGTTCGCTGGAATCAAGCTCAAAAGCCTCAAGAAACCTCAACAAATCGCAAATCAGTGAAGCTCTACGGATTCAAGCCTCCAAAGCCCCGAAGAACTTCCGCCACAAACCTTCAAATATGAAGAACATTCGAAGCAGAATCATCTAAACTACCTGCCTAGATCTCAAAGTTCACTGGAATCAAGCTCAAAAGCATCCAAAAACCTCACAAATCACAAATCAGTGAAGCTCTACGGATTCAAGCCTCTAAAGCCCCGAAGAACTTCCACCACAAACCTTCAAAGACGAAGAACGCACCAAGAACACGTGAAGAGCACAAAGAACACGAAGAACAAAGAATTTCTAACAAGCTTATAGCCAGAGATTCATTGCAATTCCATTTCAACAATCTTCGATCCATCCCTCAACCAAATTGAAGGATATCTTGTGTTCATATCAAAATCACATTACTACAAATCCAATCAACAAGTCTTTTAAGGAGATTGAATCAGAGGATAACTCTTTTGTAATCACAGAGAATTGTACCACACAATCATCAATACAAATTCGCATTTGTGAAACTATTTTACTTGTTTGACTTATTTCGAACCGAGGAATTTAGTCGTCCACAAATTCTGGCATGCCCGGTGGGACCTCTCTGCCTCTCATCTCATTCTCCTTCAGAGAAAGAAATCTTCATCATCTTGCTACCAACTTCAATGGCCTCTAGCAAGAACATTCAAGCTTCAACAAGAGCTACTTCAACTAAACTTGGTACGGCTACCACCAACAACTGCATTGGTGCAAACAATCGTAGCCAACCTAAAGCAAACAATCAACTTCAAACTCAATCAACCAAGAAAGCCAAGGTCCAGACAATCATCTCCTTAGACCCTCTCACAAGAAATAAGGTCATCAACAAGGACATCTCCACCTTGGAACACCTTAAGTATGGGGGCAAATCCCATTCTTCCTTCATAAGAAGTTGGTCGCATGATTTCTCTCCCATCAAAGGGAACCCAAAAGATGAGATTTCACATGCTCACTTCAAATCACTTTCTTCTCCATCATCTTGGGAACTTGTGTCAGTCATGATGACTAACACCTCTACCATGGAAGAAAAGATGGCTGAAATGGAACAGAGGGTTGTCCTTCTCACAAAAGCACTTGAAGATAAGGACCTCCAAATTGCAACTTTAATGAACAAACTCGAAGTACATGATCTTGGTGAATCAAGCCATGGTCATAAATTCACATCTGCGAAGGATGACGAAGGGAGAGAAATTGAAAACACTCCCCAACAAGAACAATCGACTTCGGTGGCTTCGTTGTCAATCCAACAATTACAAGACATGATAACAACTACCATCCGAGCACAATATGGTGGTTCTTCTACAAGTTCTCTCACATATTCAAAACCCTACACAAAGCGCATCGACAACATGAGAATGCCAAATGGGTATCAACCCCCCAAGTTCTTGCAGTTTGATGGCAAAGGAAATCCTAAGCAACACATTGCTCACTTTGTAGAAACTTGTGAGAATGCGGGGACTCAAGGAAGCCTCCTTGTAAAGCAATTTGTCCGTTCACTCAAGGGAAATGCCTTTGATTGGTATACAGACTTAGAATCCGAGTCAATCGATAGTTGGGAACAACTTGAAAGGGACTTTCTCAACCGATTCTACAGCACACGGCGCACAGTAGGCATGATGGAGCTTACCAATACTAAACAGTGGAAGGATGAGCCCGTCGTTGATTATATCAATCGGTGGCGTTCTTTGAGTCTAGATTGCAAAGATAGACTTTCTGAAATATCTGCTGTAGAGATGTGCATCCAAGGCATGCATTGGGGACTTCTTTACATCCTTCAAGGAATAAAGCCTCGAACATTTGAAGAGTTAGCAACTCGTGCGCATGACATGGAATTGAGTATCTCTAGCCATGGAAGTACAAACCCTTCCATACTTGAGGAAAGCAGAAAGGAAGTAAGGAGGAATGACAAGAATGCAAAAGTCAACCTCAAAGACCCAATGATTGTTAACACTACCGAAGTCAAGGTTCCAAGAAGAGGAGCAAATGCAAATGAAAAACAGCTTGAAGGATGGCAAAAGAACGAGGTGTGTCGTCTGACTTTCAAGGAACGTGAGAAAAAAGTATATCCGTTCCCCAATGAAGATGTGCCAAACATCTTTGAACAACTATTGCAAATGAAGTTGATTGAATTGCCAGAATGCAGGTGACCAGAAGACATGGGGAAAGTTGATGACCCTAACTACTGTAGATATCATCGCATCATTGGCCACCCAATCCAAAAATGCTTCGTCTTCAATGAAAAAATCATGAAACTTGCCAAAGAAAACAAGATTGATCTAAACTTTGATGAAGTTGTTGGGTCAAACCATATGACCATTGCTTGTGATGTACTTTCAACTCTCAAGCAGGGGGCAAACACCAACCAATCTCACAAGTTACTCAACAATGATGATGCAAGGATCGGCCCCATCAATGGGAAGTTCCTTAAACACTTCTATGCTTGAAAATCAAGGATTGCTCCTCGGTAAGAGCTTAAACTACCCACTATAACGCTGCAAGAGTACATGATGTCTTCCCATTACCCTTGAAAGCGTACCAATAAGGAGAAATTAATCCCACTCTATGTCACCAATTGCTAGTGTGGCGTAGTGGTTGGATGCCCATGTCACCCTTGAGGCCATCTCGGGTTCGATCAGTGGTGATACCCATTATTACACACTGAGCCCTTCTTTTTGCAAAAACACATCCAAAAAAAAAAAAAGTTATCAAAAAAAAAAAAACTTTTGAACTACGTAATGACTTGATCCTTTAACAAGGTACGTAGGCAACTTAGTATTATTTACTGAGTTCAGTCACATGCAATAAAAAAAATCTGTTGAACTACGTGATGACTTGATCCCTCTCCGGGGTACGTAGGCAACTTAGTATCTTTTTGTTGAGATCAGTCGCACACTGAAAAAAAAAATCATAAAAAAAAAAAAAAAAATCTGTTGAACTACGTGATGACTTGATCCTTCTCCAGGGTACGTAGGCAACTTAGTACTTGTCACTAAATTAAGTCACATGAAAAGAATAAGGATTGCCAGTCTAGCTTGAAGAGTTTTCCAACGGTCATCAATATGCTTTTAAGATCCCTTTGTCGGCAAGACACTGCTTAAATACAGTCAACTGCTCAATATGATGATCAAGGGTCATTGTAGTAGAAAATGAAGACTGTAAGGAGTTGACGTTGCTTAGCTTGAAACGATGGTGAACATAAGTTAATGCTTGGTTATGGAGTAAAATAAAATCTCTAACTTCTTTTGCAAGAAATGAAGTCTTCATGGCATTGTCTATCTTCTATGGATATTCTCCCACATCTTTGAAGTATGCTTGGCATCACTTATCTCCTGGGGGCATCTTCTTGTACCTTGCAAGTCTAAACTACATCATCTCTCTTCTAGGTTGTGCCATTTCATAGGTCTGAAATTTGAACCACATCATCTCCCTTCTGAGTGGTGTCGTTTCACATCATGTCTCTGAAATCTGAACGACGTCAACTTCCTCTGGAATGATGATAGATTATATATCCGAAGTCGGTGTTACATCATCTCTCCTCTATGGGCATGTTCGTGCAATGTCAAAATTCTTGGTGGCATGTTTCGACTTCTTCAAAGTCTTCGAAGCATACTCTGGCGTCTTCAAAGGTTTGGTGTCATTTTTCCCGCATCTTCAAGATTTTGTTGGCATTTTCTTGCATCTTCAAAGTCTTGGTAGGGACTCCTTGCATCTTCAACGTCTTGTTGGCATCTCTAAAATCTTGATGTCTGGCTACAGTACTATACACCATCAATGTCTAAGCTATGTTGCCTCTGAAAATTTATACTAATGTGGAATGTTGTCATGACTTCATGGCAAAGATGAATGTCGGCACTACTTTGGTGCAAATGGAGTTTTGACGTGGCTTCATGAATGTTGGCATGGCTTTAGTAAGTGTTGACATAGCTTCATGGCAAAGATGAATGTCGGCAAGACTTTGGTGCAGATAAAGTATTAATGTGGCTTCATGAATGTTGGCATGACTTCAGTGAAAATGAAGTGTTGACGTGACTTCATGGCTTCATGAATGTTGGCACGACATTGGTGCAAATGGAGCTTTGACATGGCTTCATGAATGTTGGCACGGCTTCAATACAAATGAAGTGTTGTCGTGGCTTCATGGAAAAGATGGATGTTGGCATGACTTCGATGCAACTGAAGTTTTGATGTGGCTCAATGCAAATATTGGTGCAACTTCAATGCGAGTGCAAGTGCTAATGTGGAGTGTTGTCGTGGCTTCATGGAAGTGTTGAACGTTGGCATAGCTTCGGTGCGAATTGAAGTGTTGTCGTGGCTTCATGGCAAAGACGAGTATTGGCATGACTTCAGTGCTAATATGAAGTGTTGACGTGACTTCATAGCGGATGCAAGTGCAAATATTGCTTCATGGCAAAAATGAATGTTGGCATGGCTTCAATACAAGAACAAATGCTGGCACAGTTTCATGGTAAAGGCTCATGATGTTGCTACGTTGCAAAGACTCTTGAAATGGCTGCGTTAAAAAGACAAGTGTTGGTGCAGTTTAATTGCCAAGGAAAGTGTGCTGCATAACAAAAACAAACAACAACAAAAAAAAATTTGTCAAAAGAAAAGCTCATGGCACGTTTGAACTAAAAAAAAAAAAATCAACAAAGAGAGAAAGCTTCAATTTTAATCTCTAGCCTGTCAGAAAAAAAAAAAAAAAAAAAAAAAAAAAAACTCTACACATTATATCACCCACTGAGGCTATGCTTGCACAATTCAATGCATACGCCGGGTGGCTTTATATAGAGGTTTGTAGAGCTTAAAGTCAGATTTTGTAAATTCAAGGTCAATGAAGTCTGCACCAAATCTTGAAAAAAGAGAGAGGTCCATAAATACATCATGCTGTCAGAAAAAAACTATTGGAGAGATGAAGTTTTAGGCTGTATATTGTTCAACATAATTGTGCTACCGACCTTAGAAACAGTAAGAGACATTTGCTGGTTAGCCAATTTGCCTGAAATTTCAAACACTGTCAGAACCACAATGAAGACTAAAATGGCAACAAGTCCAACAATACCTGCGGTCTCCCATTCGGGATTTTTAAAAATTCTGACAAGAATTCACAAAAAATCAACCCACAGAAATCTTCAAAGGACTTTGATGTACAAAACCCAGAAAAAAATCATCAACAACGGAGCCACCACGCACCACCACGCATCGCCACACACGGCCACAAATTTCCAGCAACCCGCGGATTTCTCATTCAAATCTGTGCAGATATGAGAAAAATTTTACAAAACTAATGCAACCATTCGATCCAGCGGCCCACGATCTACAAAACCTGAAAATTTCAAGCCCAAAAATGGCCGTACGCGCTGCCACGCGCTGCCAAAATCTTTCGATACACCGCAGCCTACTCCCTCAAATCTGTGCAAATCTGCCCATGATTTCGCAAAAATGACAAAACCATGGTCTTCTACGGCCTTAGATAGACAAAACTTGAAAATTTCAGGTCCAAAATCACTGCCACGCGCCGCCACGCACCTCCAGAAGATCCGCCGTTCACTGCCTCAACGAACGGCCCTCCCACGTGCCTCCATCAAATCTCACGCGTGCACACGCGCCATACGGTAGGCGCCAGAGCACGTGCCACACGTGCCACATGTGCACACGTGCCATACGCGTCCAAAGCAGTGACGTCATCCATGACGTCACCACCCACTAAGGTCTGACCTGGTTTGACCCGGACCGACCCGCATCCTGACCCGGTCCGAACCGCCTGCAAAAAAAAAAAAAAAAAATTTAAGAAAAAGGGAAAAAAAAAATGCTTTGACCAAGTGGACTCTTGACCTTGACCAAAAAGTCAAAATTTTCAAAACGGACCTGTCCCACTCAATTTTTCGAGTACATTCCGATTTTGGGACTCATTTCTTCATTCGAAGCTCAGAAATTGCGTAAATGTCTAGTTTCCAAAAGTTGACTTTTACACAAATATTAACCAAAAAGTCAAAATTTTCAAGAAGTACCTATCTTGCCCAAATTTTCGCGTAGATTCCATTTTTGGGGTTTATTTCTTCATTTGAGAATCTGAAATTGCTCAAATAGTGTGATTCTACAACTGTTGGTTTTAATGTGAACTTTGACCAAGAATCAAGATGTTCGAGCAAAACTTGTCCTATTCAGATTTTCATGTGGGTTCTGATTGTGAAATCCACTTATTTGTTTTGGACTTAGAAACCACCTATGTGACCCACTTCCCCGAAGTACCAACAGTATCCAAAAGTTAAGCTCCCAAGATCAAGATTTGAGATTCATTCACTTGGTTTGGATTCCCTCAAGGTTATTCTCTAAACTTTATTAAAGCTTCCCTTCCAAAGTACAAATGAACTCTCACAAGTGTGTCTTGAGCTTGAAATTACACTGGGTCGCTAATTCAACCTACCATTCCTCATTCGGTGCCAAACATTCTCGCCTACCGTTCGGTGCCTACCAGTCGAGAATCCACCAGTCTCACCAAAAATTCTCAACCGCTATTCTTAACTGCACAACCACCATTCTTCGTCTCTCCACTATAAATAGAAGGGCCGGATTCATCAAGAACTCATCAAGAAGAAAAAGAAAAAAAAAAAAAAAAAACACACTGAGTCATGAAATGAAAATTTGCTTCTTTCAGATTTTCAAGTCCTCATTTTCACAGCCGTTTCTCACTATGACCTTATCATTTTCAACACTTAGCAACCAAAATTGCTTCATAATTAGTTTGAAATTAACCCTCTCATGGTTCAGTAAAAACCCTCCTCACAGTGTCATTGTAGTTTTGAGATCTAAACAAATTTTGTTTCTCCACTTAACGACTACCATTGTCCGTAAAATTACTCATAACAAGGTCTGCATTGCCCTTCCATGCTTCTGTGGATTTGGTTGGCCAAGAAATCCAAGTCCAGCAAAGACACCTGTTCCTAACCTAAGGTCTCCAGTAGTCTCTTTCCAATTGCTTGGTCTTCCAGCGGAAGCAGTGGTTCAGAACAAACACCAACTTGGCTGGTTTCTAAAACCAGAATCACAAGTTAGCTCCATCTTTCTTTTTTCTGTGCCTTTCCAACAAGTGGCAGTAGGAAAAGATGGTAAAAAGTGTTGGGGTATCCTACAAATTGTTTTTCATCTAACACTTATAATGATATCCAAGGGACCAGCTCATCAGAATTCAACCTTTGGTGTCGGTAAATGGTCGCCAAAGCCTCATTCTATGTTCCCACAAGCAGGGGACCCAAAGATCATCGTTGCTGGTGCCTCAAAACACATTTTCTGGAATTACTCCAACTTAAATCCAACTTAAGGTATTTCAGAAGGTATTCTTCTGAAATTACTTCAACTTAACGTTCGTCAGCATGGTCCCATCACGCAAGCACATTCTATTACTTGCCGTCGGACCTCATTCAGCATGCAGTCAGTCCTAGATCCAAAGGTGTACTTCCCAGAAACATCTACACCAGAGGGTCCCCAACATACAGGGCCAGCACCATGGAGGCGTATGTTTCACCCATTCGCTTTGCTTCATCCCCCTCATCTTCATCACCAACACCAGCAGCCCCAAAATCCGTAAGCTTCTGAAACTACCTCAACTTAATTTGAATGATGCGATGACACAAGCACATTCAACCACATTCCCACATGGCCTCGCCGTAATCTGAAGTATACTCTTCTGAGATGACTTCACCAGCAGTTCTTAAAAACACGAGGCTAGCCCCATAGCCTTGCATGCTGTGCCCAACCAACATCTTCACATCTTCCCTATCTTCTACACCCTGTGATCGCCGCCAACAATCCAAAATACTCTTCTGAAATTACCTCAGCTTAATCTCTACTGAAATGATTCAATCTTGCAAGTATATCCAACTTCTTGCAAACAACTTTCAGCCTCACCAACCCACTTCAAATACCATGGAACTCTTTTGAAATTACTCCAACTTAAACTATGCTGAGAAGGTTCAGTCATGTAAATACATTCAAATACTGGCAGACCCCTTTTCGGTCTTACCAAAGCCTTTCATGTGGGTTGATCTACTCTTTGGAAATTATCTCATCATGCTGAAAGCTCCACCACCTTCAACTACTTCACTTAAAGAGTCAAGTGTAAAAATCAGTTTTCGAAACTCATTCCCACACTACACTTCGAAACTGTGTGCGTGAACGAGTCTCGAGGGGGCATTTGTAGAGAAGGAAAAATTCCCGACCTATCACAAGCTGACACATCATACTATCAAGTCCATAAAATACAGCCAATTACAAAGCACCATGTATTGCTGCTAGGTTTTGCTATCACTACTCAGAAACCAACAGAAATTTGCCAAGTGTCATGCAAGAACCAATCACACCTCAGCACGTGTAAGCGATGACACAGGCAGCCTCGCACGTGTAAGCGATGACACAGGTAGCCTCGCACGTGTAAGCGATGACATAAGCAGACCAATCAGGCTGTAACATGTGTCACCAATTAGACTCCGCCACATGTTGCTCACCCACCCCCAAACTCCTATAAATAGAAGCCTTCCTAAGACATTTCAAGGAGGGCTAGGGAGAGGCTAGGGAGAGGTTAAAGCTGAAGTGCTGGAGAAGATCAAGATTGAGAAGTCCAGAAGCTCTGTTGGAACCAAGCTTTGAAGCCTCCAAGAACTTCAAGAACTTCAACTTCGAATACGAAGAACATTCGAAGAGGAATCATCCAAATCATATTCCTAAATCTCAAAGTTCACTGGAATCAAGCTCAAAAGCCTCCAAAAACATCAACAAACCACAAATTGGTGAAGCACTACGGATTCAAGCCTCTAAAGCCTCGAAGAACTTCCACCACAAACCTTCAAATACGAAGAACATTCGAAGCAGAATCATCCAAACTACCTGCCTAGATCTCAAAGTTCGCTGGAATCAAGCTCAAAAGCCTTCAGAAACCTCAACAAATCGCAAATCAGTGAAGCTCTACGGATTCAAGCCTCCAAAGCCCCGAAGAACTTCCGCCACAAACCTTCAAATATGAAGAACATTCGAAGCAGAATCATCTAAACTACCTGCCTAGATCTCAAAGTTCACTGGAATCAAGCTCAAAAGCATCCAAAAATCTCACAAATCACAAATCAGTGAAGCTCTACGGATTCAAGCCTCTAAAGCCCCGAAGAACTTCCACCACAAACCTCAAAGACGAAGAACGCATCAAGAACACGTGAAGAGCACAAAGAACACGAAGAACAAAGAATTTCTAACAAGCTTATAGCCAGAGATTCATTGCAATTCCATTTCAACAATCTTCGATCCATCCCTCAACCAAATTGAAGGATATCTTGTGTTCATATCAAAATCACATTACTACAAATCCAATCAACAAGTCTTTTAAGGAGATTGAATCAGAGGATAACTCTTTTGTAATCACAGAGAATTGTACCACACAATCATCAATACAAATTCGCATTTGTGAAACTATTTTACTTGTTTGACTTATTTCGAACCGAGGAATTTAGTCGTCCACAATGGCGTTTTACCAATTGTACTTTGATTTTTGATTTCCAACTTTCTCTCAAGTCTTTTGATTGATTTGTCTGTATTTTTTCAAGGTACTTTATGCTCATCAACGTGAACGTAGAGTAGTCCTTTTCATTTTCAATAAAGTGGTAGCTTAAGTTGATGTGCTTATTCCATATTGTAAGGATTGCCAAAGGAATTGAAAACATAGGAGGTTAGTAGGAACCATCTTAATACCATATCTAAACCTTTGAGAAATATGGCCTGATCTTGGTCACGGCCTTATGACAGAAAATTTAGCGGTAAGGATGTTTTTGTTATTATTATAGTATCCTGAGATAGTGTCTAATAGTGTGATGTGTTGATGTGCGTATTGATGTATCATTGAACCCATATGGGGCAGATTGCAGGCTTTGCAGTGCGATTATATTCGTGATTGTAAGTCTCTGAAGCACAGTTCCCCCCCTGTTCGTAAAGCTACTTCTAAGAGTTGGAGTCCGCCCGCATGAGAAAATTGGAAGATTAACTTCGACGGGGCAATGTTCGGTGAATCTGATGAAGCTGGGGTCGGGGTGATTGTTCGAAATTCTAAAGGCGAGGTAAAGGCTGCTTTGGCGGAAAAGATCAGAAAGCCACCTTCAGTGGAAGCGTTGGAGTTGCTGGCTGCACGAAGAGCTGCAATTTTTTCTCAGGAACTTCGTCTTGACAGGGTGATTTTTGAAGGGGATTCAGAGCAGGTAATGAGAGCCCTTCAATGGGGAGGTAGGCACTTTGCTTCGGGTGGTCATCTTATATGAGATATTTTATGTATTGTAAACTCCTTTGTGAGTACCTCTTTCTCTTATGTCTGTAGGTCGGGTAATGCGGTAGCTCATGCTTTTGCCCAGAGAGCTGGACATTGTTTTCCTATTTCAATTTGGTTGGAGTCTTATCCAGCAGACATTGCATCTTTTTTATTAGCTGATTTTCAGTCTTCGATCGATAAAAGTCATCGGTTTCTTTCTCAAAAAAAAAAAAAAAAAAAAAAAAAAAAAAAAAAATTGAAAGAAAGAAGAAAAGAAAAAAACTAGTGGGTTTTGGAGCACGCTGGTGTTGGCTACCTAGTGAGACATTAAGGTAAGAAGTATTTGCTAATTTGGGAATTTTTCCCAAAATGGTTTTGTTTAGCAAACTTTTGTGTTCATAATGGGGGATTTTTTTTTTTTTTTTTAAATATTTTTTTTAAGGGAGAATCATTTATACATACATATGCATGTCATCCCATACTTCTTAAATACTTGCTATGGATATGATGAGAAATCTTCAGATAATTGTTTGCTTTAAAAATTCGGTGGGACGAGCTAGATACCTCATGTGTGTTGTGATACGTTATGGTGATTTTTAAGTTACATGTGTTTCTCTAGATAATTTCACTCAATTTACTCACCATGTTTGATACCTTATGTGTGTTGTGATGCATATTTTTGCAAATGAGTGAAATCTTAAAAGAAGGTTTTTGTTTTATAAGTAGCTTGTACCCCCACACACCAAAGTTAGCAACTCCTACGTACTGAGTTATCTCATCCCAATGAGCAAAATCTTAAAAGAAGGTTTTTCTTATTTCCTCCTCCCTTGGATGGCATTATTGTTTTTAGTAAGAGTATATAACAATCATACGGAATTCTCAGTTGAAATGAGTGTCCATATTCTGTATCCAAAAGAACAAGAAATACTAAAGGGTTTTAATGACTCAAGTAAACTAGGTCAATTGAGCTTTGAGCAAACTACTCTTTAGATAAGCCATTAGTGGATAAAACAAAAGGGCATGCAGGCTTACATCTCTTCTTCCAACAATTTGTATATGGAGTTAAATTTGTTAGGATGTTAGCTTTCACTTGTGATTCTTATGGATTCATTGAACTATAGTCGTATATCTAGTTTTTTTTAATAGAATTTTTCATTCATTAAAAAAAATTGCAGGGTAATCACGACAACAAGGATTCCAATTGTTTAGCAGGCAGAAGCAAACATGTAGCCATTGGACATCCAAGATATCACTTTAGATTAGGCTACAAATGCTTAATCTGAACAAGTGATTTAAGATGCACTAGACTAAATGATGGTGAACCAGATAATAGCTAATGGCCCATTGATCACCCGCAAAAGAAGACACAGATGTAATTATAGTGGTTTAAAATTAAGTAATCAAAAAGAGAAGCTTGAGACTTTGATTGTGAACTTCCAATGTCAACAGTTTGAGAATGGCTTATGTTTTTCTACGGTATAGAGTAGCAATAAATAACTCTTTATCGTCGAGTCTGTTTGTAAGGTCGATTATTCCCCTTGTAATCCTTTTTAGTTTAATGACGTTGCTGTTTATATAAAAAAAAGAAAAAGAAAAAAAAAGGTAAGGTGGATATTAATTAAATAACTCTTCATCGGTTTTTCTCAAAAAAAAAAAAAAAAAAAAAAAAACTCTTCATCAATTCTTCTCTTCAATTTAAATTGATTCTACATAACATGCAGCTTGTTTCTTGATTGCCTTTAATGTCCATGCATTTAGCGAATCTTTAACTCTCATTTTCAAGCACGTATGAAGTTAATAGCTAATACCGGCCTTCTGGGAATATCATCAACTAACAATGATCCTGCACTTCACTACATAAGAGGGAAATTCTAGATTTAGTTTTAAATCCAAGACCTACGGAGGAGGACTATTAGTATTACAAATGATCTCTACTGCCTGGTCTTCTCCTGTTGGTAGTAATGTTCGAAATTGCCTACCCCAGATTTGTCATATCATTAAGGCTGTTCATCTTTGTAACTATTACCAGATTTCATGGATCACTTTTAAATCTACAATTGTAATTTGGTAGTAGGCTCTGGTTTGAGCTTTCATTTTCTTTAATAGAATTCTTGATGCAGTATAACCTAGGCTTCCCACCTAGATTAACAACTAATCCTAACCAAACTAAGATACTAATTCAAACTAAACAAATAACTGCGTTACAATATGAAATTATCCACATTGAAATTATCCACTAAAAATTTAAAATAAAACATTGAAAAAACTTTTGGTTATGCTCCTGTGTCAATTCTTTATTACTTATTCCCCAAAAAAGAAAAAAAGAAAAAAAAGAGATAGACTGTAACTATTTAGTGGTTGGTTATTTCTTCTTGAACATTCATCATCTTTTTTTTTTTTTTTTTAATTTCCCTGTGTTGTATTTAATCATTGAGGAAAACTGAGCACGTTGTTTGTACCATTTTCAATTTATCAATTGAAGCTTGATTCCAAAATTCAAATGACTCCATTCTAACTTTTGATTATCAAAATCACCTTTTCATTCTTTCTCATATTTCATTTTTTATTTTTAGTCTGAACCATTATTGGCTATATATACCAAATTTACTTGTAGATTAAGGCATGTTAAAACTAGCAGGCTAAATTACAAAATTTACCTTTTCTTTCAAGAAAAGCTTTACTTTACTTTACTTTTTTTTTTCTTTTTTTCTTTAAAAAAAAAAAATCTAATTCGCTGTTGTAACTTTAAGTTTGTTCAATTCTATCTTCTAATTTTTAACTTTATTCAATTAAGTCCTCTTATTAAGTAACCAAACAAAACAACCCAGTATTTGATTTTTTAAAATTGCTTTTATTAGAAAAAATTCATACAATTAAGGTCAGATTACACTTTTTCGCCCAAAACTATCACCTTGGTTATATTTCACCCCATGAACTATCAAAACGCACAAGACCCCCAAAATTATAATTCTACTTCGATGTTTTCTTTGTCTTTGTTGTATGTTTTGGTCTTAGTATAACAGAATTCATGGAACACAATTCGTAGAAAAAATTCTATTTTTTCTTGATATAACTAATACAAGTCTGTTTGAATTGTGTTCAAATTCAGATCAAGTTGAGATGGAAAGCTGTAATGGAGTAGTTGTAGTCTCAGCAATCTTCAATGACCACGACAAAAGAGGGTACTTTTTGAAGAAGGCTGAAAGTGCTTATTGTTTTTGTTTTAATTTATTTGTCCAATATATGGGTGTTATGTGCAGATGAAGGACTTAATCATATTGTTGGAAGTGCATACTCTATTGCACCTGAAGTCCTACATAGTCGTACAGTCTAGAAGCAAGAAGATATATGGAGCACTGGAGTTATAACCTACATCTTATTATGTGGAAGCTAGCCGTTTTGGCCACGGACATAATCTGGAACTTTTCGTGCAGTACTAAATATCTGGATTTGTGGAAGAGGCTGCACGAATGAGAGACAAGGAGAGAGATGTGAAATAAATTGGCTTTAGTTTTAATTGATTTTGAAGAAGAGTATTTTAGTCTTTTAAGTTTGTTCCACCTAAGGAAGATGCATGTGCTTGTCATGTGCAGTAGCATTCTGTTAAACATAACAACAAAAGTAACACCGAGGGTGTAAAGTGTGATAGTTTATGGTGCAAAGTGTAATTTAGTGCATAATTTAGGGTGGTAAAGTGTAATTTTCCCTAGAATTCAGCATAAGGGTATTTTTAAAATTGGGATTGATCATGCATTTCAATAGTTTAGGAATGAGAAAATATGATTTTGCTCTCAAACTTAACTCTGTTGAATAACAAGAGGCAGTGGAGTTGTTTTATTTTTTTTTTTTTTTGGTGGAGATTTCAATGGAGTTTTGTATACATTAAATGGTTTGGGTTAATAGAAGCAAGGGAATAGATATTTGAAGAATTAGGGTATTCTTTATTGCTGAGAAATGAGAATGGAGGTGCGATTTACAGAAGATAAAATGAGGCTAGAATGCTTGAATGTTTTGTTTCACCGTGCGCTTCTATAGTTGAATTTACATTAGTACTTACTTTCTATCAATCGCGTATTGTGAAATTTTAATAATCATTTAAGCACTCTAATTGAATTAGTTTCTCAAAAAAAAAAAAAAAAAAATTTTTTTTTGAGGGATTAGACTGAAATTGCAAGACTTTTGGAGGGCAATGGTATCGCATATTCTTTGACAGGGTAATCGCTCTACTCATTTGTTGGCACAATATGCTAGGCAAGTTGTTGGTTATGTAATTTGGATAGAGAAAACTCCTTATATGGTTGAGTTTGTTGTGACTTATGATGTAATGTTGTTATCTTTTACTGTCTTCTTATAAATAAAAAAAAAAATCATTTAAATAGGCAATTTAGGTTTGGTATCTCAGCTAATTTTTAGTCAAAGAGATTAGTACACAAAATTTGCACCGAAAACTATTCTCCAAAGAAGCAACCAGAAGTTTCATCTTCATCGTCAAAGAAAAATGATGAAGGAAAGTGAAACTGGGTTGGGGGGGAGAGAGGGAGCAATGACAGAAACTTATAAAAACAAATTTATAGATTTTTATGTGAGAATATTTTTTCAAAAAATCAATTTTCATTTGTTAATTACACACTAAATAGAAATTTTTTTAAGAAAATTGAGCAAAAAACCTTAATTGAATAAATTTAAAATTTAAATAACTCAATTAAATAAAAGTAAAGTCAAAGCATATAAATGAATTTCAGTCAAATTTAGCGGGTAACATTTGCATTTCTACAGCCTCTAAAAACACTTGGGTTTGTTCTCGCCAATTAATGAGATGGGCCTGGGCTTCGGCTTAAAAATACCCGTGTGTGCGCATACGGGGCTATTAGAGATGACACTCTCTCCTTCAACTTGTTTTTATCATAAAAAAATTTCGAGCAAAGGTAGGGAAATATTGAGTGATAGGAAGGACTATGGAGCGAGGGAAGAGAAATTTGAAGAACTAGTGTTTTGTGTTGTGTTGTGTTTGTTTCTGAGAAGAATGGAAGTGAAAAGCAGGAAACCCTTTTTCTTCAATAAGGC
Source organism: Quercus agrifolia (assembly GCA_029955455.1). Lineage (NCBI taxonomy): Eukaryota > Viridiplantae > Streptophyta > Magnoliopsida > Fagales > Fagaceae > Quercus > Quercus agrifolia. The sequence continues at coordinate 44,583,563 of JARQAD010000005.1, read as the reverse complement.
TTTACTTGAACATAGAGAGCAAGTTTTACAACGTCAACGTCTCGCTCCACCCTGCGTTTTGCCTGTCCATAAATCTCTTCCTTTCATCGGTATCTACATTCTTTCTTTCTTTCTCTCTCTGTTTTTATTCATTACACGAATGTTGTCATGCTAATTGAAGGAACTCTATTTGTGGTGGGTAGGATCTCGCAAGCTGTTCTTATATTCAATGGAAGAATTGGCAGATATGACTGACAATTCTAATGAAAATAAATTGATTGGAGAAACCTTATTTAGCAAACTGTACCGTGGGACAATCCGACATGGCTGGCTTCCTTTTGAACATTGGGTTGTCACTGTGAAGATTTGGGATTATACTCTACAATCGGACATGGTTGGCTTCCTTTCATCGTGTTATCTCAACACAAATGAAAGTCTTTAAGTGTATATGTTTTTTACTTAATTAAGTTCTTGCAATTATTTTTTGTGTTTCTTTTTTCTTGGCTAACCTGTTTTCGCATTTGAAAGTGATCATTTTTTTACATGATTTGTGACAGGAAGAAGTAATGTTTTTAACACAACCAAGTGCAAAACAACATCCAAATTTGGTAAATTTGTTAGGCTTTTGTAATAGACGCTGCCTTGAAGCTGTTGTTTATGACCTCAATCCTTTGGATACTGTTCATAACTTGGCTACCGCAGGTAATAAGGTATTACTATTGTCGTTCTATTTTTTTGCTATAAGATTGGCTCCATCTAAATGTCTCATTTGTACCCAATCCATTGTTATAGGAGAAGTTCCATTTCAATTAAAATCTATTGGTATAAAACTAAATATAATTTTGGTGGGGTGCTATACTGTTACCATATCTTGATTTTTGAAATAATAGAAGATGACTCCCAAATTATTGAAAATAGCATATCCTAAAATTACCAATGAGCTCTAGCTCAATTACCACCTCCTCTCTTTACAACTGCTATGTGGAGGGTGAAGTTGTGGGTTCATGACCCATTGAGTGTGTGAGTAGCTTACCAATTAAAAAAAATTGGCATTTGAAATGTACTACAAATCCACTCTAATTTTATATTTTAACTTCTCTCCATGTTCCCGCTTAACTTTAAAATCTATTAATTGTCATTTTTTTCAAGCTTGAATGTGGATTTATATTATGGATGAAGCATCTTGGAAAACATCGGATGGTCGAACTGGTGGTGTAAGATTTATTTTTTTTGTTTGGGGGGGGGGGGGGGGTGGGGGTTTGTTTTTTCAAGAAAAAACCTATACTTATTTTGAGGTCACAAGTGATTCAGTTGTAATATGGTAAATACATTGGACTTTTGTTGGAACGTAGTGAATTGGTTGTCATTTATCTTGATATGTTAAAATTTGATGGTGAAGCTATAATTATGAATCATTACTTTTGTAGATAAATTGTTAGTACTGTCATTAAATTCCTTACGTTTGTGTTTAGGTAGTCTTACTTGGCTTCAAAGGATTAAAGTGGCCCTTGGATTTGCTCGTGCACTTGAATTTCTTCATGATCCAAAAAAGCCTTATTTAGTGCGCAACATTAACGCAGCTTATATAATTCTTGATCAAGTTCAGTAATTGACTCTTGATAGCTATCAGTAAATCCATCTTTTTCCCTCTCTTTACTCTTGTTTTTGCTTTATACTTGACTTCTTAATGTGATGTTTAGGATTGCAACCCAAAGATATTTGAATTTTCAACCATGAGTGGAGGTATTCTTGGTAAGCTGATTCACCTCTAAGAGAAATTGTTGACTGTTGTCTATGACGATCCAGAATCCTTTCCCTTAGGTATTGAGGCTTGAAGTTACTTATATGTTTTCAATTCAATGCATGCTTTTAGATTTGTTCATCTAGTATTAGTATTCTATTTTCTTTCTTTTCTTCTCTCTTAATTTTTATGCTGTAGAAGTTGGACAACTTCATTATCGACCAGGCTGTACACAATGTAGAGCATTCATCATGTTTTGACGAGCTATAACAGCATTATGATAAGAGCCTCTAACGGCTTACACTAATGGATTTACCTAGAAAATTTGTGTTTTTTGAGTATTTCTTACTCACTGCAAATTGATTATTGTGCTTGTCAGGTGGACCAGAGGAAGGTGGATTTGAGGTAACCTACCACGATGTCATCCCTTTTGGCGTTGTTCTCCTCGGGCTAATAACAAAAAGAATTGTGGACAGGGAAAATATTCTGAAGACTACTTTGGTTTACCGTTGGGCCTGGAGGCAGTATAGGCCTAATCGTTATCTTGTGCATGAAAGCCTCGTTGAAGACCCTGGCTTTTATGCTTCTGATGGAATAATGATAACTGAGCTTGCCATGCGCTGCATTCAAGGGGAACTGATAAGCGTCCTACCATGAAGGATGTTGTCAAGCGTCTGGAGGGGTTACAAGCTGTTCAACTTTATGGCAATGTAGTTGGAATGTGAAATGTGGGGGAGATCGACTTGCTTGTAAGTCGAGGCTAGGCTTTGGGTTAAAGTAGAGTATACTTGTCCTCTACCAAGGTAAAGTTTACTTGTCCTGTAATCGAAGTGTGAATTTGGGATCTTACTACGCTCTAACGGATATAAACTGGGCTGAGATTATTTAAACACCATGAAAGGAAAATGTTTCTTTTGAAAGCTGAATTTCGAAGGATTCCAATCTTTCTTTGTTTGATTTCGTTACATTTTTCTTGGTTTGTTTGTTCTGTATCAAGCACAATTACGAAGTTGATTCCTGGATATGTAATGTTTTAGTTCTAGTCTAGCGCCAAGTCTGCAAATGTGATGCATATTACATGGGAAGCATTGGTCAAGAAAAAGTTATCACATTTTTGCTCTCATGAGCTTATAGTGTTAGGGTGCATTTGATTGGATTTTGGTTCAACACTTCAGACAACAAATAGAAGCGTAAAAGAATTCTCCAAAGAAGCAGCCAGAAGTTTCATCTTCATCATCAAAGAAAATTGATGAAGAAAAGTGAAACTGGGTTGAGTAATGCATTTTAATTAACTTATGAATTTAAGCTAGATTTCTGTAGTCTAGTCTAGTCTAGCGGGTTAATGTGAGAAGAGTTTCCTAGCTAGCTTGTTATCTTTTTGTAATCTAAATAGAGCTTGAAGTTGAAGCTTAATTTGATGTTTTAAAAGAAAGAAAGAAGATGAAGTTTAGACCTCCCAAACGGTGTGTCGTTTTGCTAATTGAAAAAACAGCCCAAGTAATGCACGTGACATGAAAATGACTCTCAAATAGTGACTCTCAACACTATTTGGTTAACTCTATTTAAGAAAATTCGTCCATACCTTCAACTCCAATTTTTGGCATCTCCCCATTAATCTCCACAGTTAAAAACAATAAAATGGTCTCCTTTTTTTTCAGTGCGAGATTAAACATTTGACTAACTCTTTATTTTCCACATTAACTCATATTTTTACATTTAAGTTATCATAATTATATTTTCTCAAAAAAAATTGTCATATTTATTCATTTTAATTGTGTAATATTAAAATGCTACAACAATCTTAATAAGCTTGTCCTACCCCGATTGTCCAATTTGTGTTCTCCAAGTCATTGGGGTTGTCTAACCTATGTTTCCTTTGAGCGCGCACTCACTTTTCTGGGTTATTTATCAAAATATTTTTTATTTCACCCACAAATACATAATTCTCATCACACCTAGGTATTTCTCTAATTGGAAATGTAGCAACTTCAAATTATGATGAATGTAAATCATTAACCTTTAGAAGTAAAACAAAACAACCTTTGAGCATGCGCATACTTAGAAGTTGATTATTATAATTGATTTCGAGGAGACATTAATATTTGAGGAGAAGTCTTGGATCTAGAGCACAGGACCAAGACGTATCTGACTTTGAGCTGGTCAACACAACGTAGCTTTCATTATGTGATTTCTGGTAACTTCCACTCTTTTTTTAATAAAATCTTTTTATAGTGGAACTACTATTGTTTGTGTTTTTATGAGCAATTTCAATTTATATTTTCATATATTACTCTCTTTTATAATTAGCCCGTGAATCATAATATAATCTTATGACGTATTGATGTAAGACGACCTCAAATTTTTTTTTTTATTTTTTTTTTTTTATCAGTTCTCAATTTCAAGATCAAAATTTTATTACTTTTCTATATGACGGATAAACACAAGAAAATATTAAAATTTAGTGACAAGAATATAATGCAAAGGAAGAAATCAAAAATAATTTTTAAAATTTAGTGACAGGAATATAACGTAAAATTTTCCCCCTCCTTCACGGAAAATTATTAGGTACTCCTGGAGTACCATAAATACATGCTCCCTCCTCTCACATAAATGGTAGACCCCACCATGAATTTAATTAGTGAGACTCACCATTCATGTGAGAGGAGGGAGTACGCATTTATGGTACTCCGGGAGTATACAATAATTTCCCCTCCTTCACACTATTGTCAAAGGGCATACGGTCTCATAAGAAAACATATACGTTTTTTTGAAGTAGAACACAGCTTCAAAAAGTTGAAATGAACATCGATCCCAAATGAAGAAGAAAATTTCAAACCTTCTAAAAAAAGAATCAGATAGCAGTCCAAGTCTCTGCAAAAGCTTGATTAATCTCATAGTTTGAGACCTTCAAATGTTCAAAAAAAATTTTTAAAAAAGAAAGGTCATAGTTTAGCAAGATAAATACTAATGCAACTTGCGAGAAGGTATTATCTGTTCAAGAAATGCCCAGAAGACAAAGTCCAAAACCGGTATAGCTCTTTGATTTGGAATTTCATACCAAACGAGGACGACATACGCTCTGGACAATTCCCACAGGGCAAGATTGACTTTGGCCCTGTAATTTTAACCTCTATCAAGATGTGCATTGCAAAAGACTTGTTCCTCGTATATATAATACATTACTCCCAATATATTTCATAAAATACCCACACTTCAGGGGGAAAAAAAAAAATTTAGTAGTTATATGGACAATTTTATATTTTTTACCTGGCCGGCCACATTAAATTCAGAGAGTAGGAGGAGACCTGCAGAACCAGAGCATGGTTTATTAAACATTGACGGTGTCCAACAGTGTACATGATTGAGATACATTCCTAAACATTTGGGTCATGTTTATTTCACACTTGTTATTGCATAGAACTGTACACACACATTATACAAGAAATACGGTTGTGTGAAATAATAACTAACAAGTGTGTACCAGTATTTAGTATTTACCCTAAAGGGTCTAAACATTTCAAGCCTTCAAAAAAATAATCAGTTAGCTGTATAGGTATACTTTTTTACGGGCCAAAATGGCCAAATACCACATTTTTTGAAAATTTTTAGCAAAAAAAAAACATTGTTTTGGAAATAAATGACAAAGTACCACCTTTTCTAGAACTCGAGTTTCAGAAACTCGAGTTCCTTATCAGTTCTCCCACCGTGGCACTACTGAGTTGGAATGTGGGCGCTTAAAATAAATTATGAGGTACTCGAGCTTGGTAAACTCGAGTACCATGCAACATAGTACACGAGTATACCAGGCTCGAGTACCTTCATTAATAGACTTGAATATACAGTAAATATGATGTGCAGAGAGAAAATTTTATTAATGTAGAAACAGATTTTATCAATACAGAAAAATATATTAGATTATTGTGAAATTCAAACATGAAAAAGTATTCAAATTTGGAGTTTAAATTTAGAAAACACGATTTTACTGGGTGTTTTATGAGAAAATAGCGAAAAAATTTTTAAATAGTGAAAAGAGAATAATATATGCATAAAAGAGAGTGAACAATTTTTTAAATAATGCTGAACAGAAAATAATTTTATGCAGAATATTAGAAATAGTTTATGTAGAAAACAGTAAACAATTTTTATGAAAAAATAGTGAACAATTTTACTTAATACAAAAAACAAATTTTATGAATGCAGTAAGCAGATTCGAATATACAGTAAACATGATGTGTAGAGATCAAATTTTGTTAATGTAGAAATAGATTTTATCAATGCAAACAAATAGATTCGATCATTGTGAAATTCAAACATGAAAAAACATTTAGATTTGGTATTTAAATTTAGAAAACATGATTTCACTAAGTGTTTTATGAGAAAATAGTGAACAATTTTTTAAACAATGAACAGAGAATAATTTACGCAGAAAAGAGTGTGAACAATTTTTTAAATAATGTTGAACAGAAAATAATTTTATGTAGAATGCTAGAAATAGTTTATGCAGAAAACAGTGAACAATTTTCATGAGAAAATAGTGAACAGTTTTACTTAATGCAGAAAATAGTTTTACTTAGTGAATAGTTCTACAATCAACTAATTCGAACTTTTTTACAAATTAAAATTTTTTGAGGCATTTACCATTAGGTGATTTATATGAATCATTCATTTTTCTTTCAAGGAGTTTGTCAATTATTCATATGGTTACATATTTTAAAAAACACAAAAACCATTTAAGTGCAATAATTGTGCCAATGCTAAAAACTGTTTATGCTGAAAACAGTAAACAATTTTTATGAGAAAACGTGAATAGTTTTAATTAATGCAAAAAATAGATTTTATGAATGCAGTAAGCAGATTTGAATATACAGTAAATATGATATGCAGAGAGAAAATTTTATTAATGTAGAAACAGATTTTATTAATGCAGAAAAATATATTCGATTATTGTGAAATTCAAACATGAAAAAGCATTTAGATTTGGCGTTTAAATTTAGAAAACACGATTTCACTAGGTGTTTTATGAGAAAACTGTGAACAATTTTTTAAATAGTGAACAGAAAATAATTTATGCAAAAAAGAGAGCGAACAATTTCTTAAATAATGCTAAACAAAAAATAATTTTATGCAAAATCGTAGAAATTGTTTATACAGAAAATAGTGAACAATTTTTATGAGAAAACAATGAACAATTTTAATTAATGTAGAAATTAAATTCATATTTTGAAATTAAAATCTCTATATTTTACAATGCTTCTATTTAAATAAATAAAAACATAAAAAAAGCTACTTATTTTTATCTTTATGTTTATTTGTTGATTATCCCAAAAACAAAACAAAACAAAACAAAACCAAAAAAAAAAAAAAAAATTTACACAGTAATCGAGTTTACCAAACTTGAGTACTGTGTAATTTTTTTTTAATTTTTTATTTAATTTTATAAAAGGTATTTGAGTACTGTGTTGCATGGTACTTGAGTTTACCAAGCTCGAGTACCACATAGTTTTTTTTTAATTGTACAAATTCCAACTCAACAGTGCTAGGATGGCAGAACTAATGAGGAACTCATGTTTCTAAAACTTGAGTTTTAGAAAAAGTGGTACTTTACCATTTATTTCCGAAATAGTGTTTTTTTGCTAAAAATCTCCAAAAAATGTGTTATTTGGCCATTTTGGCCAAAAAATATAAGGGGTATAGTAGAATGACCCCTCATTATAATAGTATATGCACCTCTAGCAATTACATGCTTCTCTATTTATTTGGATGAAAGTATGATATGGAAAGATTCTAATGGGGGGTATCTATAGGAAACACCATGTATTCTCCTAGTTTTTTCCCCTTTTGTTTTAAGTATTCTCTAGTAAGAGAGATTAAAATGTACAAAATGCCAAGTATGCCCAATATTGTCTATCTATTTCATAGTACTTATTAGGTACCCAAAATATAGGTGACTTGTTACTTCATCATCTTCTCCTTCTTCTTCTTCTTCTTTTTTTTTTTTTTTGGGAAAAGGGTTACTCCACATCAATACAACAAGTGTTTAATTGCAAAATTATAACATAAACTCAAAAAGTCTGGTAAAACAAAAAAATTTTGTACTAGGTAACTTAATTGTATTGGTTTGGAGTATTATGTTACCTCTACTCTTGAGGTACCTAATGATTTTCCTATGTTTCGTTATTCCTTTATTTTCTTCCTTATGCCTTTGAAGATACTTTATTCCTTTGTTTTCTTCCTTTATTGTCTATTTCTTCCTTATGTCTCAAAGTCTAATTAGTGAGATTTTAAAAACACTAGATAACAATGGATTAGAGAGGACCGAAGCCCATTATAACTTTGTTTAATCTGGGAAACATACACTAACTCCAAAAATGCTATTAGGAAGAAAGAGAAAGTAAACAAAAACACTTTCACACAAACAAAAGGGAGACCAAAAATAGAAAGAACCAACTCCAGAAGATAATATTATTAATGTACAAATGGTATATATGTATGTATGTATGTATATGTCTGATTCATTATTATCACACCTGTTCGGCAAATTTACATTATGACAAGTTGTAAAATTTAATCCACTTGCTTTCTTCTTGAGTCTTGACAACAAAGGCCAAATAAAAGTGTCTCCTAGTGCTTCCTGTGTACCAACTCCTTCACAGCCTTGGCAAAATGTTATTCATTCTGAACACTCTGAGCCCAATTTGCATTTATGTGAACTTGCTCAATGCTCTGCTTCAAGGTTCTAGCAATCTTGGACTCGGTACGGTTTGCAAAAAACTCCTCTATTTCTTTGGCCTTCTCAAACGAAGCAAACTGAGGCATAGATAGAACAGAACATGAAAAAAAAAATGCTAAGCAATAACAATAACTAAATTTAATTGAATTTAACAATATATCTGTTTTTTTTTTTTTTTTGGTTTCTAAACTTAACTTCTATGTATTTGTAATTGAGATACGAAGGACAAAAACAGATACTTGTGGAACTAATAACAGAAGAGAGAAAGAGGAAGTGAGAGGCAAACCACGGAGACAATTGAGCTGACAAAACGAGTTATTAGATATCCAGAACCCCAGGTTTTTGAAATATGCTCCCAGTTATCCTGCATTTCAATCAAACAAAAAAGCAGAAAAAATGCATTAGACAAAAAGGTGGAATGTACTCGTGATTAACATGGGAATAGAACAATAGGGTATCAATGCCAAATTAAATCAAAACAAGTTACCCTTTCACTCATGTATAGATATAAATTTTAGCAACAATAAGCTCGAGAAAGAATAGTTAGACTAGCTTTATGGAATTTCTGACCAAAATAAACTATAACTGTACTTGAAATTAAACTAGCAATTTCGATATAGATGTGGCTTCACTTGATATTTCTGACGTAAAATCAGAGATATATTTCAGAATCTAAAGATCCTACAACTTCATCTACTCTGGAGCTCAGTTATCAGGTTTTGATCAATCCAATGGGATTTCACAAATACTCGAGCCTTAAATTTATTTAAAAAAAAAAAAAAAAATCAGACAACACTTAGGCATAGAGATCGTAAAGGTTCAATGGCAGCTCTTCTTGTATTCTTTGAAGCCAGGAAAAGCTTGAAGGACTACTAGTTACTTTCTTTAAAATTAAAAAAAAAATTATATACTATTTATTCCTTTGTCTTCCTCAAATCCACATGTCAAATCTTTAGATCAGTCTCTAAATTGTGTAAGGACAATTTTCATCAATGTGTAACATGGATATTGTGCATGCACATGATCGTCTGAATTTCTTCACTGCAATGTGCCTTTTGCATTTTACTTTACAAATGGAGTATTACCTTTAGCCATGTCCAAGCTGTTTCGCGTCCTTCCCTACTAACAGCAAGTCCAAGAACAGCATCTTGGGTACAAACCTAGATCAAATGGGAAGTGAAGCCAGCATCAACATTCCAAGCTCCATCAGACAATATTTATCATCTTGTATGGAAAAACATTTTGACCATCGCAATTATACCTCAGAAGACAACAAAAAGTTGAGAGCTTCAAGAATTATGCTAGGATCTGGAGAAGATGCTAATGAACCTACAAGCACAAAAAGAGACGTGTCTCCAACATACTAGAGAGATTCAAATAATATTTTGCAATATTTCAAACAATGATATATTATTACTTAGGACGCGTGTTTTCTCCTGGCTCAAATCAGTCTCTCTGTAAACTCTCAAAAGATTTTCAAAACCAAATCTGTTTGAGCTGCTGACTCTCCGCATTACAGCCACATATGCTGCCTGTAACCACAGCCCATTAGAAAACTTGATAAGTATTGTAGATGGGTAAATACTAGTAATTGACCAATGCTTTTTTTTACCAACCTTTCTTATGTCAGGAGGGAGGAGTGGTGTATTTCTGTCGTCCAAGAATGCATGAAAACGCCTACTTGCTTCTTTTAGTGCTGGATCATATCCAAAAACAGCAAGGGCAGTCCAAACCTCTCCTCTCAACAATGCATCTAGATGGCTCTCACCTTTCTTAGGCTCCCAACCAAGCTTCCTGCAAAGAAATTCAAACATTGAACAAAAAAAATGGAAGAATGAAAATAAAAAGAAGAAGCTAATCTTGCCCAATATACATATATATTATTAATATTTCGATAGTTACAGCAATGGGGGAGGGAGATTTGAATCTTGGTTCTCCTGATAATGGGGAGCAAACAATGCCACTGAGCAATAAGGCTCTTGGACTTGCTCAAAGTTTTTAACTGCCCATTATTTGGGTTAGTGATACAAACCCGGTTTCCATTAGCATGTAAGGTGTGATATAACTCGTTGGTGGTCTACAACCATCTAGTCAAAGATCCCTTCCCCTACATGCTTCCTTGGAAAGTTTTTATACATAATTTGCAACTTCAGACGTGAAGTCAATGGTTTATTCAATATAATTATTAGTATGTATGATGATTTTAAGCTTGACTAATCATATATAGAATATCTCCAAATAAAAGAAATAAATATGCATATAAGTCAAATAATGCAAGAAATATCTATATCCTAGATCTTGAGGTAAAATTTTGTGAGTCTATCACAACAAAACATGAAAGTGGAATCGCAACAATCCTTAAGTAACATTTTCTTCTTCCTTACAGCACACTTTTTGCATTCTATGAGACACAGCAATGAAAAAAATTACCTCTGTCTGCTATTTATTTGGTATTAGCACCTCTATTTAAGAAAGAAAAAGATAACTTAATTCAGAAAATGCCAGATATATATTATCGATAGTAGCATATCAATCACCTATTAATATTCTAATTATTCATCATATAAAGAAATGATACACTCATGCTATAAATCTGTGGAAATATATTGTCAAACATTCTAGTCCCTTAATTTAGTTAACATCTTACGTGGCTTTCTCAATGAAATGGAACAAAATCAACTTCAAATATATCGCTTATATTGAAAAAAAGAGTAGACAGAGCAACCAGAATGACTTATAAACAGGGACCACCAGAGGAATTTCAATTATTTGTATATAGGACAACTTACATTGCTGAACGCAGGAAAAGGTAAATAAAAAATTGTTTAATGCATTCCAGCAACTCAGGTTTTGCATCAGCCGCAATTCTTTCAACTTTATAACTTATCTGTGAATTAGGATCAGAACTTGGACTAAGAGCACAACTAAAAATTTGAAATATACTAAGTCTTAAACAAGAGGTGAACATTACATTGATTAAATTAGACAGCACGGTATATTCAAGTTCCCCACTATAAGCACCCATCAAGATAAGCAATGAATTCAAAGACTTCTGGCGAGCCATACAAAGGGCAAATGAATCATCCAGGATTCCTGTTAAACAAATAGGTTGTGTTAAGTGCTCTTTTCTACCATAAATACATACCATCATACGATAATAGCAGAAATGAGTACAAATATCGAAATTACCAAATCTGTCTGTTGCAGACAAGTATTTGTTCTCTATTGCATATCGGAGTTTAGCTGCAAGGTCCTCATCATATTTAACCCTATAGAAGCCAGTCTGATTGACATTAAGTTTTATCCAAGAAGATGCTAAATTGCTTCCGTCACTTCGGAGCTCTTTCATATCAAGAGTTTCAGACTTTGTTTGCAGTAGAAAATTCTTGTGCACATCATATGAGCCACAGCATAATGTTATTGGAACAATCCATTGCCCATCCCCAAGAGAACCACTTGCCAAAAATTGTGACTGCCATTATTATATTGATTTTTCTGAATTCAGTTAGTTCTCAAAATATTATTAAGTGACACTAATTACAAAATGAAGCGACTCGGTATACATCAGGGTTAAGAAATGCTATTTCTGGAAAAAATGTGTGAAAGAGACCGGACACAAGAAACCTGCTCAAACACCAATTTCTCATCCTTGACTTTGACAGAGACAACTGGGTACCCCTTTTGCTTTGTCCATGAATTCATTAGCTGGTTCACAGGCTCACTGGATCCCTCCTCAAGTGCAACCCATAAATCTTCTGTCTTCGCATTTGAGCATGCAAATTTTTTTATATATGAAGCAAGTGACCTCTGATTTATAGATGCAAGAAAAAAGATAATTAACTGACATACAATTACATAATAAATATTTTACAAATGTGCAAAAAATTGACTAACTGAGCTTCTTAATCCATAGAGAAGATTTGAACAATTATCTCATATATTGCAGAATGTGATTGGTTGACAAAGATTGACCATAAAAGAACAAACCGTAACTGCAATCATTTAAGTGATACATGGTAGCCAAGAAAGAATCCGGAAGCTAATCAAGCTCAAGGCTATGTCACCCGAAATCAAGTAGATAAGCTGTCTATGAGTATTTTTTATCTAGATGAGTATGACCATTGTTACTGTTTATTAAAAAAAAAAAAAAATGAGCACTTTTCAAAATAGTTATTATATAGTACTCATCACGATAATGGTTTCTTCCTAAACCTGTTTTATACTATCCTACAATTTTTTACCAAAACCACTATGACCTCTATAGAACTTGCAACTAGAAGTTACCATTGCTCTATCTTTCTTGAAGACATAATTTTTGAAGGGTTTCCGTGACATAAATTTCATGTAAATTTGGGGTGGAGGGAAAAACGTTTCTTGAATAACAAGAAATATTTTTACTTGGGACACAAAGCATATACCAAAAGAAAACCAAACAACCAACCTGGAAGCATTCAGCACCAAGATAGCTTTGCAGCATCCGGATAACAAATGCACCTTTTTTGTCACTCATTGCGTCAAAAAAGATTTCATCAATCTCTCTAGCATGATTTATCTCCACCTAGAAAAGTATGCTTATATAGAGATATACGCAAAAAAATAAAAATACTAATTTCTTAAAAGGCAATTATACCAAGAAAAAAGACAGTGCATGCAGAATTACCTCAATAGGATGGGACTCTGCAAGCCCATCCAGTCTAAGTTCTTCTGTACAGTCAATAAGAAATTGAGTCCACACTTCCCATTCTGGGAACAAGTGATTTGCTGCTAAATAACTTACCTGAACACATTCAAATAACCGATATATAATTTAAAAGCATGCAGTGTGATAAGGAAAAATATATAGGGACATGACCCATGCTTGCTCCAAAAAACAGAAACATTTTAGAAGAGCTTGGGCTATGTTCTAACAAAAAATGTTTATGTTAGTTTATTTTGATAATGAAGCCAACCTTTGAGGCTTGATATATAAACAACCTAAGTTGAAACATATTAAATAAACAAATCTTGAAATTTTAATAAACAGCTCAGTTTGGATCCATTGCAACCCAATGCAATAAATACCCATGTTGCGAACCCCTCATTTAGCCACAAAGAAGTCCACCATTCCGTCGTTACAAGATTGCCAAACCACTGATGTGCTAGTTCTTGGGCTATGGTGATCACAACCTAGAGAAAAATAATAATTAAACACTTTGTGTAGTGCTATTAAAACAATAGCTCCATACTATATTAGGCAAATGAAATTCTAACAAAAAGAGCAGCATTCACAACTTGCATATTACCCTCTGCTTATTAGCAGCTGCAGAATGCTGATTATCATAGATCAAATTTCTTTCACAGATTGTAACCAAACCATAATTTTCCATGGCCCCAAAAGCAAAATCAGGAATTGCAACCATATCCAATTTGGGAAGAAAGTAAGGCATAGCAAAGTATCTGCAGAAACTATTGTGGTTAATCGGAATTTCAAATAATACAACACAAGCACCAAAATGTAACAACTTGAATGATGGCCAAAATCCTTAATCCAATGTCCACTTAAATGCATTATTTAGCTAAAGACTTGTATTCTTGTCTCATGATCAATAGTTCAGTGATGATTCACGGTAAAACTTACTCTTTGTATAATTCAAGTGTCCTAACCGCAACTTCCAATGCGAATTTCCCTTGATTTACTTTACCAACCTGACAGTATACTCGAACTTTAATTCATGTAAAGTGATGTAAGATTACACTATCAAGAACAAAGATCATAATACACAAGAAACAATGAACATAGTGTATTTTTTTTACCATCAGATGTAAGATGTTCAACATAATCAAACAAACCAACTACAATTGCCACCAAATATGTAGACATGATGGGTGATTCTTGATATGAAATTGTCTTCAAATCCCCATCCACTTTTTCTTCAATAATTGGCATGTTGGAAAGAGCTACTAATTGTGATGGCACATCCAATGTAATTTTGAACATAGCCTGCGATGCCAAATAAGAAGGGCCAAATAAGCTTTTGTTTGCCTTCTTTTGAAACAAAATCAAGCAAATATACTTTTGATCTAAAAATAATTTAGTCACAATAATCAAAACACTAGCTTCATGAAAGGTACGCTAACTACTAAAATGCAGCATGAAGTGAAGTTGGTTATAAAATTTTATTTTAGACAAAGAAGCAAAAGATCTTAAATTAACCAAGAGAGAGAGAGAGAGAGAGAGATTGTGACACCTTGAAAGCAGGTTCATCCCAACACGGAAAGCATCGCCTAGCATCAGCTGGTTCAAACTGTGTAACTGCCATATTCTTCTTCTCACCATTGTGCTCATATGTACTAGAAAGCAAAATAACAACTTAAATATATACACATTACTAGTAAAATTCTCATTTAGCAGAGAACAGAAGACATTTAGCTCCATTTATAAGTAAATAGTGAGAAGATTGAACTCATTGCTAGGTTCAAATCCATTAAAGAGAGTATATACATCAACTTAAATCTTTAATTGCTATGGTCAAAGGCCTACCTGATAATCTCAGTCATCATTGGAAATAAAAAATCTAATCATTCCAAGTATATTTGAAAGCACTTTTTTTTTTTTAACATACATATGGGGACACCCCTTAACCCAAAAGCGTAAGCCAATAAGTATGAGTCCAACTATGTTATATTAATTGCTCACTTTTCTCAATTGTATCCAATGTGGACTTCACTACTTCACCAACTATGGTACTACTCACAAATTCCAACAGTAGGTTTAGCATATTCTTTTTTATTTTTAGCTTAAAAGTTCACACACACACACACACTAATAGTTCATAAAAAGAGTTATGTAATAAAATTTGTATTAATATTGTAACAAGCAACACTCGAGTATTGTACCTTGTATAGAAGCCCTTCATTTTGCTATTCAAAATTCCTTTAAAATTGATGGTGAGAAGTCCAATCCCAATAGGAAGTGTGTCAGCAAAGTCCAAAACCAAAATCTCATCTTCTTCAACCACATCAACATATAAAGCCTTCAACACCTGCCCAAGTCCAAAACTTAATTCATTTATTCATTCAGCATATTTTTATTTTATTTTACTTAGCAACGTGTAACACGGATTCAAATCTTTTAGATTTCCTGATAATTCTTTTTATAATATAAGGTCTAGATGAAGCCATGCCATCTCAGAATTCCACTTACAAAACCTTTAAAACAATAATTTTACCCTTACTAAAAACACCCAGACGTAATGTAACGTATGCAAGAAAAGAATCAAATCCTGACTCTCTCTCTATAGCGGTCCCCACTTCATGCAGACAGCAACAAAAGAGGGTAGAGGTCGATTAATGGTGGAAGAGAGTCCCTGCAAATCTGGTGTTATGCACGAAGGAGTTTGTCTATCTCTCTTTCTTTGTCAAGTTTGGGTATAATTGACAAATCCAAGTTTTCTTGTATCTATGAAGTGGTAGAATTGAGATTATGCTTCATTGATTTTAGTTTTCTTTGCAAGAGTTTGTCATGTTAACCACGTAATATTTGAGTCTGTGAGTAATTTTTTTTTTAGATATTGTTTCAAGGGTTTTTGTTAGTGGGATGTTGATGTGGCAAAATCTAGATCTTTATTTTCGAAAAGAATTATCAGGATTTGAAGAACTCTACCTGATAAGAGTATCCTACGAACTCTAATGCATCTGAATCCCAAAAATACATTTTTTTTCGACACTGTTTCACAACTATTCCCAAATCAAAACAAAAAACAAACCCAAAACTTAGTGGCTTATTGTGAACATGCACCCATCAGCTTGACCAAATCAGGTTCATAGCAACTGCCATAACGTTGGCGATGGCAATGGTGAGTTTTCTTTCTTTTCTCTTTCTCTTCTCTTCTCTTTTGCTCCAATTTTGACTTCCTCAAGTTCTCACTCACAGGCAGACACAGAGACTTAGAGAGACAGAAAGAGTTGCATTTTCAAGCTTTGACAATGGAGGCGCCTTTATTTGCTTCTTCTTATTCTTCATCACCGTTATATTCATGCGCTTTGACAGCTTGAGTATTGTCATCATCTTCGTCTTCGTCTTCGTCTTCATCTCTCTTATTTCATCACAGTAGTTTCTGCAAAACTTACTATTCCGCCAAATTCAAATCTCCTAGAAACCTCTCCATTTGAACCTCTAGGAATAGCTGGGTTTGTGGGGTTCACAATGAGCAGATGAGAAAATCTGGGGTTTGGGGTTTGTTTGTTGTTTTGATTTAGGAATAGCTATGAAATGATGTCGTGTAAATATGTGGAATTATGCTTTTATTTTTGGGAAAATGGCGCATTTTTTGGGGTTAATTTGGCCAAAAAAAAAAAAAAAACACATCAACACGATGATATATCACTTAATAGCCAAAACTAATTGAGGATATGTTTTTGCTAATGAAACCAAATTTCAAAGTGTAAAATCAAAATTTTCAAATTTAAGATGTAAAATCCAAAAAACCCAAACTTCAGGGATGTACTTTACAATTGACTCTAGTTTAAACTAATTTTGAAAGTAAAGTAAGTAGGGTGATAGAAAGATAAGATAGGTTAGATAACCATTACTTGGTTAGAATTAGAAGAGTTTGCAGTAGCTAGATGAGTGAAAGATATAGAGGTAGTATCAATTGAGAGTTCTGCAGCATTGAGGATGATGAAGCTGGTATCCGCAATGATGTTGAGCTCGATCGCAACAGTCCCATCAAACTTGCACGTGCTCAAGTCCGGTTTCAACCATATGTCGTATCGTTTTGGGACAGAAGATTTCAGAAGTCGAGGTTGCCCTTTTAAGTGCTCCATCTTTTTTTTGTGAGATTCGAATTTCTCCTTTGCATCCTCCTCCTCTTTTCTCCTTCTTGCATCCTCTTCCTCTCTCCTTCTTGCATCCTCCTTTTCTCTTCTCCTTCTTTCATCCTCCTCTTCCCTTCTCCTTCTTTCATTCTCCTCCTCTTCTCTAATCCTTCTTGCATTCTCCTCCTCTCTTCTCCTCTCTTGCTTTCTATCATTTTCTGCCTACAAAAGTTTACAATAAGGCATCAATGGAGCAAAATGCATGGGAACTAAGGGAATATATTTAGGAACTTTATTTGGGATTTGGTAAGTGTGGAGATTGGACCAACTCACTAAAGTGTTGGGTAGTGATTAAATGCTTGGAAGTATTTGATGTGTTACACTAGTGAACTTCATTTTTTAGGGTGCCGGGGGGGTTATAGAGGATTTGCGTTTGCAACCTAAAAAATATCATATATATATATATATATATATGTGTGTGTGTGTGTGTGTGTGTGTGTGTGATTTGGAATTTGTTAAAGGAGAATTAGAGTTTTGTTAATATTTGGAGGGCCACGGGTTGAGGAATGGGCTAGGTAAGAATTTTCTTACTTTTTTGGTGGTTATTATTATTATTATTATTATTATTATTATTATTTGGGTTTTACTAACGTGTGCCTTTAGCGCATACATTAATAAACACTTTTAGGAAACTTTTTATGGGAAAATGAAAAAGTGATTAGCTTTTTTGTTAGCCTTTTTCAATTTTCCATAAAAAGTTTCCTTAAATGGATAGTTAATGTGTGCCTTAAGAGCATACATTAACCGAACCCTATTATTATTATCAATTTTAATTTTGTTGGGTTTTACTTTTATTGGACCAGTATAAAAATTTGAGGGCCAATTTTAAATTTTGAAAAAGCAAATCTAAAATTTGGGGGGCTGAATAAATTTTTAGTTTTGGCTTACCTCCAGTATTTTTTTAATTGGATATTTAGTTAGTTTCTTGTTGAGATAGAATGATGTGGTGGTATCCAAAAGGTTTAAAGCCTGTGTTGTGTATCCAAGAGTTTTAAAGCCTGTGTTGTGTATCTCTTTTGGATATACACCATTGTAAGTTTTTTTTAAAAACCTTCTCCCTTCTCCCTGTATGTGTGTGTTAAAAATATTTAGTATTTTAAAAAGAAAAAATAGTGGGTTAGTCCCACATTGGAAAATGAGTGTGAGTAAAAGATGTTTAAAGCCTGTGTTATGTATTCAAGAGTTAGGCCATTTTGGATATATATCACTGTAAGTTTCTTTAAAAAACCTTCTCCCCTCTCCTTGTGTGTGTGTGTGTGTTAAAAATACTTAGTATTCTAAAAGATAAAAAGAATGATGTGGTGGTGGATTTTAATCTCCACATTTTGTTTAGTTAGTGGTTCATTAGAACAAAAAAAGATGTCAAGTTAAAAAAAAAACTATTGGATATAAGCCAAGTCCTAAATTTTTATTTAATTTGTAATTTGATTTGCGATTTTAAAGAAATTAAACCCCTCCCGCCCCCCCCCCCTTTCCCCCAATAGTGAACGTACTTCGTATTATGATAAAGCTAAGCTTTTTTGTAATAGACTGGTTGTTTCTAATTAATATTATGAGCATGTTTAACCAAAAATGGAACATGTCTTTTGATAAATTAGAATGAAGGAAAAAAAAAAAAAAAAACATAAGTTGAGCCTCACTAATCTATTAAATATCTATAACCAACTTTCTAAAGTTTTGAGAACGAAGCTGCTTATTGTTATTGTAAAATCAATATAATTAATCTATATACAATTACACTATATATTAAGTGCACAGCTTTATCCACGCTATCATCCTAGATGGTCCTTCTTTTTTTTTTTTAAAATAGCAACCAAGATGGTCAAATGCTGATGACAATGAATATAGAATGAGGAACTATGTAAAAGGTTTCAATAAATATGTTAGGAGATAGTCTATTATTATAAGATAATTTCGTATATAATAAATTGGTTAATTAGAAGATAATCTATTATTACTCATATGTTAGCTTTTAGACTTTGTATATGGAAAAACTTAATGTTTGAAACTAAAGTTTAAGAAAGTTGTGTTATTGTCAAGAGCATTGTAGTTTAATTGACATATCTCCATGCACAAAGTGATTGGGATCTAGGAGGTAAATGGTTTGAACTGTGAAGTAAGTAACACATTGTAACTATATATATATATATATATATGTATGATAAGTAGTAAAAAAAAAAAAAAAAGGTTTTATTCATACTACTGAATTGATAACAAGAAATATGAATTTCATACCTCGATGATGAAGACTATGGCGGCCGCTGCGGCTGCTGCAAACGGTAGAAGGAAGGCCATTTTGGGAAATTTTAGAGATAGAAAGTAATAAAGTCAGATGTTATGAATCAATTTCAGAGCTTTCGCAGCCTCTAACAAGGATTGTTTTCTGATTTTTAGGTTACCTTTGTAAGGACAGAACAAGCTTCTTAAATAAAGGAGCAGATAAGTGATTGAAGCTTAAGCTTGATATGAATGAAGAAAGAAATCTATTCGTTTCTTTCTTTCTTCTCATTCTTTTCTAAATTCCAATTTTGTCTTCAAGAATTTTATTTAGTATTTTGCTTCCTTTCTCTCCCATTCTTTATTATGATTTGATTTTATATTCTATATACTGGTCTCTGTATCAATTTTCTTTTCCTCCTCTATTATCAAAATTATTAAAGAATCAGTTTAGTTTGAAAAAAGGCAACAAAACTGGTTTGAAACATTCTGATTCTCATTCAGATGCAAGCCTCAATATAAATCTAAGGTGTTGGATGAAACTGAACTTGTAGCTCACGTGAGGGAAGGGGAATGAATAATGGAATTTTAAGGAATCAAGGTTTTGCATAATTTTTATTCTGAGTCCGTACTGCTAAAAGCACTTCAATTTTATATCACAAGAATTGATTCTTCGTAGTTGTAGACTTGTAGCTAAAACAAAGTTGTTGCGTTGCTTGTGCGATAGCTATCTCCCATTGTTTACTTCAACAGTGCGACTAACTGCATATGACCTGGAGATTTTCTTGTTAAACAAGCTTGTGCTTATTTACAAATTACTTCATTAACTTATTGTAATATCATAGACCCTAGTCAATCAAGAACAATAGGTACAAATGGTTAAAAAAAATTTAACCCTTTCAAATTTTTTTTTTTTTTTAAAAAGCACTATATTAGCTTAATAAAATTTGACTCAAAAACTTTTTTTTTTTATAGTATTTAAATGTTAATAAATGTCATTTATTTAATTATATTTTTTGTTCATTTAAAATCCATTCTTCTTGTTTTTTTGCAAAACTACTAATTAAGGTTTTGCTAACATTTTCTTTTTAATTGATAATATGACTAATTCACTAAAAAATTTTGCAAGATAATCAATCTTAAATAGAATTTTGTCAATTTTAACTTTGAAAAAAAAAATTTTTGCTTAACAACTATAACAAATATTGCGAATAAAATTTTGTTAGTGATACATTCATTTACAAAATAATGTAGTCTTTCTATATAATCAACAATTTTTATAATACATATTTTTGAACATCATTATAATTAATTTCATTGTTATCTTTTTACTATAATCAATTTCATTGTTATCTTTTTACTATATTATTTCATTCTTATCTAATTCTTTTTATAATTTTCTTGTTCTTTTGGGGTTTTTTTTTTTTTTAATACAAATTTGTCGTTGTATTTTTTATATTACTAATAATAAAATTATGAAGAGATCTTATTTGTGATTCAACTGATTTTTAAATTATTTTCTCTCTTTCTAAATTTTTCCATATCCAAGTTGATATTTTGATCCAATAGATATTTATAATTATAAAAAATTAAAAAGAAAAAACAATGTCTACAATGTGTAGTTGGCCCATAAGAATTGAGAGTTAGTTACCCATGTTCATGGAGTTGGACTTGTCACATTGAGCCTAAGTTTAGGTTAGAGTCTTCTCAATTGCTAAATAAATGAACAAAAGATTTTTCTCAAGTCAAATCCGAGCTACTAATAAATAGTTTAATTCATTTACAGCCCTAACAAAAATATGACTTAAGCTTAAAAAAATATGGTGAAAAAAATATTTTTTGTATTCGACAACTTAATTGTATTGGTTTGGAATATCACATCATCTATATCCCTTAATACCTAATAACTTTCTTTTTTTTTGTTATTCATTTTATTTTCTTCTTTATGCCTTTGAGGATACTAATGGCAACATATGTGTGATCACCGAGCACTTGACCGTTGAACAATCAATGAATTAATGACTCATTAATTAACGGGATAATTACAGCAAACCCGCCTGTGGTTAGGCCTGTTTTCATTTTACCTACCCGTGGTTCAATCATTTACACTTTGCCCACCTGAGGTTAGTCTCGTTAGCCTTCCGTAACCCATCTCTCTGATTGCCGTTAGAAAAACACATTTTTCGGCAAAAACAAATATAACAAGAATAAAAAATCTAGGGTTTTAAATTAAGAATTGGGCAACCAAATTTACACAATTTCAAGTTAAGCTCGGTCCCTTCCCCGTCAGAGTTGCAGCAGTCCACACGACAATTAAAGTGGACTAAACCTTCAATTAAAGTTCT